>JAFJYJ010000123.1:600000-1018012 GCA_019022615.1 Acacia melanoxylon
ACGAAGCTTATCTTGCTAACCTTTCATTTCAATCAAGAAGAGAATGATCTAAGAGCTGAAATTGAAGAAGCTCAGATACAAGATGAGTTAGCAGACTCTATTCGGGAAAAGATTTCACATGGCAAAATGCAAGATTATGATATTTCATCGAGCGGATTAATTCGGTATAAAGGGCAAATATATGTATCGCCGAAGGCTGATTTAAGGCAGAAAATACTGGATGAGGCGCATAAGAGTAAATATACTATTCATCCAGGAGCAGTTAAAATTTATCGAAATATGAAATCTGAATTTTGGTGGCCAAGGCTGAAAAGTGATGTAACTAAGTATGTGGCTAGATGTTTAACTTGCCAGAAAGTGAAAATTGAGTACCAAAGGCCACCAGGGCTCCTAAAGGGTTTGGAAATTCCTGAATGGAAATGGGAAAGTGTTGCATGGATCTAGTGGTGGGATTACCCAAGATCAGAAATTATGATGCCATATGGGTGATTGTCGACTGTCTCACTAAATCGGCACATTTCATTCCTATCAATGTTAACTATTCTCCTAAGAAGCTAGTAGAAATTTATTTAAAGAAGATAGTAAGACTCCATGGTGTATCAAAGAGTATTATCTCAAATAGAGATCCACTATTTACTTCTCGCTTTTGGCAAGCTTTATATAAAGCTATGGGTACTAAGTTGAGGTTTAGTATGACCTATCATCTACATACGGATGGACAAACAGAAAGAACCATACAGACGCTGGAAGATATGTTGAGAGCGTGTGTATTGGATTTCAAAGGACATTGGGATCATTACCTTCCACTTACCGAGTTTGCTTACAACAAGAGCTATCATACGAGCATTCAAATGGCTCTGTATGAAGCACTGTATGGAAGGAAATGTCAATCCCCATTATGCTGGACAGAATTATCTGAGAGGAAGTTATACTGGTCGGATCTTGTTGAAGAAAATTCAATACAAATCAAACTGATCATAGAGTGGCTTCTAATAGCACAGAGTCGACAGAAAAGTTATGCTGACAAAAGAAGGAGACCTTTAGAATTTGAAGTTGGAGATCATGTTTTCTTGAAAGTATCTCCAGTAACAGGGATTGTCAGAGCAATAAAAAGGAAGAAGCTGAGTCCACGATACATTGGTCTATTTGAAATTTTGGCGAAACGTGGGCCAGTGGCGTATCAGTTAGCGTTACCCCTGAATCTGAGCAAACTCCATGAGGTATTCCATGTTTCCCAGCTGAAGAAATACCAACCAGACCCTTAACATGTCATCGAGTACGAGGATGTTGATGTACAAGATGACCATACTTATGTGGTTGAACTTGAATGTATCATTGACTGACAAGAAAAGCAACTCAGACACATAAGTATTTCATTTGTGAAAGTGGTATGGAAAGGATTATCACCAAGGGAAGCCACCTAGGAAGCAGAAGAAGATATGAGGAAGCGTTATCCGGAGTTTACACCTCAAGATATGTAACAAATTTCAAGGACGAAATTTATTTAACGGGTGGAGAAATGTAATATCCTGAATTTGCTCTGAAAAATTCCATGTATGATGTATTTTCATTTGGAGAAAAGAAATGGTGAATTTTGACTAAAAGGTCAATTTTACTCGAAATACCTTGTTTCACCGGAATCGAAATTTTTTGAGACATATGTTAGCACCAATGGGACATATGAAATTAACACTTTGTTAAATTTTGGTGCATTAAATGTGACCAAAGGAATGAGAAGAAGGTTGCATGAATATTTATTAGAGACTATGAGGAGAAAAATTAAAGAAAAAAAAAGGAATGATTTTGGCGTAGAAATTTTAGAGGCAATATCCTATGGTATAGAGAAGTTAATTGAGGAAGAGAAATTCTTATATGAAATTAAGGATTTATTCTTTTACACTTACCCAATATTTGCAACTAAATGAGTACGTAATGAATCAAGTTGCAAATAAAAGTCTTTTGAATAATTAAATGGGATCATATTGGATTAACTCCACAACACCTCATTTCACCAATTTGTTAAATTAATCAAGACACATCCATGGTTCAAATAAATCACGTAGCATCAACCCTCTCCCATACATCTTCGGTGAATAAAGCAAATGGAGTCAAAATGCATTGGTATAATTGTAAAAGTTGAAAGGTTAAAGTCCAATTAATTACTCCTTGCATCCACTGACTTTAATTCTTTAATATCCATAAGTTCCACATGAACTCCCCTTGGACAGGAAGCTAAAACATGCTTAAAGGGGTAATTATCTTCCATGAAACATACATGTCTACTTACAAACATATATTTTTCCTTAGAATTAAGCAACAAATACCGCTTTTGATTATCAGGATATCTTAAAAATATGCTAGGAATAGATCTAGACTGAAACTTGTCATTAATTCTTAAATCTGTCGCATAAGCCATACACCCAAAACTTCATAAACAAGTGAGATCAGTTGCAACATCATACACTTTCATAGGGACTCTTGTAACCTAATATTTTAGAAGGAAGCCTATTGACTATATAATTCCATTTTGACATTTTCTCCCCAAAATTCAATTGTAATATAGGAATCCAACATTAAACTACGAGTAATTTGAATAATAGTCCAATGCTTACGTTCAACCACCCCGTTTTGCTCTAGAGTGTAGGGATAGGAAGTCTCATGGACTATGCCCTTTTGAAGGAAAAAAATCCTTAGAATCATTGTTCACAAACTTGGCCCCATTATCACTCCCAATTCTCTTAACAATGGCTAAAAATTGAGTAGAAACATATGCAGCAAAATGCTTAATATGCATAACAGTTTCAGATTTAGAACACATAAGAAAAACCCAAGTTGCTCTGAAATAATTGTCAACCAAAGTAAGGAAATACTGAAAACCATGATGCGTAGAAGTCTTCTAAGGCCCCCAAACATCAGCATGTATTAATTCAAAAATACCATGAGTTTTAATGAAACTTGAATTAAAAGGAAACTTTGTTTGCTTAGCTTGAACACAAACATCACATGATTTATTCATAACGGTGCTATCAACGGGAACATCACTAATATGTTTCATAATAGAAACAAGTGCATGTCATAATCTTTTATGCCACAAGGATACAGGGGTGGCTAATGATTCATTTGAGAGACCATTAACGACACATGCAATATTACATTGAGGAAAAGACTTAGACATGTAAAGCCCTCCAATAAGTTTACCGGTCAACGGTATCCTCCTATCCCGAAGGTCTTCTAGGAAGCAAAAATCAAAAAAGAAGGATGCTAGACAAACAATGCTCCTTAGTTAACCGAGCCACGAGAAAGCAAGTTAAATTTCAATAGAGGGCATAAAGAACATTAGTAATATTTATGTCCTTAGTTAATCTAATACGCCAACATGTGTGATTTGGGATGCTTTCTCCATTGGGAATCCTAATAGATTTAATAGGACCATTGTATCTACAAGAATTAGTAAGTAAATTTAAATTTTCTATCATGTGATAGTGGCCCCAGAATCTAAAATCCAACGTGTAAAATTATGAGAATAATAACTAGGAACAGTCAAACTTGTACCGGTGAGGGCATGTACAGTGGGTTCTGCATCTTTCTTGAGTAAATCCAAAAGCTGTTGATATTGCGCTTGTGTAAAAGTGGGTGTAGCGGTAGTCACATTGATGCTGGAATTGTCAATGGCTTGCAAGGAAGCTTCAACTCCTTGGTTGAAGTCCTTGTTTTGCCAATTATTCTTAGAAGAAGGTAGGTAGCCAATGAGCTTATAGCAGCTATCACGGGTATGACCCTTTTTATGGAAGTGGATACACTCGGGCATTCTCTCCACGACCTCTGCCCTTGCCACGACCTCGACCCTTCACAGCCATCACAATGCCTTCTGAACCAAGATTTCGATCATCAACAAGTAATGAATTTCGAGTTTCATCTTGAATGATCATCCCATACGCCTCATTAATAGAAGGAAAAGGTATCATGAGTAGAATCGACTACATGCCCGAGCGTATGACTCATTCAATCCCATTAAAAACTGAAAAAGCTTATGTTGCTCGAAAATTCTGCATGGGCCTTAGAGGACTTACTGACCACACATAGTAATAGCTATAAGAGCATATTGCTCTTCCCAAAGCTCCTTGAACTTAGAAAAATGGGTAGTGATAGAAACAGAATCCCGACGGTGAGAAGAAAGTTCTCGATATAAAGCAAAAACTCGGAATTTGTCTTCTTATCAAACCGATCTCGAGATCATTCCAGGCTTGAGAAGCATTATGAAAAAATATCACCCCCATTTGCCAATTCCTTTTAAATGAAATTGAGAATCATGGAAAAGACCAAAGCATTACATCTCTCCCATTGTTTACGTAACTCGAATCGTAGCTCTCCTTCAAACATGTGCCATCAATAAAACCAAGTTTCGCTACTCCCGAAGAGTGATCTTCATAGCACGGCTCCACACCGTGTAATTATCGATGCCGAAAGCAAATGATGCACTATGGTAGAGCCTTGAGTATTGGAGGAAGCGAGAAAGAGAGGATGGGTGAACGACAAGACTCGCGCAGTGATTTTTGCAGCGGTGACCTTCTTAGTAACCCTTTCCCCCCCGGCCAGGAGTATGCGGTTCGTCGAAGCGAGTACCAAAAGTAATAAGGAAGTTGGCACCGAAAAACCAAAAAAACATAAGATCACTAGAAAGTCATTGGAAGATGCAGTGAAGTATCATAGCAATTGGTAGGAACGCAACTAGGAAGAATCAACATCATCCTTTAAACGTAGGCTAGACACATTGCCGCTCGCACTGAGTGTCAAAGGATTCAATAACCAGATCCATCGAAATTTGCATTCAATAACCAATGCCGTGAAGATTGCAGATTCAATAACCAATCAAAGGATTCAATAACTAGATCAATCGACAGTCATGGATGCAATAAGGAGATTCACAAACCAGAATTGCAGATTCAATAACCGACCATCACGGATTCAAGAAGGAGATACAATCAATAAAAAGAAGATGCTTCACGAGGATTTCCAAACTTCTCGAACGGAAGTACGCCCATGTTTTCTTCTTTTCGTCGCTTGCTTTCTTCATTGCATTCTTCATCTAAGAACGTCAAAGTGGCTATGGCTTCTGGGTACAAGATCCGGTGACCTCGCGATGGCCATGGCGGCTCCAAACGGGATCGCGAGTGGACGACACTGCGAACGAGATGGTTGGTGGCTACGAACGAGATCACAAAGCGGACGTGGTGTGGGTCTTGAAGAAATGGCCTTGAATCTTGAATAAACGGCATGAATTCCAAACTCTTTCAAAGTGCCATGGAATGGGCTTGGATCTTGGGTTTCGGGTAGCCCTTATGGCTATGATACCATGTTAAGTGTGAGACTCAGATCATACCTGAGTCAAAGATGGAAAAAATCTCTGTACAAAATATATTATTGACTAAGAAAAATATTTACAAGTAAAAGGATATTCAATCTCACAACACAAGACCAACCTCTATATATAGGTTCTAATTACAATTACAATATACAATTTACCATAATACCCTTTAACTCTAACATTGCTCAATTGCAACAACCAGAAGTAAGAAAAGCTTGACACGAGGACCATCAGCATGTTGTTAGAATTCAAACTCGCTTCTCCCTCTTCCATGAATTTGCCGTCATACTAGAAGGAAAAAGAATTTTGTTGAAGTCTCTTAAAGGAAGAAATAGAAGCATCAGGATGAAAGTAGAAGACGCGGGGAGAGTGCTAACAAGTTGTCAAGTAAATGAATAAAAAAATACAATGCAGCTTTGAAAAGTCAAAATGGGCGGCTAGCTATAAAGAAAGAGTTAGGAAACATGAAAGAAGAAGCTATGTAGACGCGGAGCAATTTCTATGAAGAAGCAAAGTCAACAAAGACGGCAAGGAAGAAAGTAGAATCATGTTGAAGCTACAAGATGCAACGAAGAAGAATACAAGGCGGTACAACAAATTAATAAAATAATAAGTATAGGCGGTTTGGTTATTCTATATATAGGTGATTAGGTGTGGTGTATCAGATGTATCAGAGAGAAATGAAATAGAATGAGATAAAGAGAAATAGAGAGATTTGTGATAGTGTGCTGAAGCACTATGTTAGAGAAAAGTGAGAGAATTATCCTGATGAGAAAAATATAAGATAGTTTGTGAGACCGAAAAAAATAGTGTGTGAGATAAATACAGTTGTGTATTTTTATTTGAGATTTTTCTCTTATAATAAAATTATTGTTCTTCATCTGTTTATACCTCCATTTTCCTAATAAGTGGGATTAAAGCAATTTTTTCCCAACAAGTGGTATCAGAGCCAAGTTGATCAAAGATGGCGGAGATGGTGCAACCGCAAATTCCAAAATTGTCAAAAGGCAATTATGGAAACTGGAGCATTCAGATGAAGGCGTTATTAGGTTCTCAAGATATTTGGGACCTTGTTGAGGATGGATACACGGAGCCCGCTAATGCAGCCGCTGAAGCAGCTTTATCAGATGCTCAGAGGAAGACGCTTAGAGATTCTCGGAAGAAGGACAAGAAGGCTCTATTCTTGATTTTTCAAGGTGTTGATGAATCAACCTTTGAGAAAATATCAGATGCAAAATCATCCAAAAATGCATGGGAGATTTTACAAAAGTCTTGTGAAGGAGTAGACAAAGCCAAAAAAAAGGTACGACTGCAATCACTTAGAGCAGAATTTGAGAATTTGAAGATGCAGAATGCAGAGCCAGTTACAGATTATGTCTCACGAGTGCAAAAGGTAGCCAAAGAGATGAAAAGAAATGGAGAGACTTTAGATGATGTCAGAGTAATGGAGAAAGTTCTACGGTCATTAACTAGAAAGTTTGATTACATCGTTACGCTATTGAAGAAGCTAAAGACTTAACGGTTATGTACGTTGATGAGCTTGTGGGTTCTCTTCAAGCTCACGAGCAAAGAATGAAACTAAATGAAGGTTCTAGCAATTTGGAGCAAGCCTTGCAAAGCAAATTGTCTTTAAACAAAAACCAAGCCAACAGTAACAGCTATGGTCGTGGTAGAGAAAATCGTGGTGGATATAGAGGTGGATATAACACCCAAGGTGGTTTCAACGCTCGAGGTGGTCATGGTAGACGTAGCAGATATGACCAATCAAATGAAAGATTTGAAACTCACACAGTAGATTATGGACGTGGTCAAGGATCATACAATCGAGGTCGTGGTCAAAGCCAAGGTCAAGGTTTTTTAACCAGAGAAGGAGGTAGATCTCAACAAAGAGGTGATAAATCTCAATTACAATGTTATAATTGTAATAGATTTGGTCATCTCGGATTATGAGTGCGAGAGATCTTTGCTAAAGTTGAAGAGAGAAGTTTTTATATAGCAAATGAAAACAAAGTTGATAAACCGGCCATCATGTTTTCTTATAAAGGTGAAGAAGATAATGGAAAAGATGTGTGGTATCTCGATACAGGAGCAAGCAATCACATGAGTGGCAAAAAGGAGTTATTCACAGAGTTGAATGAAGAAGTCCAAGGCGAAGTCACATTCGGTGATCAATCAAAAGTCCCAGTTAAAGGCAAAGGTAATATTACGATATTTACAAGGAATGGAGATAGAAGCTACATTTCAGATGTCTATTATATACCATCTTTGAAAAGTAATCTTCTTAGTCTAGGTCAATTATTGGAGAAGGGTTATGACATACATTTAAAAGATAGCCGTCTCATCATAAGAAATCAGAAAAGAGAATTGATAGCAAAAGTTGATATGACAAGAAATCATCTATTCAAGTTGAATATACAGTCAGGTGGAATCAAATGCATGAAGTCTATCGTTGAAGATAATTCATGGTTGTGGCATCTCAGATTTGGTCATCTCGGATTCACTGGCCTGAAGTTGTTATCAAAAGCAAGAATGGTGTATGGATTGCCAATAATAAATTATCCAGATCAACTATGTGAAGGATGCATGCGAGGAAAGCAACATAGACAAAGATTTGAGGTTGGTAAATCATGGAGAGCAAAAAGACCACTACAACTAGTTCACTCAGATATAGTTGGTCCAATTGACATTCCATCACTTGGAGGAAACAAGTACTATATCACATTCATTGATGATTTCAAAGTAGAAAAGCTTGGGTGTACTTTCTCAAAGAAAAGTCAAGCCCTTGATAAATTCAAGGAGTTTAAGGTAATGGCTGAAAAGCAAAGTGGTCGATATTTAAAGGTGCTCAGGACAGATAGAGGAAGAGAATATACTTCCAGATTATTTGAAGAATTTTGTCGGAAACATGGAATAATACATCAGTTGACATCTGCTTACACACCACAACAAAATGGAATTGCAGAAAGAAAGAATCGCACAATTCTTGATATGGCAAGGAGCATGATTAAAGGAAAGCACATGCCGAGAACATTTTTCAAGTCGTTCAATGTGCGGCGTATCTCTTAAATCGATGTCCAACAAAAAGTGTCAGGTTCAAAACACCAAATGAAGCATGGAGTGGTAGAAAGCCAAAGGTGAGCCATCCAAGAATCTTTGGTTGTATAGCATATGCTCATATTCCAGATCAGAAAAGGAAGAAGTTAGATGACAAAGGCGAAAAATGCATTTTCGTTGGTTACGCGCATCGGAGTAAAGCCTACAAATTGTATAATCCTCTAACCAAAAAGGTAATTATCTCAAGAGATGTAGAGTTTGATGAAGCAGACTATTGGAAATGGAGTGATGAAGAGAAAAGAGTGGAAGGATTATTCTTTGAAGATGACGTTGATTCAAAAGATCAAACGGTCGAGGTAGACAATGATAAAACTCCTCCACCAAGTCCTAATCCAACAACTTCCCCATCTACATCATCGAAAGCGAGTAGCTTGAGTGATTCGGGGGGAGCAACAAGAAAAGATGAGAAGCTTAAGTGACATCTATGATGCTACAGATCCTAAGTACAAACTACACTTGATTATTCATTATTTTGTTTAGTAGCGAGAATGTGATCTGGTGACATATGAAGAAGAAAAAGCAAAAGATGAAAAGTGGAAGAAAGCCATGAATGATGAAATCACCGCAATTAAAAAGAATGACACGTGGGAGCTCACAACTATGCCTAAAGAGCATAAGCCCATTGGAGTAAAGTGGGTATACAAGACAAAGACCAACAAAGAAGGAAAGGTGGAGAAATACAAGGCAAGATTAGTGGCAAAAGGGTACAAGCAGAAAGTTGTGGAATTAATTGATATCTTTACGAAACTATTGAAGGCAGATAAAGTTCAACAAGTTCAAATATATGATTGGTATGAAAAATCGAGTTTGAGGGGGAGTGTTAGAATTCAAACTCGCTTCTCCCTCTTCCATGAATTTGCCGTCATACTAGAAGGAAAAAGAATTTTGTTGAAGTCTCTTAAAGGAAGAAATAGAAGCATCAGGATGAAAGTAGAAGACGCAGGAGAGTGCTAACAAGTTGTCAAGTAAATGAATAAAAAAATACAATGCAGCTTTGAAAAGTCAAAATGGGCGGCTAGCTATAAAGAAAGAGTTAGGAAACATGAAAGAAGAAGCTATGTAGACGCGGAGCAATTTCTATGAAGAAGCAAAGTCAACAAAGACGGCAAGGAAGAAAGTAGAATCATGTTGAAGCTACAAGATGCAACGAAGAAGAATACAAGGCGGTACAACAAATTAATAAAATAATAAGTATAGGCGGTTTGGTTATTCTATATATAGGTGATTAGGTGTGGTGTATCAGATGTATCAGAGAGAAATGAAATAGAATGAGATAAAGAGAAATAGAGAGATTTGTGATAGTGTGCTGAAGCACTATGTTAGAGAAAAGTGAGAGAATTATCCTGATGAGAAAAATATAAGATAGTTTGTGAGACCGAAAAAAATAGTGTGTGAGATAAATACAGTTGTGTATTTTTATTTGAGATTTTTCTCTTATAATAAAATTATTGTTCTTCATCTGTTTATACCTCCATTTTCCTAATAAGTGGGATTAAAGCAATTTTTTCCCAACACATGTATTGCTCAATTGCAATAGTAGATGATTTATATTACATAAAACTTGCCAAACAGTATCAATCAAGAGAGTCCCTCCAATTCCTAGTGCATGTTAATTTATTTTAAAGCATAAATTTTTTTCTTATATTAAAACTGTGTCTTTGTCAAAAAAAAATAAAAAGTAAAATCAGTTTCTTTAAGATATTTACTATGAAAGTTCCCAACAAATGAGAAACAGAATAGTGATGATTTCTTGGATAAAGATCATGAGTCATGGAGGTAAGAATATACTGAAAAGTAGAACAATCAAACTCTGGGTTTGTTATAAGCTGTATTAAACAATTAACAATGCTAAAAGTCTAAAACCCTCAACAATCAAACTCTGGGTTTGCAAATCGTAGTCTAGATTGTTAGGGACAGATCAAAGGAAACTTGTGCAAAAAAGATATGTGATAACCTAACAAAATAATAGATTTTTGTGTAGCTACATATATGTGTTATGATTTGGCTTCTCTCCATTAGCTTCCCCTCCTTTTACCCAGTTTATAAGTCGGCGGACACTGGGGCTATGTTTGATCTGGGTTCAAGGAATTGAGATTTGGTTTCAGAGCCTACACGGGTTTAAATCACACTTCTCTCAAAAACATATTTGAGGATGGACATTCTTCAAGAGTGAGGTAATAATAATAGAAAATTATCTCAAAATGCAGCTGTTTGTTTTAGCTGAAAGGATAATACAAAATTATAATAATAAAAAGAAAATTAACTTACATAAAACTAAACTAAAGTATTTTTTTATATATTTTTCTTTTTATTTTGAAACGGTAAATCACATCATCATCCTAAAGGTAAATGAAAACTAAAGTAATTTTTATATTTTTATATTTTTATTTTGAACATCCCAGGCTTGAAAAATTTCAAGGGGTTCTCTAAGGTTTTGAAGTCAATACCATGGCACCGACTATTCTGATGCCTCAAAATCCAGTACTGCATATTCCACTACCAATATGTTTCCATCCAGCACCAGCGCCAACATGTTTTTGTCCAATACCAGCAGTGCTTGTCTCACATTATTAAGTACATCTAGAAAAATATAACCAATTCTTTTTTTTTTTCTTTTTTTTGGTATGTGATATATATATATTCCAATTAATTTAGTTTAAAAGTTTACTTTGTGCAAACCTCACTGTTAACTTTACCATATTTGTTATTATCTTTGTTCTTTGAGTCTTTGAATTTGAAAGATTGCATATTTTTAGTAGCAAAACTTTATTACTTTAATGAGTATGTTTCCGAGTGGTTTCCATTTTCTTTTCCTTTCAGTACTTAGAAGTAAATAAGACTCCTATTATAATTGAAAAGATATTAACAGAAATATATGAGAAAATTAATATTTATTTAAATTCATCCCAATCTTACTGTAAAATAGATGTAATATTTCCTATTAATGCCAATCGGACAAGGTCCCAACAAATGAGGAACATAATATTGATGATTTCTTGCACAAAACATCATGAATCATGAAAACAATATATCTATAATAATACACTTAAAAAGATCAACAAACTGTTAGTTGATATTGTAAAGGAAAAAGTATTTATGAAGAGAGTCGAAAACCTTTCACACCCGAAGCCTGAAGAGAGAATACTTAAAAAGAAGAACAATCACACTCTGGATTTGTTAGAACACACGCTACATGCTATAGTAGGACGTATCTAAAAAAACCATCAAACACTTTTAAATTAGTGAAACATTTAATGGGACTTTCTAATTATTATTTCTCATTATTTAGTGTGATTTTCCACCAAAAAAAATAGAATTTGTTATACTTTAGTCCCTCACTTCCGCAATTAGAGGGGAATTCGAAGCTTGCGCACTGTGGGCCGTAGTAGTTGATGTTGTTCAAAATTCAGTTCCCTCCTCACTCCCCTCTTGCTCCCTATCTTCTTCCTTCATTTATTTCTTTGTTTGCCTCCTTCTGGATGATGTACCACCGGAGACGTCGACTTCACTGTGGTTGAACATTTCCGACGTGCAGATGTAACAGGAATCAGTGGTGAAACCACGTTATGGCCAGCTGGGCCCTTGGTCCCAGCTGACCTTCTCTTATCTTATGTATTTGTATGTAGATATTATATAATATTTTATTTTTGCCAATAATTTGGCCCTAGCTAAGCAGTGGCTGAGCCATGTTATAGAAAGGCTCCAACTGTCCTTCTCTTATCTTATGTATTATGTAATATTTTATTTTGGTGAATAATTTGGCCCAGCTAAACTCTTATCTTTTCTAGAATTATACTCTTTTTTTTTATTAGGACAATGTTTGGTTCATTATTCATTGGGCTGTGAAAGGAAAATAAAATTTTTGTTTGAGATACCTACTGAAAATGTTAGTATCATCTTATATCTGGCGTTGTTCATCTTCATTTTAAGGACTAAATAGGTATTCAAAATCACTTCTTTTCACCTTACTCTTTGTATGAAAGTTATTCTACGTATTGTTCTCTTTCTAATGAGGGTAATATTGTGCTGATTAGTGAAAATTTTGGGGTTATGATTTTGAGAGAGTCTTGAGTTTTGACAATAGATGACTATATATATGTAGATGATGATTAATAACTAATTTTAATCAGTTTGAATTTATAATTTGGTTGTCTTATTATTTTTATAATGAATTTCTCTTTAAAAATTAGATTCTAATAGGTTATTTTTAGCTGAAATTCAATCAGATTTGTATGTTTTTTTAAAAAATATTTTTTGGGGTTCACATTATATTTCTTTTATGACTAAATACCCTTTCTGGTCCTGACAAAAAATACGGACCCTATTTTAGTCTCTTAAAAAAAAATCGACCCTTATTTGTTCTTTTTATGGATTAAAAATGACCTTTTGGAAATTTGTGAGGGATTAAAATGTCAACCAATCGACCCTTATTCGTCCTTTTTTTATGGACTAAAAATGACATTTTTTTTAAGAGACCAAAATGGGGATCGCGTTTTTTTTCAGGGACCAGAAAAGATATTTACTCTTCCTTTTTTTTCTCCAATTATTTTGTTTTGAGGTAGCTAGTGAAATGTACATTTAAGTGTTAGTTTTGTGTATTGAGTAATATTATAAGAATTAATGTTTAGTAACACAAGATACTAATTAACACTGACAGCAATATATATTCTGGGTCAACAAATTTGTTGTAGCTAGGTTGAAAAAGATGAGTAAGGATAAACAAAAAAGCATAGATGTGTTTTTTAAGAAGAAAATAACTTCGAGAAAGTAATATTTCTAAGAAAATAATTTCTAATTAATATATTTATTTTTTGACCGAGCTAAAATAATTCCCCGGTTCCGCCACCGACGGGAACAAATCATCTCGAACTTCAATGTGATGGGTCGAGAAACCCGCCAATGACCAAGTGAAGCACCACCAATCTCTTCGGTTTAGCAAGCCATTGATCTTGAAAATCAAGAAATCTCGGTCATGCTTGAGTTCATCAAGTCGGAGGAAAATTTCATAACTCACCCGAACGTATTTCACAAGTGGAACCTAGCTCGTCGCTTTGTCTATGATAGTCCGTTACTTTCTTGAGGGAGCTCGTTACGGGTAGAACGAAATTGACTATCTTTGGCGATGAAACATCTTGGAAGGTTTCTTCGAAGGTCTTCTTGAGGTGATTCAGCAGTGTGGGCATAAATTCTAGGCTTCTCCTTTCTCCGCCCTCTCATCTCTGCTCAAATGGCAGAAGAAGACGGTGAGTGATTGATCGAACCATATTTTGATGTATTATTTCATGATTAATTCGGGATTTAATCATGTTAATTGGACCAAAAATGTATTTTTTATGATTAATTTGGTTTAATGAGTTATTACAAGAAAAATGTGTTAAAAGGGTAAAATTGTCATAATTATTGTAATTATTCTTTTTCATTATTTCTTAGGAAGATTTGATGTTGGCTTGATTGGTTTACATTGTAGGTGCTTGAAGAAATTGGACCATATTTAAAAATAGAAGTTTGGGCTTAAGTTGTGAAAATTTTAGTTTAGTCCCTCCCGAAATACTTTCAAAATTTCATTTAGGTCCCCGCCTCAAACTTTGCGTTTTGACCGCCTTAGGTCGGGTTTGACCTTTCTTCATTTAATGAATATATATTAAAACGTGAAAGGGGATGCGGGAAGAAGAAAAAAAAAACGGGAACCAACGCCGCGAATCAAGACATACGACCTTCACGCCTCAGCTCCTCGATCTTCGACCTTGTACTCCTCTCTCATTGTCGCCGGCGACCACCATCCCTCACCATAGTCGCCGGCGACCTTCCTCCGTCCTCTGATTTCTACTCCGGCGAGATTCTTGAGTTTTCCGGCAGATTTTCCAGATTCCGGTGAGGTTGTGTTTTCTGGATTTTTAGAGCTCCAATGAGTGGCCTGATTTTTCCGGCTTCTTGGTGGTGGAGATTGATTTGAGTTCAGAGCTTCAAAGGGGAGTTAATTTGTTCATTCTATTAGTCTAGATTTATATATTTAGGTTGCCTAGTTTTAGGAATTATTGTGTATAAATTCTGGAACTGAGATTAATGTTTATTGTCTTTGTTAGATTGATAATTGTAGTTGAGATTGGATTTTGTAGTGTGAAAAATATATGCTTTTAATTTCTTGTGGTTGCAATGAGATCATATTAATTAGCGTGTTATTGTCTAATTAATGTGGTTGATTTGTGCCCTTTGAGGGACTGTTATGTACTCAATTTCAAGAAGACTCATGTTGCATTATTCCAATTTTAATTGCACATTAAGTGGTTTTTAACAATTTCTCAAGAGATAGTGGTTAGCTATGTTTGTAGGAGCTACTATTCATTGAGATTATTGGACTCATGTGTTATCTTGAGGTTGTTCTTTAGACTTAATGAAATTTAACTCTCATAATATTTTATGAGCAAGGATAGTAATTTCTTCACTACCAAGAACATCCAATTTACATTTTATTCACCCTTTCACCATTTTATAAATAAAATACCAAAAATAATAGTTTAGCATTAAATTTAATTGCACTTATTTTATTTTATTAATTTGAAAAACCAAAACTTATTTTCCCCTTGATTTAATTGCATTTGCATGACATTTAGATTATTTAGGATTCAATAAAAGTCTCCTCGAGAGAGAGAACGATCCTAGGGTTGACTATACGCAATCCTTGGTTTATTTTTGATTGTGGACCCCAAGGCTAAAGAAGAGACAAAAATCCACTCATCGGTGATGATGATTCCACGGTAACCGCCTCTTTTCTCCCTTGTCTCAACCGCGTCTTCTTGGCTTTAGGTCAGAGATTGAGGCTGCTTTTATTTATTTTATTTTTATTTTTACACGCGGCCGTTTGTTTTAGCTGGGGAGAATAGAAATATATAATAATAAAAAGAAACTAAACATAAATAAAACTCAATTAAAGTAAATATTTTTAATATCTTTTTCATTTTATTTTGAAACTGTAAATTATTATTATTATCCTAAACTTTTATTTCTATTTTAGTTTAAACTATATTATTTAAAACAAAATCTCTCGATAACATGTCAAATTAATATCTTATCTAAATCTCATATAAATCTCTTTAATTATCATGGTGACTCCAAATAAATTAAAATATATCTTAAATCTTGTTCTGGTGTAGAACACAAATGTCTAGCCTTAGATAAGCTAGTAAGTTGATGTAGGATCTTTAATCTTCTCTTAGATAACTATAGATGAGATACCCAGATAGATAGGAGATCACAGAGCTTGAACACAAGGGTTTTCACCCAAAGGCGTGGGGTGTGTGATCTGTGTATGCAGTATGGTAAAGAGGTTTTGAGAGAATGTACGTGTACCGTGCACCTGTTGAATCCTTCTCATTTATAGAGGGAAGAACTTGGCGGTTGGTTGGTGGCGTGTCCGCCCTTCCACTCGGCCTGTTCCCATTTCCATTATCCACGACGATAACAGATCATGGGATCGTGGGATCATGGGGTCATGGGTCTTGTCCCAACAAGTGCATATCAATGGGCCTCATCTTCCGAGGCTCATTTATCTCGGTCCATAACAGTTGCCCCCAAGCTCGGTCGCTCAGGTTTCTGATCTGCCGAGTTGACTTTATTGTGGAAGATCCGACTCGATGATCCAACTTGTTTTGCCGCTAAGCCCGACTTTTGAATTCGAGGATCCTTCGAATCTTAAGCCTTCTAATGCCCGACCTTATACTCGGGTTCCCGCGTAGATTGAGGACGAGTTGCGCATCTTAACTCCCGCCCTGGCGACTAGCTGATTTGACTAGGCGCCTTTTCATTTACCCGCGTTGCAACGGATAAGCACTATTCTGATGCCTGCAGCCACGCATCCTCAAACGCCGCCTTCGGTTATCGTGCCCATTAATGGCCCTTGGCGTTTCACACGTCTTTTAACCTGTCATTCATGATTACTTTAGGGTTTTTACCTCGTAATTGTCACGACGATTGGCGCTTAGGAGTTCCTAGGCGTTTCCTCGTCTATATCTTCTCAGCACTTCTTCCCATTCTTCACTTGCACTCACTCACGCCTTTGAAGCGATTGAAGGAGCCCCCATTTGCGAGCTTTCCTTGCCTGTTTTCTTGCTCAAAACGTAGTTCCCTCTCATCACTTTCGGGTATTATGCTTGATCTCTAAGTTCTTGCTTGCTTTGTATGAATTTGACTTTCGATTGAACCGTGTATCTCCTCTCCTCTTTGCATTCATCATTTTGGTGATTTCTTTGTTCATCTGTTCTTGAGTTTTCGGGTGTTATGGGTGTGGATAAACTATGACGACTCGATGAATTCCTCTCAAGATGATGATAATGATGAGACACTTCCCCCATTAGTCTGAGTCTATTTCACACCCAAGGGTATTTTTCATTGATTATTTGGGTTTATTATTTCTGGGTAGTATTGTTGGAGTTCTATTTCAATCAACAACATTCATGGCATTCTAGGCAATCTGGGTTTAGCACTGATAGGGTTGTTTGCGCCTATAGCCTCTTATCTTTGAGAAAGATGGATCCCGATCCCAAGATGCTAGTAGACATGTATGGTAGACCTATCCCGGAGGAAGATAGGGAAATTCTTAAAAACGCCACTGGTACGACCAAACTATGGCTATGGTCCATCCTTCCTACAGAAGAAGAAAGGATGGGAAGATTACTTGGCCTCACTCGGGGAGGTGGCTCTTCTCGGGGAGGTGGAAGAAGGGGAAATGTCTGAGATATACCATTTTCGTTTTCTATTTCGGCCGCAAGTGCACCAGCTTCTTCGTCGGCCCCTTCTTTCTCGACGCCCACGGTTAATAATCCGCCGACCATGTTTCGAGGTTGTAATCCTTGCAAAAATTGTCGTCATACGGCGATAGAGCTTATCCGCTACGGCCAAGAGAGAGAAGCCGATTTACTTATTGACAAATGTCGCTACAACATCGGGCCGCCGACGACTTTAGCTACTGCTTCTCAGATTCCTCCTGTCCCTTTGTTCTCCGATACTCGTCGTGTCACTCCTGTTACTTCAGGTATACTTGATGATTCTGAATCTTCCCTTTGTTTTTTGTTTTTATTATAGGTATTAGATGTCTTCCCCTTCTCACCCATCTCATCAATCCGAGACCGGAGAATCTGCCCTTCGTGGTCTTCTCGAATGACGTCGGCTAAGGAATATGTCGTTAGCGGTCAGAACCGGAGTACGGAATAAAATGTACGTGAAAGAGCTTGACCGAATCATCCGAGGTGGCCGGGATACAATGTAGTTTTGCCTTCAGTGAACGAATCAGTGGCTTCTGGTCGGTTATCTGATAAAGGTGGCCATTTCTTTTATTTTTATCGGGATGTAATTACCCGTCTTGGCCTTCCGCTCCCCTTTTCCGACTTCCAAATGTGCCTACTCCGCCACCTGCACCTGGCCCCTTCGCAACTATACCCGAATGGTTGGGTTTTTGCCTTAGCGTTTGAGAATTACTGCGCGAAACATGAACTCAAGTGTTCCGTACCCGTGTTCTGCAGCTTCTTCATACCTTTGGAAACCAATGTCACCATGGAGGAAGAGAAGATGTGGTTCGGTTGGACGTCACTTCGTGCTTGTCATGGACGAAAATTTCTAAAGCCGTATACAGACTCATGGAAAGGGTTTAAGTCCTCCTTTTTCAAAGTAGTCGCCAAACCCGGGGAGTTACCTTGGTTTCTTTAGAGGAGCCCGTCCGGGAAAATTGAAGAGCGCTTTCCACTATACTGGGGTGAAAGTCATCACAAGTTTCAATCCAAGGACTTCTTACCTGCCCCTTCGTAGTGTTCTGATTCCAAGGATGAAACCATTGTTAAATTAACCAAACTTGTCAGTAAAAAGGGGCCTTTGGTGGACTCGGCCGATTACATTACCTCTAACAAATCAAAACCCGTCATGGGTATGATATTTTCTGCTTTCATCATCTTTGTATGTATTTCCTCAGATGTATGATGCTATTTATTTTTCTTTTCAGGTGATCAAATGGGGAAGAGGCCCGAGTACCTTGACGTGACTTGCCGTCGGGAGATGGTCCATACACCCACGGGTGGAAAACGAGCACCCCCGAGTGGAGAGCCTAGCATTCCCCCAGTTGCCAAGAAGGCAAAAACTTCTAAGAAGAAGAAAGCTACCGCTCCATCTTCCTCAGTTCCTGAGCCCGAGATTCCACAAGATGTGCCCTCGGGATCAGTTCAGGGCCCCTTAGTCTGAGTTCCCTCTTCCTATCTTTGGGAGGGCAACTGTCCTCCAGGTCTTCGCAAAGGTCTTCGTGCTCCCCCAAACTATTTTGATGGGAAGAGACTGGCTGAGAGTGAGAAGGAAGAGCTCTTGGAGCTGTCACGCGTCAACTTGAAGAACGACGGCTTATGTCAGCTAGTTGCCCATCTTAAAGAGAAAGTTGGCCTCAACGAGGAGGACTTAGACGCCCTTGAAGAGCAGAAGAAAAAGCTGGAAGAACGATTGACCCAAGCGCTGGAAGATTGGGAGTTAGCAAAGGGCCAGAAGGAGAGCTTGGAAGAAGAACTCAGCCGGACCCGAGAAAGTCTATACAGGGCTGAATCCGAAGTCGCTCGGAGGCTGCAGATTCACCAAGAAGACTTGGGAGCCATGAGTCAGCATAAAAGTAAAATTGCGGCCTTGGAGTCCAAGTTGTCATCTTGCAAAGACGCTGCGTCCTCAGACATAACTTTATACATAGATGCCCTCTCCGTTGCCCAAGCCGATATGGCTAAGCTGACGAATGGCGTCTCGGATGCGTTTGCTAACGCACTGGAGCAGGTTCAATTTTTGAACCCCACGGTGACTTTGAATTTGGACGGGGTTCATATGAATGCCTATGTCAAAGACGAGAAGTTTTTCCCCGATCCTTCCCCAGCTGTTGGTTCTCCTGCTCCTACTTCCGAGACGATCCCAGATGGCCATGGACAAGACCAGTCTCCTCCCCACAACTGATTCTCTGAATGTATTTTGTACTTTTTTATTTACAGCTCTGCCCGACTAGGCCTTTTGTAATGAACAAGAAATTAATACAATCTTATTTCGTTCGAATTGACTCCTTCTTTTTCCAGTTTGCGCTTATTACTTTATCTGCTGCTTTCTGCCTTTTTCTTTAACTGTAGTTAGGGTCCGACGTGATCTGCGTCGGAGGCCTTTCATCTATAATCTCCAAGTCATTTTAGACTCGGGATACGTTTTTCTTTGTCGGCTTCACCGTGATGACATGTTTCGCGCAATCGGGCTTTTGTCCTGAATCGCTCATGCTTTGTATTGACACTCTCCTTGTCATTTAAGACTTGGGGTACGTTTTTTCTTGTCAGCTTCGCCGTGAAGACACGTTTCGCGTAATCGGGCTTTTGCCTTGAATTGCTCATGCTTTGTATTGATACTCTCCTTGTCATTTAAGACTTGGGGTATGTTTTTTCTTGTCGGCTTCGCCGTGAAGACACGTCTTGCGTAATCGGGCTTTTGCCCTGAATCGCTCATGCTTTGTATTGATACTCTCCTTGTCATTTAAGACTTGGGGTACATTTTTTCTTGTCGGCTTCGCCGTGAAGACACGTTTCGCGTAATCGGGCTTTTGCCCTGAATCGCTCATGCTTTAAATTGATACTCTCCTTGTCATTTAAGACTTGGGGTACGTTTTTTCTTGTCGGCTTCGCCATGAAGACACGTTTCGCGTAATCGGGCTTTTGCCCTGAATCTCTCATGCTTTAAATTGATACTCTCCTTGTCATTTAAGACTTGGGGTACGTTTTAGCCGTCTCGAGTTATACTCGGCTTCAGACTTCACGGTTTATAAAGGAGTTTCGAACCTCCATTCATACATGTTCATGGTTTATTCCTTCAGTTCACGAAGTTACATCCGATTTGATTCCCGTGGGAAAATACATGTACTTGCGACCGGTTTTCCTGAAAGTAGAGTTAAAATGAAATTGCGAAAAGCAGAAAACAATTGAAATTTTGGAATCTAATTTCCCCGACTTCAGCTATAGTATTTCTTAAGCTTGTCCGTATTCCAGGTCCTTTTGATTGCTTTGCCGGTCAAAGATTCTAGCACATAGGCTCCTTTTTCCGAGTTTATCTGTAATACGGTAAGGTCCTTCCCAATTTGCGGCGAGTTTGCCATCCCGTGCGTTTTTATTGCCAATGTTGGCCCTCCGGAGTACCAGGTCGCCCTTTACGAACGAGCGTGGAATTACCTTCCTATTGTATCTCGAGGCGACGAGTTGCTTGGCGGCTAAATCCCAAAGGTGAGCTGCGGCTTTGACTTCGTCTATGAGATCCATTTCCATCGCCAACTCCTGATCATTCCGCTCCTGCGAATGGTGTAGCCTTCTCCATGAAGGTTCCCCGACTTCGACTGGGATCATTTCTTCACATCCATATGTGAGTTGAAACGGGGTCTCGCCTGTTGATGTCTGAGAAGTAGTCTGATGTCCCCATAACACTAAGTGTAAATGTTCAACCCAACTACCCTCAGCATCTTCCATACGCTTCTTCAGTCCATCCACTATGACCTTGTTGGCTGCTTCGGCCTGCCCATTGGACAGTGGGTGTTCAACCGAGGCAAAATGATGTTTAATCTGAAAGTCGGCTACTAATTTTTGAAAGTTTTTATCCACAAATTGGGTTCCATTGTCAGTCACCAACTCGGCTGGTATTCCAAAACGCGAAATAATGCTTCTCTTGAGGAATTTCTGCACATTTGCCGAGGTGATGGTCGCCAAAGGTTCGGCTTCAATCCATTTGGTGAAGTAACCCACCGCAACAATGAGCCACTTCAACTGTCCTTGTGCCGCCTTGAATGGCCCCAATAAGTCCATACCCCATTTGTAGAACGACCAAGGGGCTGAGATCTGTGTCAACTCGGATGGAGGGGTCCATATTATCCTGCCGTGTTTCTGGCAGCTTTGACATTTCTGAACATGATCCTTCCCATCCTGGGCCATAGTAGGCCAATAATACCCAGCTCGTATTGCTTTTCGAGCCAACACCTTTGCGCCCATGTGCTGTCTGTTTATCCCTTCATGGATTTCTACAAGAACGTACTAGGCTTCAAGCTGGTCAAGACATTTAGCCATCAGAGAGTGTAAACCTCTTCGATATAATTGATCGCCCATCATTGAATAAGTGGCTGATGTTCTGATAAGTCTCTTTGCTTCCGCAGCATCTTCTGGAATGATCCCCCTTTCCAGATAGTCGGCAATCGACTTCCTCCAATCGCGGTTATCTGAAATAATCATGATGCAACCCGGTTCTTGGAGATTCTATTGAATCACAGTCCGAAGATTTCCCGGACTCTTAGTGCTAGCGAGTTTAGAAAGGACATCGGCTCTAACATTTTCAGTCGAGGAATGTGCTCAATTTCTACATTATCGAACTCGGCTATGATATCCTTCACTTTTCGCAAGTATTTTGCCAACAACGGGCCTTTGGCTTGATAGGTTCCTTGTATCTCGGAAGCCACCAGTTGAGAATCGGTTGCTAAATGTACCTGTTGAGCTCCATTCTCCTTAGCCTGTAGTAAACCTGCAATGAGGGCCTCATACTCGGCTTGATTATTTGATGTCGGGAAATCCAGCCGAAGCGACAATTCCATTGCAACTCCTTCGGGGCTCTCCACAATGACTCCCGCGCCGCTTCCCTTAACATTTGATGAGCCGTCTACAAATACCTTCCATGACTCATTTTGCGTTCCCTCCATTTGAGTTGACGGGGTTAACTCCATTAGGAAATCAACCAAGGCCGAGATTTGATTGCTTGCGGGCTTCATAGCGATATCAAACTCGACAATTGGATTGCCCACTTATCATTCTACCGGCTAAGTTTGGTTTATGTAGTACTTGACGTATGGGCTGATTGGTTCTGACGACGATAGAATGTCCATGAAAGTAATGGCGAAGTCGCCTTGCCGCAGTCAATTATCTCCGGCAACTAATTACAGTTTCATGAAGGCCAATGTCGATATATTGCACATCATCCAATTAGGTCTTACCTTATCTGATTCTAATGGGAATTTACCTCATCTTGGAACTAAAAATGGACACATTCGGCAGTTCAATTTCTCGATTTTCATATTGACCTAGGGATTGTCATAATGTTGAGTCCATTCGACTATTGGAGAAGCAAGGGATTAATTTCTTGAAAAACAAGAGGGGATATCTCATCTTGGTTTTTTTGGGATTTTATTTTAAGCCAAAATCAGTTAGTCCACAACGTAAGTTGCTCAAACCTTTCTCTTAAAAAAAACATCTTCTTTGTAGATTAAAGACAAATGCAGACAGACACTAAAAGATTTAGGATATCTCAGTCAAGTCAGCTCTCCCATGCTTTATCAATTAATTGACAACCTGCCAATCAGCAAATGGAGTTTAGAGGTAGAAAGGTAAATACTGAATGGTCAAAAGCATATATTGATCAAAAAACTATATTTAATACTTTGAAGCACTAGCATCCAAGTAAGCATACCTTCTTTCTCTCCATCCCTTTCTCACTCTTCTTCCTAGTTACCACTTCCCAATGAATCAAACAAACTCTAAAGTAACTTCTAACACATTCTTTTCAAGAATTTAGTCACAGCAGACTAAGGCATTTACTTCAGTATAAGTGGCAAGTAAACACTAGTGACAACAAAATATATCAGACGATGCATTGAAGCAGATAATATTGAGACGTATAGAAAGAAAGAACAAAAATTTATGGCAAACATCGTATAGCGTTGCTTGCAACTATTAAACCTTTGCCAATAACTTAAGTACACTTAAGTACCTCATTTATAACTTCTTCATTTTTAAAATTAGCATGATAACATACAATTCACAGCATGGTAAAAATCATTTACAATAATACAGTGGAAATATAATCAAAATATTGCTACTGGTTTCTTGTCAGGGGTAATGATATAGCAGAAGTTGATGAGATTATATCAGCATTTAGGAAACAACAGAAATCCATTCATGGTAGTTCATCACAAATTTCCAATAACATCAATTGATTCAAAAATGTATGTTATCATTTAGGAAAGAACAGATTTTAACCCATTATATTTCATTAAAAATGTGCAATCGTATGAAAACAGAAGTTTCAACTTCCTCCTATGAAGATACAAGATCCTGTTTAGATATGGGAAGCCCCAGCAAATTCATTTACAGCAAAGTATAAGTTTCAACTTAGACTTTTATTGACAATTCCTCAGAGAAAAAAACCTTAAGCGTAAGCGTTCAATTTTAAGAACACCCATTTCGCAGTAAGTGTAAGGCATGAGGTGAATGAAAATATGGTTAAGCTCCTTCATTCCCATTTATTATTAATTGACAGGAGCTGGATTTTGATCATAAAAGAATTTCAGAAGTATGAACCAACAAAAGGTACCTATTGCAGGGAATTTCAGGAGTCTGGATGTGGGTAAGATCAGCCGCCAACGAACCAAGGTGATAACACGTTCCTGAACATCGCACAAATATGATAACAGTAAACACAAACTGCACTGAGATTTTTACTAGTAACATTGTTTCCACTCTATTAGTGAAATACTGATTCTTTCATACCAGTTAACGAAAATTTAGTCAGAATGATATTTAAATATGAAAAAATTACTGGGGGTTTTGTCGGGATCTAAAAGGAAAATACAGATTGAAGATAAATTAATACCAATCGAGAAGAAGACGAAGCACCTTCGTTTGCCATGAAATCCAGGACACGAAGCGATTGATGATACAGTCAGAAAAACGCCATGTTCCCAAAGTTACTCCCCGGCTAAATAATATATATTGCACGGGAAATGAAGAATCTGTATATGATAGTAAATTAGCAATCTGGACCGTCAAAGGGCGGTTCAAATTCGCCTACAAAAAACACAACCAATAAAAAAAAAGGACGGTTTCATTCATTTTATTCCAAAAACCAAACCTAAACGGGATTGCAAGATCTGTTCATTGTACCAAACCCAAAAAAGTAGGGGGCATTATGGAGGATTTGTGATATAGAATTATTCCTTCAATTTTGATCTATGCGAAAAACTCTCCCCACCAGCGATATCAATGAACATCACCAACGGAGTGTGCTTTGTGGAAGGAATGAGAAGAAATACTATTACCGGAAGCAGCTCTGATGATGACAGCAACGATGACGATGCGGACGTGTAGAAGCGGAGAAAGCTGATTTTAAAATTAGAATGTACGCATACTAACAGAGGAGGGAATTTCAAAATTCAAATCCAACATGCTAAACATCTATGCACGAAGCCCAAAACTGAGCCACCCAAAACTAAACTGAGCCAAACTGTTGAGCCATTACTATTCTGAGGAATAGTAATTTGTGAGGAAATGAACAGTGCATGGCGTAGTTTGATTTTGCTATTAGGTTTATATTGATGACTTAATTAATCAAACGTAGAAAACTTAATTAAAATATGAACAATTCTTTTAATAGATGCATACTTAAATAAATATGTTTATAAATGATTGTGCAAAAAACGTATTTAAAAATAGGGAAAATCTCACTCAGGTACCAACAAAGACTAGAAAAAAATATATGAAAAAAGTCCTAGTGTAGATTCATCTATCATAAAAGTCCCTAGTGATCTCATTGATATAAATGGACTTGTCAATGGTCATTCTGTGACTTGTCAATATAGTCACATACACTCTTCAACATAAGCTATTTTAGTTGACATAGATGGGTATGTCAATGATCACTCTATGACTTGTTAATAGAGTTACACATACCTGCAATAAAGTAAGATCACATTTGGAACCTATCTCATTAAGGTCCTAGGGACTTTTTTGATAGAGGACTTTACACCGAGACTTTTGATATTTTTTTTGGTCCTTAGGACCCGAATGAGATTTTCCCTAAAATTAATATAAGTCATATAATATCTCAAATTTACATTATAATAACATATGGTGAATAAAAATATGTCTTTCAAATATGTTTCAATCATGGTGTCGTGGCTAAAGAAAAGAAAGAAATGTGTTTTTAATTTTTTAAAAGAATATTAAATAAATATGTTTCAACAATAGATACAATATAAAATTTTAAATTTTAAAATTTTATAATATAATAAATTTGATAATATATTAGAAATTTAGGCAAATATAAATGGTTATTCATTTTTGTTTCTATAAAAAAGTATTCTAGGAAAATATAAATGGTTATTCATTTTGTTGAAAGAGGGGGTATTTTGGTCAAAGAAAATGTTCAATAATCAAAATTGATGGTCAACTAACGATTGGGTGGATAGAAATGGAATCTCAATATGTAAGTGAGGTTTCTGTAACATACATTTTAAATTTTAAGGAATGTCTATATATGTTTTCAAAATAGATGGGAGGTCTAGGAACAAAATTCGTAATAGGATTTATAAGTTTATCACTTTGGTTTTCACAAAACTTATAATGGGTTTAATAAGTTCATATATTCAGGTCAAAACATGTCAGTGTGAAAACCATCCTAAATAATTAACGAACTTGCTAAACTCATTACAAGTTTTGTGAAAACCATTGATGAACTTGTTAATCTCATTACAAATTTTGTTCATAGTGCTCAAATTTTGGGAACCTACATTGACATGTTTTTACCTAAGTAATGAATTTGTTAATCCCATTTCAAGTTTTGAGAAAACCATTGATGAACTCCCATTACAAATTTTGTTCATAGTGCTTAGATTTTGGGAACTTAAACTGACATGTTTTTACTTGAGTAATGAACTTGTAAACCCATTACAAATTTTGTGAAAACCATTGATGAACTTGTTAATCCCATACGCTTTTGGTTAAATCTCACATTTACTTTTCTCCTTCTTCTTCCTCAAAACCCAGATATTGTACCTCAATCTTGTACCTCGCCTCCCACTGTAAAAACAAGCTCTCAATAAGAACTCCTTTAACAGAATCAAAGACACTAACAGCAAACCACGACTCTTGGTTCAAAATGATAAGAGAATAGGGTTGAATCTTCAGGTCCGAAGGGAACACGCTTCAATTAGCAGTTATTGTCTACTCCAATGAAGGTAGGACGAGAAGAGGAGGGATGAACGAGAGACTGAGACTGAGATCATGATCAGTGCGAAGGAAAAATAGAAGATGGCGACCACGAGTGAGACTGTGAAAGCGATGAAGACGGCAGCTGTGTGAGGAAGATGACGTCTACGACATGGCAAGAGACGGCGGCAACTTGAGACTGCAAAGATGAGCCTGACGATGGCAGAGAATAACTGAACGAGAGACCGAGGAAGAGAGTAAAGGGGCATCTTAGTAAAAATATTTAAATTTCTATATCCCAGATTGCCCCCTATCCCTTCTCTATCATTTCAAAAAGTTCAATGGGCTTCTCTGGGTTTAGGAAATTTGTAATACCCGGATAATTATTTATCTGGAATATTATATTTCGATAGATAATACCTATTGAAAATAGGTGAACATGTGGTTTCAAATAATAAGTAATAATTATCTTATTTTCTAAGGTAATTACTATGGAAATTAGGAGAGATAAAGAGCTAAAATGTATTTTTAGAGCATTAAATGGCCTAAAAATATTATGATAAATCCCAAGAGGTAGTAAAATATTTATAAAAAATTAGAAAGTATGTTGTCTCTAATTTTAGGAATTTTTGGAATAATTTCCCTTGAAAAATAATGAGGCAAAAATTAAGTATTATTTTGGGATCATAAGTGACCCCATGATTTTTAATATTTTACATGGGATATAAAATACCAATGTAAGTAAAATAGTTGTGAGATAATGATTTATCCTAATTAAGAAAATTATCAAAAATTAGTAAGTGGCTAATCTGGTAATTAATGGGATAATTAGGGTATAAAGTAAATGAATTAAAAATAATTTAAATAATTATTTTTAATTGGAGAAATTCGAAATTATTAAATAAATAAATAAAAAAGTAATAAAATATTTTATGCTTAGAAAAATAAATAAAAAATAAAAAAAAAAAAAATAAATGTGAAGGTAATTAGAATAAAATAATAATATAATGCGGTGAATCAACTTATAAAGGGACCGAGGAAAAGTTAGAAATAAATTCTACGGGTAAACCGAAGTAAAAGTCTTTTCAAACTGATCAAATTAAGAACAAGTGAATTTTTACACGAAGAAAGAATTTACTGGCGTTGTTTCCGCAACCGAAAACCCCGATTTCAAATAAGACGAAAAGTTGATCGGATAGAGTAGAGTCGATAGGCAAAGTGAGAACCTATAGAAACAATTGCGTCTTTTTAAACACGAGATTAAGTTAGGCAACAACCGGACGTTTTACGATTGGTGAATTGTTGTCCGAAGTTGGTTCTATCGGAAGCGATTTCCGTAATGTGGACGCGTTTGTCCGAATATCTTCCGACTCACCGGAGAATACCCGGATATGATCAAAAAGAGGATCCAAATAGATAATATGAAAGAGGATGGAAAGATCTTCAAAGTTACACGCCCGGATTTTTGAGTTTCGGGAAATCGCGCGAAACGGACACCGTCGGGTAGCTTTATCGGGCCGGAGGCCATAAAGCAAGAGCCATCATGGATGACAACTCATCCATTGACTTTAGGGCTCTTAGATTTCGATCTTGACCATGGATGGCCACGAGTGTTTTGTCCTCAAAAATGCGATCCTACGGTTCATATTCGTCAAGACTGAAGTTCGAATTATTTACCGTTCTGCCATCCGTCTCTTCTATAAATACCAAGCTCCTCTTCTTCATTTCTCACACCAAAAATCTGCCTCTTAGAGAGAAGTTAGAGAGAGAAGCTCTGGAGAAAGTCTGGGTAAGTTCTTCGGTCCTTAGTCTTTAGGTTCGGTAGTTCTTTCGGTAGATATAGTAGGAATGCTAGATTTATCTTTAATTTTTCAAGATAGTCTAGATATCATATTTAGGGGTAAATATGATATATATTTCGAAAATATGATGAGGGAAAAGATCTGTCAAAATTCTAGAGAGATAGAACGAAAACAGCGAAGCTCTGGCGAAATTCCGCCGATTAGGGGTTCAGGGGCAAAATGGTAACTTGTACCTAAAATTCCTGTTATGCTGGTAGATATTGATAAATACTATCCTTATAGGATATCCGAGATAATTGAACCGTTGTCGAGCATTTGTTGTGCCGCCGTTATACCGTTAGCCGCATTTGTCAAAAATTATCGTTTTTTCCGTAAAAGTACCGTTTACCATCGGCGAAGGTACTTTCGCGTCTTGTAACACTAACTCGATATTTACTTGTATACTTATATGTGATAGACGACTATACGAGTGAATTGTATAGATAACTTTACATGAGATGTGTCTCGTTAACGTAGATAACTTTACATGCGATGTGTCTTGTTAGCATAGATAACTTTACATGAGATGTGTCTTGTTGTTATATTAATCTTCCATATGCTATATACTTATGTTTTGATTAATGCTATGATGTCTTCCATATGTTGTGTATGTAAATATGAGGTTAACGTTACGAGGTCCGATGTGCATTTGGACCTCGGCATTTAAAATAGCTTCGTGGTCGGGAGGATTTGAGCGTAGAAGATAAGGGCAAGCAGCACGCTTAGAGTCCCAGCCGGAGAATTTCTTTTGTTGTCACAGCATGGGTGTTGCCAGGGAGACACTTCTGTTGTTATTTACTTTAAAAACTCTCGGTTATTGTACCGCTTCTGTAAATAAGCCAGACTTACGGCAATTTGAATAAATGTATCAGTTACTCAATCGCTCCGATGCTCTACTCTGATGAAAAAAAAATTATACTGCTTTCGAAAATGGGATGTTACAAAATTCAAGCGGTATTTAAGTGTTATTTTCCCAAAATCTAATAACGTGAATTTGGAATTAATTATTCTGATGGTTTTATACTCCTATCATACTCGCTACTTTAAAAATAATGATTTTTTGTGACAACAATTTTTATTTTGAAAGTTAAATTCAATATGTCAGTATTTAAAACTATTTTATCAACATTTAAAATTTTAATGTTCGGATTTTTTTATTGATATTAAGGTTCTATGAATGGAAAAATTATTACTACCTCTAGACTTCAGTACTTAATGTAAGAGCTAGTTAACTCTTTTTTAGAGGTTAAAAAAACTAAATAAATTACTTAATCATTGCATATGTTGTGTATAATTAGATTATATAGAAATTTATAAATTAGGAAAATTCGTTTGGAGAAAAATTATAAATGTAAATTCTTTAATATAATTTATTTAGTTCATCAATCTTTCCAAAAAAAAAAAAAAAAGTCATATGACTCTTATGTTAAGTTAAGGATCGGAGGGAATATAAAATTAAGAGACTAAAGTGAAGTCTTTTGTATTTTGCCTAAATAGATAGATTGTACATAATAACTGCTTATAAAATTGATTACATTTTATGGGTTGTGGCGTAAATTATGATGTATGGAATTAAATTTAAATTAGATATATAATTTAAACTATTTCTTACAAAAATTGTTATCTTTATATTTTAATTTTAGCTATCTATTTATATATTCTTATAATTATTTAGCAACTAAGGCGAAACTTGCGACATTTATAATTTGAGTCCTCGATTAAGAACAAGTTTGAAAGAATTTTTTTCTAAAAAAAATGATTATTATTAAAAATAACATATATAAAGGGTTGGTGAAATGATATGAAGCTATGGCTTGAATTGAAAATTGATATTAGTATTGTTGAACTTGAAACGCGTGTATGTGCATAATTACTCGATTTAAAGAATCTATGAGAGTGAGTGTTTGAGTAATTTTGAAACTGTGGTTTCAAAATACTTTTATCGCAGTTCAGAAATAAAACTCTTCTCACGTCTTTACCTCGTAAATCATAAAAGTTATTATTTAAAAGCTAATTCAAACACACGCTAAATCTACAAGAGTTATTGTCAGATTTTCTTCCAATGGCGCTCCCATGATTCATAGAATCATTTTAAAGAAGCTTCAATCTTTATCTCATAAGAGATTTCACTTCGAATGTCTTACAGTAGTCCACGAACTTCATTTTATTCTGCTTCATTTCATCGTCAACGTCAATCACTGGCAAAAATAAAAATAAAATAGTATTTTATAAATTATCTTCGTTATTTAATTATATATTCGTATAATAATTATTTAGCAACTAATTAAGGCCAGTCTTATGAGCTATGATTTGAGTCCTTAATTAAAAAATTAGAATGGAACAGACGTCTAGACTTACTTACGCCTTTGTTTACACCAAAATTGCCTTTATGGTTGAGATGCCATTAAATCAAAACACGAAATTAGACCCTTTTTAAAAAAACAAAAATAAGAAGGTTTTTAGCCGAACAAAAAATACTGAAAAAATTAAGAAAATTAACTTAAAAGTTCAATATATTTCCAAACCATATTATTTTATTAAATACTTCACATCATGTGCTATTATTATTTTGACAATTAAATTTATTATGAATTTATTTTTTAATAAAGTTCAATATATATATTATGTATATAATTATTTTAATTAAATTTTTACATCACTGGTTCAACTATAGTCTAATTCGTTGGATATTAAGAACTGGGAAGCAGTGGTTGGATTCAACTTTCATAACATTGATGTTATATTATCCGCATTACAAGTTTTTCTTGACCTGAAGCATTACAGATTTATTTAAACTAACTATTTTAACAAATCGTTTGTGTTTTTTTATTTATAAAATACTCACTTGAATCCTAAATATAAAATATAGTTGACTTTGTTTTTGGAAAAATTAAGGAAGCTAAATAAGTTCCTTAATCATATCATATGTTGTCTATCATTAGATTATATATCAGTTTATAAGTTAAGTAAATAGTTTAGAGAAAAAATAATAAATATAAGTACTTTAAAGTAATTCAATTAATTTTTTAATATTTGTAAAAAAATTAACTTTATCTTATATTTAAGACCGGATGGAGTATTATATATGCTCTCATTTTGAATTTAAGTTTTACCAGCAACATATGAAGTCAAAGAAATTTTTTTGTTGAGCAGTATTTAGTTATTTACATTAACGAGCTTGATCTTCACAGTGTTCCACGGGGTGATAGTACTTCATGAGTTACTCAAACATATTTTTCTTCTTAAGTGATGCAACTTAATTGTTTTTAAGGAACATTAAAACATCACTACCAATGAATAACTACATATTAGAAATGAAACATCAACAATGGTAAACGCTAATATCCTTTCATTGATTTAGAGTAGATTCAGAGTACATATGCCAAATGAAATCTCAAAAATGTTAAACAACGATGTCTTCTAATCGATTAACATTCCTAAATATTTCTTTATACACAACAGTCCTTCTTATCTATTCTCTGTAAATGAGTTTGTTGGACCTCATGCCAAGCAATTTCTTCATCAATATTTTGATCAAGTGTGGTGGCACCCATAGCAGACTAAATATCCTTCAATAAAATAGAATGATACAAAATTATTCCATGGATCTCAAGATTTATCATATAGTGAAACAAAAGCAAGAATACAAAATAATAATTTTGAAAGCCAAAATAAAAAATCATAACGTCAATAAGTAAAATGTATAAGAAATGTTGGTGTGAATAATGTGTTGTAACTTCAAAACTAAATATTTAATTAAGTAGTGTAAAAAATCAATGCACACTAAGTGAAAGAATGAGTATCTAGGAATGGCCAACACTGCTCTCTTTGTGAGAGTCCTCTTCTCTCTTTGTGAGAGTCTGCTAGGTTCCTGTGTAACCTGTTCTGATGTGTGTGTGGTGGGTGTTCTCTTTCGTCCCACCTCCTCATTCTAATTTCTGTCTATGTGTGTGGTGAGTGTCTTTAAGGGTGTTGTCGATATGGAGGTGGAGAATGGTAGTAGCTCGAGGAGAATGAAACAGGCAGTTCTAAATTTGGATGAGAAAGGCGAAAAGCTTGGTGGTTCTCTAGTCGGGAAACTTCATACAAACAAGAATTTGAATATTCCCACTGTCATCTCTATGATTAAAAAAGGGTGGCAATTAAAATATGATTTGGAGGTGCATGAACTTGACCGTAGCAAGGTCATTTTTCTTTTTCGAGTCAAGGATTTCAAAGAGTATGGTCGTATCCTAAAAGGAAGACCTTGGTCGATTCAGGGCTTGCAGGTTTGGGAGGATTCCATGGTTCTTAAAGATGTTAATTTTGAGAAGACGCCTTACTGGGTGCAATTTCACAGACTTCCAGTAGCTGCTTTTGATAATAACAACGCAAAAGTCCTTGGAGATTCGGTGGGGAAGCTGTAATGTTTGAGAAACCAATGATGGGAGGTAGATTGGGATGTAGCTTTATCAGAGTTAGGTCGCTTATCCATTTGAATGAACCTCTGATTTCTGGCTTTTGGGTTCCAAGGAAGGAGAAGGAACCAGCCTGGGTCACAGTTAAATATGAGAGGCTTCAACATTTTTGCTACAATTGTGGACGGCTGGGACATGATAATCGAGGATGTAAGGAGGATTTGAGTAGAGAGAAAGGAATCGAAGTGGAACCTGATTTTGGCAAATTTGTTCGTGCACACACGCTATGCGTACAATGGAGGAGGAGATGGTTGTGTGTAAGGATGACTGGAGTGAAGCTTACTTCCTATTCAAGGGAGATCAGACCGGTACCCCACGGAGGAGCTCGTCGTCGGAAAGTAGGGAGCTGGCGGTGGTTATGTCGGGCCCTAAATATAATTTTGAAGCTCGAGAGGAAGCATTTGTAGCTCGCCGGGAATCATTGCCGAAAGAAGTAACATACCAGGCGTCCGTGATGCCACTCCGGCAAACCCAATGCCCAATGGTCGACGGTGGCTCCGAGGCTGTCACAACGAACTCTGCTCTGGTGCAAGACGCGGTGACGCAAGGTTTGAGTCAGTCAACGCCAAAAACCTCTTTTGTGATAGTGACTGAACGAGTATTAGGTGACGTCAGCAGGATAGAGGCAGAGCACGTGATGGTGAAGGACTTGATGCTGGAGGGAGAAGAGAAAGGTATGGACAAAACAAAAATTAGAAAAGGTGAAAGGGAGTGGGCCTTCTTGTTTGGGCCGATTTCCATGTAATGATAATTCCTTGAATTATAATTGCTTTAGTGATGGGCTTGAGGAACGCATTTGGGCTGATTCCATCTCAGTTCCTTTAACCTTTGTGGGCTTATCAGTGAATCCAGAGAGTGATAGCCAAGCTTTAATTAACAACAATTCAACAGGCTCTTCATTGACTGTGGGCCCTTTTATTAGTGAAGTTGATTCTCCTGAAATTAAAATGGTTAGCTCTCTTAATCTTGATTTTCTTTGTCATAATGCCTCATATAATCCCAAACCTTACAGTATTGACTTCCCAAGTGATGATGAGCCTAAATTAAAATTTATTATTCCTTTTAATGAGTTGTCTCCTATCTCGGCTGTATCCGTTGGTTTGAAAGGAATTAGGATTAAGAGACTTCATGAAGATGACCTTGAGCTAGAAAAATCGAGTAAGTATAGAAAGCTAGATTTTAATTCAAAGGGGACTTGATCAATGCTAAAGCGGCCCCCGCTTAAGGAAAAGAAGGAGCGTAGAAAAAATTATAAGTCAGTCAAAAAATATCTTTGTCAGTCGAGGTATGCAGTTGGAGCAGGTGCTTTGCCTGGAAGTCCTTCTCTTGTTGAGATAGATTTTCCGGAAAGTTGGTTGGCTGCTAATAACAAGACAGAGATGGACCTACGATCTTCTTTTTCGAATAACGCCGATGGTTGGATGGGACCAACCACCGGTTCGCCATGAATCTGTTAGCTTGGAACTATCAAGGTTTGGGGGTTGCCCTGACAGTCAGAAATTTGAAGCAGGAATGCTTCTAGAAAAAACCCTATTTAGTCTTCTTAATGGAGACTAAACAAAAAGTGAGACACGTAAGGAAGGTGAGACGTAGATGTGGCTTCAATGAAGATGGCTTTATGGTGGTCTGATGTGCTTACGATTAATATTTTATTCTCATCATCGAATATTATTCATACTAGTGTGATGTCGGCAGTCTTTGTTTCTACTCCATCATATATCACCTTTATTTATGGTCCCACTGATGAAGATGATAGAATGTTATGCTGGCAAGAGGTTCGGAGAATTAGCAACAACATCAGGACTTCTTGGTTGTGTCTTGAGGACTTTAATGATATCTTATCCCAAAATCAGAAATGTGGCGGTCTGCCCAGACCCTGGAGAAAGATTCTTAATTTTAAATGTTTTGTGGCTGATTGTGAGTTAGAGGATTTGGGTTACAATGGCTCCAGTTTTACCTGGTGTAATAATTGTGACAGCCCAGATACTATTCATGAATGCATTGATAGGGCTTTGGGCAACTTACAATTGAGAGAGAAATTTCCTACTCTTTAGGTCTTTAATATAGTCCCGGCTGGGTCCGATCACCATCTTTTGTTTATCCAATGCCAGAACGAGAATTATAAGAAAAATAGGGCTTTTCGTTTTGAAGATGCCTAGGCCTCTCACGGCCACTTTCTTGAGGTAATCAAAGGGAGTTGGCGGACCTTCTCTGAGCAGGACAATTCTTTTTTGGAGTCTTTCCTAAGCAATATGAAGCGATGCAAGTTGAATCTAATTTCATGGAGCAAGAAGGAGTTCCCCAATAGTGCTAAGCATATTGATCTTTTAAAGACCCATCTGGCTTAGTTGACACTAGGAGATCGAATCCCTGACATTTCTAGAGCAGTTTTGGAAGTTAAAGGTGATCTAAACAGATTATTGGAGCTAGAAGAACATTATTGGTGGTAGCTCTCTCGGATCAATTGGTTAGAAGTTGGTGACAAAAATTCTCGTTTCTTTCATGTCTCTACTATCAAAAGGAGACAGAGGAACTGAATTTCTTGTATTAAAGATGATGTGGGCAACTGGTTAATGGAGAAAGATGCTATCTCCCAAAATATTGCCAGCTTTTTTCAGAATCTTTTTGCTACCTCAAGTCCACACTCAATGGATGCTGTCTTGAGCTATATCGACCCCAAAATTTCTGAGGAAATTAATCAAAGGCTTATGTTACCTATTTCTAGGGAAGAGATCAAATCAAAAGCATTTAGTCTTGGGAGTACAAAGGCGCTGGACGACGGTTTTTTACGGTAAATTTTATCATTATGCATGGTCTGAAATTGGTGATTCTGTGTGTTCTATGGTCAATGATTTTTTTGCAGGTCATTCTGTTTTAGAGGGGATTAATATGACTAACATCACTCTTATCCCTAAGATTCATAAATCAGAGCATGTTTCACACTTTCGCCCTATTGGTCTTTGCAACTTTTCTTATAAAATTATTTCAAAAATTATGGCCAATAGGATGCGACCTTTGCTTGATGATTGTATTCCCAAAATCAGAGTGCTTTTGTACCTGGTTGCTGTATTCATGATAATATCATTATTGCACATGAGGTCTACCATTATCTTCGTCATAATAAATCTGGAGGTAAGTATGAGTTCTCCCTTAAGATGGATATGAGTAAGGCATATGATCGGGTTGAGTGGGACTTCATTGGGAATGTCTTGTTAAGATTTGGTTTCTGTTCGAAGTAGGTGTCTCTTGTTATGAAATGTGTGCGTTCAGTTAGCTTAAATATTTGTTTATCTGGTGAAAATATGAAATCTTTTACTCCTAGTAGAGGTATTCGCCAGGGAGACCCCCTCTCGCCATACCTATTCATTATGGTTACAGAGGTACTTTCTATTATGATAAGTAAGAGCCAGAATGACAAGTGGCTTCAAGGTATTAAATTGAGTAATGGGTGTCCAGTTCTCACTCACAATTTTTTTGCTAATGATGCCCTTTTATACATGCATGCTAGTCATAGTAATTGTATTTATTCGGATAATATTTTGGACTTGTACTGCGCAGCCTCAGGTCAGGTCATTAATCTAGATAAATCCAGTAATTTCTTCTCCTCTAACACTCCTCCTGCAGTGATAAGTATGGTGAGCAGCTTATTGAACATCCCAGCAACAGAGGATCCGGGAACATATCTTGGCATACCTAGCATTTGGGGGAAAACTAAGCACTAGGCTTTGGCTTACATCAGCGAACGAGTAGCGAGTAAAATCCATGGATGGAGTCAATCCCTTCTATCCTTTGTCGATTGAGAAGTAATGATCAAAGCGGTTATCCAGGCTATCCCAATCTACCCGATGAACTGTTTCAGATTCCCCCTTAAGACTTGTAAGGAGATCAATAGCCTTATAACTAACTTCTGGTGGGATGGTAATGCCTTTGGAGGCAAGACTCATTGGAAAGCTTAGGAAGCTATGACCAGTAGTAAGAGTGCCAGTGATATGGGATTTCGGGACCTATCAATGATGAATGATGCCTTCCTGGCTAAGACGGCATGTAGGCTTTTGTTGAGGCCAAATGATCTTTGGGCAAGAGTGCTGAAAAGTGTGTACTTCCCTAAACAAGCCTTCATTAATACGAAGAAAGGCTATAAGGCATCATGGTGTTGGTCTAGTATCTTAGATGGCAGAGATTTTCTCAAGAAAGATCTTAGGTGGGATATGTAGGGAATTCTTATAACGCAGCGGATTAAAATTTTTAGAATCCCATCCCGAGGATCACTCAGGTGCGTTTAAATCAAGACTAAGGGAATCCGAAATTACCTTTAGTGAACCCGTTTGCATCTCGTTCCCTTTGAACTGGTGGGCTACCTCCTCGATCAGCAGAAGACGACTCGTTGAATCGGCTTCCTCTACCGGTATCCACACGAACAATTTCCCGAACACGGCTACGGCAGCGTGCTAGCGCTTCTTGTGTGTCTCTCTTTGATTCTTCACACCTAGGTCTTTGGTTTCTCGTTTTGGCCTATTCATCCACCCGAAAAAGCGCCTCAAAAGTTCATACGTTACAAAACCAATCGCCCATCATGTGAATCAATACGTATTAATGTACAATCAATCTGCATTAATGTACAATCAATACGCATTAAGCTTGAATTTCGAATTTCAAAAACTGATCTTTGAAATCTAAATTTCGAATTCTTGAATTTAAAAAAAAAAATATTAATTAAATATATCTGATAGATCTAATCTAATGTATTTATTTAATGCAAATTAAAAGCCTTCGATTTAATTTATCTCTATAAATCAAATCCAGAAATAATATCCATCTATTTAATTAATTATGAGATACCATATCTCAATTTAATTTAAATATATACGATATTCTTATTTGAATATTAAACGAGATACAATATCTCTATTTGTTTTAGATATTTAATTTATCAAATAAATTAAATACAAAACAAATATTATATATAATAATATTATAATCTCCATTAATAATATTAATATATATTAATTTCGAATTTTAATAAATATATATAAATATATATTTATCCTAGATTAAATTTAGTATTCATTAATTCCAAATTAATCCGAGATTCAATGAACACGGACACAAATGCTCGTGTTGGGTTATTCTTGTGTGCGACCTGCAGCCCATATGAGATTGGCGGTGGGCCAAAAGCGTATCGCCCACAAGTCGCAAGCGGCCTCTAGCAAGACATTGCGACTACCCAATTCACATGGGGATCGATGTCACGATACAACCTTATCATACAACCATGTCACGTCCCTTTTGTCACGCGATAATTTGGTCAAGGATGAGGCATGGACAATGTCAACTTCCTATTCTTGTCCATTACTTTCTCGATTCTCGAGTAGTCTAATAAGTGAAATGGAAACTCCTTTCCAACATAGTATGGCCATACATTTCTTAGACTCACTCATCGAGGGGCCCAAAGATATTATCTCTCTACAAATGTGAGGGACAAATTCCATCTTGACCATTCACATTCCTCCGCATGAAAACCACCGATCCCGATCCCGGACCTTTATCATCACCCGGTCAAAGGTGACTTTTGACTAGGTCAAAGATTAATGATTCATCATGTAGGAATCCATGATGATCTCGGGTCATAGGGCGTTGTGACGCGGTTATACATGAGACAAGCTTATGACTAGATCCATACGGCTTTCTCATAGTGGGTGGTCTAGCACCTTGTACTCTTACAAGTGCCCATGACTTTGATTGTATCTCCATATCTCATCAAAGTCATATCTGGTCTTAACTCATCTTCGCTCCGCGTAGATGACCGACCAGGACATTTAGGATAATCTATAAGATATATCCAGGGATGCAGTTATCAATACAAACATGCAAACGAAAATGATAACAAAAAGAGAATACTATAAATATCCTAAACGTTCATTGTACAATGACTTGCCCCTAGGGCATAATTTCCAACAGGATATTGGTGATGATACTGCTATTAGAATATGGGGCGACCCCTGAGTCCCAGGAGTTGCTTTCCCGAAGAGACCTCGCACCACTTATGTCCCGATTATCTCAGAGGGTACAGTTTGTGATCTGATAGTTGATGGGCAGTGGGACCTTACGCCTATTAACCATTATGTATCTTCTAAAGCCAAAGAGGCAATATATAAAATCCCTATACCCTCCAATGGGCTGGAAGACAAGTTGTTGTGGACTAGCGCCAAGAATGGAGTGTATACGATGAAGTTGGGTTACCATTGCCGGAAAGATTGGAATTCTATTAATGCGGATAGGGCTGGCTCTTCGACTGTCATTCATACTTCATGCTGGAACTCGATTTGGAAGATAAAAGTGATCCCACGTGTACAAAAATTCATATGGCGGCTTTTGAGTAATGCAGTTGCCACCAAGTCCACATTGTTTCAGCGAAAGAGGTCCCAAGATAGCCAATGCCCAGTATGTGCAGATGTCGAGGAAACAATTGAGCATGTATTCTTCCATTACCCCTTGACTCGATGCATATGGTTCGGCTGCTTGCTAGGTGCTAGAGTTGATGTCTCCAGAATCTCCAACTTCAGTGCTTGGTGGATTTTGATGACAGGTACACCCCTACTGAGTAAGCATGATCTTTCTTTGATTTGCTGGCTTCTATGGTTTATTTGGAAGGCTAGAAATGAAATGGCTTTTGACCATAGATAGCCAAACCCGGGTATTGTTATTGAATTGGCTCGAAAAAGTAATTTTGATTTTTGGGCTAACTGTGCTAAAGGGGTGAGGGACCCTTTTTTGTTGAGGGGCTGTGATAGTCCTGGCACTAAATGGTTCCCCCCAGCACAACGTAGCCTTAAAATTAATTGTGATGGAGCCTTTTCTTCTTATGAGAAAGATGTTGCTATTGGGGTAATTTGTCGTGATTTTGCCAGCTTTTTTAAATGGGGATTTGTGGATAAAGTCAAATCTATTTCGGCCTTTATGACTAAAGCCTTAGCTCTAAAGAGGGCTCTGCTTCTGGCCCTTGACCTTGGTCATGATAAGGTGATCTTTGAAACGGATTGCCTATCTCTGCTTTCTTGTGTTGAGGCTAAGTCACCGGACTTGTATGATTGGAGGTGTAGAAGTATTATCCAAGATGTTATTTGTCTTGTCTTCTATGGTTGGCTTCTCCTTGTCCTTTTCCCCGAGAGGGGCAACCATCTTTGCGGATCTCCTTGTAGCTGATGCTTATAAAGGGGTGTGCCCTATTGGGTGGGTTTCACGACCAACACCTGCTTTGTTATCTCTTCTAACTCTGGAGGCTCAGAAGACTAGTGATGGTGTTGATAATCCTTCGCTTTCCAGTTCTGCTTTGGATGGTGGCTAGTTTATTTGTTTTTAGTTTACTTGTTTTGCTTTTCTTATTTTGTTTCTGTTGTATTTGTTTTCTTCGTTGTATCTGTTTGTTTCTGTTATGGTTGTCGTTTGGTTTTCTAGTTGTTGTTTGGTTTCTTCTCTATGTAATGGTACTTCTTTGAAGTTTATTTTAACGGAATCTTCTTTGACCAAAAAAACAAAAGAATGAGTATCTAAGTGAAACTTTCAATCATGAAAAACTGAGGAATTTGAATTTGCGTAGGAAGTGAATTTTAAATCTATTAATGAAATGCCCACCAATTTTTGAAATTTAAGACACATGAGGAGAAATTAAAGAAGTCCACAAAAACACAACAATGATAACCCCGCCAAAATGAGTTTCATCTTAATTTTTAAATCTAATCTTCTCATGACTTTGTTGTGACCTCCATGAATTGGAGGAGCTGTTTGACAAAAGGATGAAACTAATTTCAAAGAAGCCCATTCCTACATCAGCTTTAAGAACACAAGCCATGACTTGACATCTTGCATGAAAACAAGGCATACATAGCCAGAAATGAATGGATATGAAAGCACAACACCATAAACTCAAATGAACTCATAACTTTGATGTAATAAGATTAATATTGCAAAGGTATGCTGGTAGAAAAGTACAAACATTTCTAAGACATCATTTATTACTTATAAAACAAATCAATGATAATAAATAGATGTCATACAAAGATACTCTGCATAATTGCCAAAATAATGAAAACAGATATCTACATTTCCCAAGGTTGACATGAGGGCTTCAAACTCTATTGATAATAGACCATAGAGAGGACAACTCAAAGCGAAAGTATGTTAGGCTTTACTAATTAAAAATACTCATATCCGTCAATGGTGTGTCTGGATTCACTTTTCCATGTTGGAATCAACACCAAACGAATCCTGAAATTATACAAGTTAGCAAATAATGTGTAACATGGATCTCAAGATTTATCATATACTAAAACAAAAGGAAAGCTACATGCAAACATGTCAGTCATAGCCATATGAAGAATAGAGCAAAGCATAGATAAGCATAAACAACATATGCATTATTCCACTAAAAGTGATTCAATATAATACAAGATACTACAGAATTTACATGTTTTTCTTCTATACCAACTCAAGAGGCTGGCTATGCATAATATATACATACATCTCATAACTTGACCATAAATATGTTAGTGTTATGAATATATTAAATTATGTGGATGTCCATTGACTCTTAGCTTTCCACGTTCGTCACAATTCATGAAAATCATTTGGGTATATTATACATATATAGGCATGTATGCAGCAAAGATGTGCCACCCACTAGCCCATAATTAGGGAGGGGGCAATTTGCATCCATTAAATGCTTGTATGTGTGTGCTGGGTTATAAATACCCACACACACCATCGTTTGAAGGACAAGCGAAGAAAGTGTGAATGAAAGTATTGTAGTGAAACTAAATGAGAATTTCTCCCCATTTACTCTCTTGATTTTTCTCCTATCTTATTTATTGTTTCTTCATCCCAGATTTCTTTTAGTTTTATAACACATTATCGACGAGAGCTCTAACGAACGTATGATTCTCTCATAATCTCTTTAACAATTTCATCTACTTTCTTTAACTATACGTATATTTTATCTATCTGGGATAATTTGAGCCGCTATATGGAATTAAAAGAGATACTTTTACCGATTATTCTAAACATTGTGTTCCATGGCAAAGATTGGAGATTATTGTTGTTTTCATATATTATTTTTATCTCATTTACGAGTTCTTTTATATTATTAAAATTGCTATTTTAATATGGCTAAAAGCCATACGCCTCTAATTTCTTATTAGGAAATTATATGACCAGAAGTCATATGTCTTTGACTCTTATTTTGATATTATATGGCTAGAAGTCATATAACTTTCATCTTTTATCTTATTGTATGGCCGAAAGCCATAATATTCAACTTTTCTTTATCCTAAAGATAAATGGCCTGAAGCCAAAAAAAATTAATTTTGTTGCAATACTTTATGAATTATTTTTGTGAATTTCATGTATTATCATTAGTGTTTATATATTAAATATTTAATAATTCCCATTTATTTTTTAAATAGTTAAGGTGCAGATTTGCCAACAAACTATTACCAGAGGAGCATCTAGCACACAAAAAATTGATGGCACCAAATTGGCCAACGAACTATTAAAAAGTTTAAAAAAAAACACACAATTTGGTGCAGATTCACCAACGAACTATTACCCTGTCATTATCTTGGTGTCTTCATCTTCCATTGACTGTCACAGTGTCGGCGACGCCGGCGTCTCCAAAGCTTCCATTGTTCCTGGGTGTTTCATTCACCCTCTTGAACTCATCCAACAGTCCACAGGTTTCGACCAGCACGCGCCTTACACTCTGGTTGCATCCCTTCGATGCCATAAGCAGCAACCGTCGCTGTCACAACGCCTACTCGCATGGGTCCCATCTCTGCTAATGTTTGCCTTATCCAACAAGAAGGCTTAACCGCTATTTTCTTCAGCGTCTCCGCCACCATCCTATGCCAGTGTCTCATATTTTAACGTAATTGTGATAGTTGTTTTTTTAATAGATATTTGGTACTTTTTTCACTTTTTAATAGTTCGTTGGCCAATTTGGTACCCTCAATTGTTTTTTGTGCCAGATGCTCCTCGAGTAATAGTTCGTTGGCAAATTTGCGCCTTAACCCTTTTTAAATTAGTTTGAACCATGCCAAACCTTGCAAAATTTGAATTTGTGGCTCTTGACATTACTGGAAAGAAATATTTATCTTGGATGCTGGATCCGAAAATCCATTTGAATGCCCATGGTTTGGAAGACAAAATTAAAGAATGGAATTAGGCATCTAATCAAGATAATGCCAAATCCATGATTTTTCTACGCTGCCATTTGCATAAAGGTTTAAAAATTGAAGGGTAAAGGAGCAATTTTACACATGAGCTTTGCCTCAGGGAGCGCTCAACACCACAGGCTTTTTTTAGGAGCAAAAATACACATGTGATTACCAAATGGGTGCAAAAGTCACACCTCTGTTAACAAAAAAAACGTTGACCGTTAAAAGACACACCAGGACTAACAGAGATGCTGACTAAGCATATATATTATTATTTTAGCATCTGAAAAAACCACCGACGTGAGGCTCTGTTTCTTTACCCCCCAAATCGTGCCAACCACCGACGCCTTCTTGTCTCGAATCCCCAAGCATACTTGTTTGTTTTTGACTGAGTTAACCTCCGGTACCGTCGGAAAGTTCCCACCCACGCTCTGTTTGGCTTCCCTACTGACTCCATCTTCCTTCCTCTTCATGCTCTGTTATACTCCTCCATTAACATCGTCCTCTTGCGTATTGGCTGTGGTCTACCATCGCACTCCAACCTGTCCGGACATGCATCCCTTTTGTCGCTAGAATCTGGATGGAAACAAGAGACGCCATGGTATGCGCATTTCAAAAGCTTGGAGTTGAATTACAATATGATTAAAAAAAATGGGGTGCATGAATTACAAAATGGGAATACATAAAGAATTGAGCCCCCGGGGGGGTGGTGATTAAATGGTTGACTTTAGGATCTCATATCCCTGACGGTACGCGATGAACAAAAACATGAACACTGCTTAAAAACATGGAAGCATCGTGCACGCTTCGTTCATCCTGATGGTACCGTGTCTACAGATCTGACCCCACTCCTTCATCCCTCCATTTTCCCAACTCCCCCCTCCAACTTGTTTGGTACGATTATTTACATGCATGCATAACATCTATTTAATTACTAAGTCAAATAAAAAGCCATGTTCTTTACATTTTGTCATACTTCCATTTTAATACACAAGGGTCATCCAGCCTGACGTAAAATACGGAATTTATAAGCAGCCTTCTTAATGCAGCCACGGGCTATGAATATATGCATGTTCTTTTAGGCTATGGGCCGGTGATCCTTTTTTCTTTTTGTTGAGTACTTTATATTTGAATAGAATTTGAAACTAAAAAACTTATTCATTCCATGAGGAAGAGAATACTGCTTTATTTATCTATAAAAGCGAATGGAAGCCAAAATAGAAGGTGCACATAAAATAAAGCAGCGGATTATTAATTTCACTGGCGTGTTAGACCCACAGCATCAGGCCCTCTAAGTATGTGAACACGGATTATTATATAAAGTTGAATTAAATTGACCAAAGATGCATGAGGTGAGGTTCATGAATGTGATTCATTCATGGTGGATTAAACTATGTTGGGCTCGAATTACGAGAGTAAAAGAAGTTGAGCTTTGATCTTCATCCAAAGGAATCTCTGAATATTCAAACTCAAAATGCCATGGTCAATCATTTCGTGCTCCTGCCACGACACTACCTAATTAAGAAAGGAGGTGGAATTAAAAATGTGGCAATTAAAGCAGAGAGGGACTTTAAAAACGAGAAAGTGAAGAGAACGGCCGACCACCCCGTTGGATGGGGAAACATGAATCGAGTATGCATGTGAGGCCAAACCCAGGCACCAATCATCTCACTCAATTCATTGCCACCACAAATCTGAAAATTTTCAATTTTAATACAAAGCAATAATTTATAAGTACTCCCCTGTCAGTCGCCCTGAAATGCGCATACCATGGCGTCTCTTGTTTCCATCCAGATTCTAGCCACGAAAGGGATGCATGTCCGGACAGGTTGGAGTGCGACGGTAAACCAGAGCCAATACGCAAGAGGACGATGTCAATGGAGGAGTAAAACAGAGCATGAGGAGGAAGGAAGATGGAGTCGTAGGGAAGCCAAACGGAGCGTGGGTGGGAACTTTTCGACGGTGCACGGAGGTTAACTCAGTCAAAAACAAACAAGTATTCTTGGGGATTCGAGACAAGAAGGCGTCGATGGTTGGCACGATTTGGGGGGTGAAGAAACAGAGCATGAGACGTCGGTGGTTTTTTCAGATGCTAAAATAATAATATATATGCTTAGTCAGCATCTCTTTTTAGTCCAGGTGTGTCTTTTAACGGTCAACATTTTTTTGTTAACAGAGGTGTGACTTTTGCACCCATTTGGTAACCACATGTGTATTTTTGCTCCTAAAAAAAGCTTGTGATGCTGGGCGTTCTCTGAGGCAAAGCTCATGTGTAAAATTGCTCATTTACCCAAAATTGAATATTTGACAGTAAAAGACCACTTATTATTTGGAATAATTTAAAATAAAGATATGACCACCAAAAGATAGTCATCCTACTAAAAGCTCGTTATGACTGGAAACATTTGAGTTTACAAGATTTTAAAACTATGAACAAGCATAACTCAACCATGTTTAGGATTACTTCTCAATTAAAGTTATGTAGAGAGAATGTTACTGATGAAAATATGTTGGGAAAAAAAAATCTCCACATTTCATGCTTCCAACTTGCTCCTACAGGAGCAATATCATGAGAAGGGTTTCAAGAAATGTGCAGGATTAACGCACCAAAATGGGTCCTCAAATAAGGATTAGAATATATGTTGTGTATGAATCTGCTTCGATCATAACATATTTAGAACCACCTACAAGAGATTTATTACATCACAATTTGCCGATTGTCATTTTAATGAATAATTTTAGCAACATTAGGGGAAGAAAATAAGCAATTAGGTAAGGAGAATAGCTAGAATGAATTATCATTGGCTCATTTTGATCCTTGTACAAAACAATGTGAACTGGAAGTTCAAAAGATAATTCATTTGCAGAATTTAGCTAATCAAATGCCAAAAGCATTTACTGACTACCCAAAAAAAGTGACAATGTCACAAGTCCCAACTTCTAATGCTCCTATTCGAATTTATGTCCATGTAAGACAACCTATTATAAATGAATTTAAAGCACGCTTGAAGCGTGGCAAGCCCACCGGTTCTAAAGATAAAAATCCTCAAAAAAGAAAATGAGCTAAAAATATAGATGGTCAAGTAGAGGATAACCAAGAAATGTTAGTAGCTCTAAAAGAGCCATCTCCTGAAGGGGTATTATCTCTAGAAGAAAATATTGCTGTGCCAGAAGAGACCCAGATCCTGACATATGCAAAAATAATGAGATATCAATAAATTATATAATGAATGGTGTCCGATGAGACTGAAATGAAGTCAACGTTGACGACACCTTTGCATATCATTTAGCATATGATGTAATGATTGATAACGAGGATCATGAGCCAAAATCCATTAGCGAGTGCCAACAATGAAAGGATTGGCCCCTATAGAAAGATGTCATTAATGCAGAATTAAAATCATTAGCAAAACGAAAAGTATTTGGACCTGTAGTCCATACATGTGAAGGTGTAAAGCTAGTTGGATACAAATAGATCTTTGTACAAAAGAGAAATGAGAAGGGTGAGATTATAAGATATAAGGCACATCTTGTAGCCCAAGGCTTTATACAAAGACCTAACATTGATTTTGAAGAAATGTATTCATAGTAGTGAGAGTAACTACTTTTCGTTATTTGATTAGGCTAGCAATAAATGAAGGACTTGATCTGCGCCTATTGGATGTCGTGACTACCTATTTGTATGACTCACTAGACAATGATATTTATATGAAAGTCCCTGAAGAACTCAATATGCCAGAAGCATCTGACTCAAGTTCTTAAGAACAATACTCAATTAAGTTAAATAAGTCTTTGTACGGCTTAAAGCAATCATGGCGCATGTGGCATAATCGTCTCAAGAACTATATGTTGAAAGAAGGGTACAAAAATGACCCATTATGCCCATGCATATTTATGAAAAGATCTAGAAGTGAATTTGCTATCATTTCTGTTTATGTTGATGATATCAACATCATTGGAACTCTTGAAGAGCTTCAAAAGGCAGTTAATTGTTTAAAGAAAGAATTTGAAATAATGGACTTGGGAAGACCAAAATCATGTCTTGGATTCTAGATCGAGTACCTAAAGAATGGAATCTTTGTATATCAAAAAGCTTATACAAAGAATGTCCTAGAGCGATTTTATATGGATAAGTCACATCCATTATGTACTCCAATGAATGTAAGGTCTTTGCAAGTGGATAAAGATCCATTCCGACCTCAAGTAATTAGTGAAGAAGAACTACTTAGTCCAGAAGTACCATACCTCGGTGTTATTGGAGCACTAATGTATATAGCTAATCACACACGGCCTGATATATCATTTGCTGTTAATTTATTAGCAAGATATAGTTTTTCACCAACACGAAGGTATTGGAATGGAGTAAAAAATACATTCTTTGTTACCTCAGAGGCACTATGGACATGTGGTTATACTACTCAAATTTATACAAGCATGAACTGGTTGGTTATGCAAATGCTGGATTTTTGTCTGATCCACACGATGGTAAATCACAAACATGCTATTTGTTTACTTGTGCATGTGCAGCTATTTCATGGCGATCTATGAAACATATTATATCAACCATATCATCTAACCATGCAGAAATTTGCAATGCATGAAGCAAGTCGAGAATATGTATTGTTGAGGTTAGTAATACATCACATACGAACAACTTGTCATTTATCTTTAGGTAAAATGGTCCCAACAGTTCTATATGAGGATAATATTGCATGTATTGCCCAACTTAAAGAAGGTTATATCAAAGATGATAAAATGAAGCATATTTCAGCAAAATTCTTCTTCACTCGTGACCTTCAAAAGGATAGTGAAATAAATATCCAGCAAATCAGTTAAAGTGAAAATCTAGCAGATTTATTCACCAAGTCACTTCTAAGTACAATCTTTGAAAGGCTTGTCAATGGCATCAGTCTTCGAAGACTCAAAGATCTCAACTAATGTTGTCAAAAGGGGGAGTCGATACACGCTGCACTTTTTTTTCCATTATCTACGTTTTATCCCACTGGGTTTTCACAGAAATGTTTTTAATGAGGCAACTCTGAAAAGTGTAACAATGAATGATGTACTCTTTTCTTTAGCTAGTTTTTATCCCACTGGGTTTTTCCTAGTTAAAGTTTTTAATGAGGTACATTCATAATGGACATCCAAGAGGGAGTGTTATGAATATATTAAATTATGTAGATGTCCATTGACTCTTAACTTTCCTCATTCTATCACAATTCATGAAATTCATTTAGCTGTATTGTATTATATTATATAGGGAAAATTCCATTTAAATACCAGATGAATTTGCAAAACCCCTAGAAGTCCTCCGAATTTGTAAAAAGACTCAGAGGTGATAAGGACTTTTGTGGGTTATGCAATTTCGTGGGAAAAGACCAGACTACCCTTGCCTTAATATGTGAGGAGAAGGTTTTGTTTCTAATCATTCAGAGTTATATTTCGGACCCATCGCAGGAAGACAGAAAATCGACCCCCACTGCCGGAGCCCGCGTGCTGAGTCTGGACGCGCCGTCGGGGAGCACCCACCCGCCACCGTTGAAGGCGAAGCTCCGCCGTGGACGCCGCCATTCAAGCACAAAGAAGAGGCAAGCTTCGTTCACTGTTCCCTATTTATTAACATCCCTTTCTTTGTGAAGTTTGCAATAAATTTATGACAGAGCTCCAGTATGGAGTTAAATGCTTTCTCCCTCCCTTTATGACAGAGCTTCTGTCTACAATAAATGATGAAAACTGGGTTTAAAATTTTTAAAGTGCAGTCATAACCCTAAACCCTGCGTTTTTAAGCTTCTCATTAAACTAGGCAATGAGGACAAATCTTCATTAAAGTAAGCTAAGGCTGTACTGTTAGTGTGTGTTGGTGTGATCCTTTTTCTCTCTCTCTCCTTCCCCACCACTTTTTACTGATGTCTTACTCATTAATTTGAAAGATGTGGAGCTTACAAGAAATTTGGATGGGAAAACACTAATTTAACTTATTCATGACACATATTTTGGCCAACTCGTGATAGAATTTGAAGTTTTTTTCCTCTTACTTGAAATTTGAGTGATTTGAGATTTTAAGATGATCTTTTGTTAATTATGTGAAGCGTGGCAAAGGTAAGATCTTCATATGTTTGTAAAAGAATGGCAACAATATCTCAATCATTTTTCATTTGGTTGAAAGAAGGTGAGTAAAAGCTCAGGTGATAGTGAAAATAGATGGTGAAGGGTGTAGGGAGGAGTCACAGCTTTTGAGGAATAAAGAAAAATACGCAGCTAAGTAATATGAAGGTGGGGTCAAAAGAGAGAAGAAGATTATTAATGGGATCATCAAAGGAAGAATGTATTTCTGCTTTGTACCTTTTTCTGTTGTAGCATTGTGGACTAGTGTTGGCATGTCTCAATTGTATTTGTCTTCTCTGTAACTTTCTCTGATTTAATGGTAATAGAATGTCCTTTCTGAGCAAAAGGAAGGGAATGGTAACAGAGAGTTATATGAAAGAAGCAAGAAAAATGGGAGGCCGCCTCGTCCTCTACATCAAGCTTACTCAAATTCAAGGAGAAGAAAGGGAATACCACAGTGGGCGCCATTAGGGCCATAATTAACGAAATTAATTAATATGTTTTGTTTATTTTGTTTTACTTATTAAATTTAGACAGCTTCATTTTGGTTTATTAATTGTGATTAATTAGTATGAACAGAATAATTATGATATATAATATCCATCCAGCTAGCTCATAGCTTGAGGATGCCCCCATGTGGGGGGAAAAGTCAAGAGAGTTTAGGTATATATTACTTTTGAGGATATAATAGCCTGGATGTGCCTAGCTATTGTTGCTTTACAATTGCACTATGATTGTTGAACATGGGTGCTAGGTCTAGCTGTAAATAATAATATACCCGCCTAATTAATTAATTCCCTTTTCCATTATCATTGCTTTATATATAACTTGTATTTTTGATTACTAATGTAGCCATTCTGGGAACAATTTCTTATCTGTTCTCGGGCTCCATTTTCCTTTTTGTCTTCTATTTGCCATACACATGTCACCCCCTTCTATAGTCTCTTTGAATTCTGATCTGTCTCACTCACAATATAATTGCATTTAGACTTGCAATATTGCCGTTTAAGATTATATCCGCATGAGTATAATATCTTTGTAGGTGTATATGAATTCTATACATGTTGTCTGAAATGAAATATGCAAATAAAATTATTCTTCCCCCATTTACAGCATATTTATTATAGTTGTAATTGAATGATATGATATTTGGTAAATGTCATTCTTGAACTTGTAATTACCATTGAGAGACATTGTAATTACCATTGTGAAATTCGTGAAAATCATTACAAACTTTGTGAAAACCATTAATATTATATATATATATATATATATATATATATATATATATATATGTGTGTGTGTGTGTGTGTGTGGTGTAACATTGTGATGAAATATTTGTTGTTTGTTGCAAGTTGGAAAGCAAGATGACAACAAATATGGCCGCAACACCTTCTCCAAAGTCACTAATCTATTTTTTCCATGTTTGGGGAGGGGAGTTTGTAGCCAACGGTGAAGGTGAAGTTAAATATAATGGTGGGAGTGTGAGGGTAAAATCGATAAAGGAGGGTATGAAAGTTGAAGAATTGAGGGTAATGATAGGACAATGGTTTGGTTTAGCTGGTAATGGGTGTGAAATTAAATACACTTCAAGCTTTGATGAAAAGATTTTAGTAGACATGGTTGATGATTATGAAATGCAAAATCTGTTTAGTTATAATGAAAGAAGTGCACATGTGTATGTAGGATGTAAAGGTATTGATACTGCAGCAAGGGAGATGGATGATCAAGAAAGGTATGTCGTAGTTAGTTTAGTTAGAACAATAATAATCTCATATAAGGTTGTGGGTAATATCTTGATAAAAGTTGTCATTATCTATGCAGGGTTTGTCAATTTGTAGGTCTTACAGAGCAAATGACTTACATTGAGGAGCCGATGTCATACGGAGCGAGTGATGATTATGCAAACAATGAGTACTGTGGAATACATCTTTTGAGCCTTCCATGTTCAAGTCAGAGTGCACCAACGCCGATGCCAGAGATGAACTCAAAGAAGTGGAAGGACTTGTTCATAGGAGTGAATCAAACATTTGCAAATTCAAATGAGTTCAAGAAGGTGTTGCACAAGTTTAGTATTGCCCACAAATTTGAGTACACGTATGTGAAGAATTCAAGGGACTGTGTGTATGTTAAATGTAAAGTTGAAGATTGTCCATGGAGGATAACTGCAAGGGCGATTGGGAAGAGCAATTCTTTCTTATGTGTGACAAGATACACCGAAGACCATAATCATACAGCACAAGACAATCTTGAGGTGACACATGCTCGAAGTGCTACCTTGACAAGTACAATTATTATTGAAGAAGTTAGAAATCACACAGACAAGCGTCCGATCGATATAAGGAAGAGTTTGGCAAGAGAGTACAGTGTGCACTTGACGTATAAGCAAGCATATCGGGTAAAGGAGAAGGCAATGGAGGAAATTCATGGTAGACCTGAACAGACATACATGTTAATACCATGGATATGTGATAGGTTGAAGGAAAGCGATGACGAGGCGGGTGAATGGGTCGCTAGTGGGAGCAACATCTTTGAGCGTGTATTTATAGCGTATGGTTGTTGTATAGAGGGGTTCATTGCTGGTGCCAGACCTGTTTTGTACATCGATGGAAGCCACTTAAGTGGACCATATAAGGGGACTCTTCTGTCAGCTTCTGTCTTCGATGCAGACAATGAGTTGTTGCCATTTTCCGTTGCTATTGTCCATGGAGAGACAATTCAGGACTGGACATGGTTCCTTGAAATGGTTAGGAGGACACTTGGAGGGTTACAGATTACAATTGTGTTCGACCGGCACAATGCAATTATCGCTGCTGTCCGCGGAGTTTTCGGGTCTGAGAGACATGTATATTGCTACAGGCACATTAAGGAGAACTTTAGCGCCCAAATGATTAAATTGAATAGAGGAAAGAGGAAGATATATGGGCAACAAAGGCAAACCGCACTTCAATTACTTGATGCAATTGCATATGCGAGACTTGATTGTGACTTCGAATCTGCGATGGAACAAATGAGGCTTTTCAATCAGGAAGCATTTCAGTGGCTGATCCATCATGGTGATATTGACAGATGGGCCATGAACAAGTTCCCATTTAAACTGTGGGATAAAATAACCACAAACCTTGTTGAGTCCTTCAATGCTTGGATGGTAAAGGAGAGACATCATAATGTTGCCCAACTTATACATGAGCACAGTGATACAGTTGCAAAGAAGATGTATGCAGCAAGCATGGCAATGAGTAAGTGGAAAAATGGTGTTTGCCCTAACATCAAACAACAAGTGTTGGAAAATGTGGCACGGGCTAAATACATGAATGTTCAGATATATGGAGGAGGAAGGGTGCAGGTCCATACAGCAAGTGGGGCGCTAAAGGTTGAGTTGAACTTGCGTGAGTGCACATGTAAAGCATGGCAAATGTCAGGTATTCCTTGTCCTCATGCGTGTGCAGCCATCAAGGGTGTTCATGGTAATGTGTACAATTATGTTGATGAATGCCTTACGTTAACAGCCAAAAAAAAGATTTATAGCTGAACCATGATTCCTGTTGTCACAATAGACATGCCAGATCCAAATGACTCCCGCCTATATGACATAGGAAGTCAAGTGTTCCTAGCACCTCCAAAGACTAGTCGTCCACCTGGAAGGCCAAGAGTTGAAAGGATAGAGTCACAATTTTGCAACAAGAAAACTTACCATTGCAGCTCTTGCCACGAAGGACACACAAGAAGAACCTGCAAAAATCCAAACCCAACTTAACTTGCTGATCGGTTGGGGTCGTGGTGTAAATATTTGACAAGTCATCTTTTGGTATATATACAATGACTTGGATCCCTTCATATATTTTTGGCTAGAAGGGCTATAATACTTATAGGATCACTCAATATGTAATTGGTGTAAATGGCACAGAATATGTTATTGCGTGCGAATGACACGTAAACATTACGTCAATGTGGATCATAATGTTCACTTGTCATTTTTCTTTATTATGTACATGTCTACAAACCCATTATAACTTTTTGTAATTGTGTACTTATCAACACCAAAATGACTATCTGTTGGTGGAGACTATGTAATGGTAGTTACATTTATGGAAAGCATCATTTGGACATGTTGTGTCAGGATTTGTAAACGACTATCTGTTGTCATATCAAGAATGGTAATTCTCATAGCAGGAATGGTAATTCTCATATACGGATTTGTGAAAGTCCATTTTTTTTGTTTTACAAGACATGTATCAAAGACTAAAAAATGAACCCTGGAGAAACAATGGTAAATCTCATATCCGGAATGGTAATTCTCATATCAGGAATGGTAATTCTCATATACGGATTTGTGAGAGTCCATTTTTTGTTTTGTTTTACAAGACATGTATCAAAGACTAAAAAATGAACCCTGGGAAACAATGGTAAATCTCATATCCAGAATGGTAATTCTCATATCAAGAATGGTAATTCTCATATACGGATTTGTGAAAGTCCATTTTTTTGGTTTTACAAGACATGTATCAAAGACTAAAAAATGAACCCTGGGGAAACAATGGTAAATCTCATATCAGGAATGGTAATTCTCATATCAAGAATGGTAATTCTCATATCAAGAATGGTAATTCTCATATACGGGTTTGTGAAAGTCCTTTTTTTTTGGTTTTACAAGACATGTATCAAAGACTAAAAAAATGAACCCTGGAGAAACAATGGTAAATCTCATATCCGGAATGGTAATTCTCATATACGGATTTGTGAAAGTCCATTTTTTTTTGGTTTTACAAGACATGTATCAAAGACTAAAAAATGAACCCTGGAGAAACAATGGTAAATCTCATATCCGGAATGACAATTCTCATATCAGGAATGGTAATTCTCATATACGGATTTGTGAAAGTCCATTTTGTTTTTGTTTTACAAGACATGTATCAAAGACTAAAAAATGAACCCTGGAGAAACAATGGTAAATCTCATATCAGGAATGGTAATTCTCATATGTGTAATGGTAATGGAAATGATTCAATCAACTTAAAATCCCTGAAGCACTTGTACATGGCAATACAAAGTTTGTTATGAATAATACAGCACATCAAAATGGCAATATCCTTCACTCAATTTTTCTTCCCTAATTTACAAACATACAACACATCAAAATTGGGTTGAATCCTAAGTAACAAAAGTGTCACAATAATTGATAAATTCAGCCTTTAACATCAATGCTCATTTCTTCCTTCGCTTGTAGCTTTGGGTTGCTGGAGGAGTCAATAATCCCAATGCAACATCTATGACCTCATTCAAATCATGGTTGACCAGCCACCACATGAGGTTGCACCTATACTCATTCAGCTCATCCTGACCATACTGCATAATTTCGTTGGGTTTCCAATTGTGCAACCAGATCAACACATGAACGCCACAATCTTGCCTGCAGAACACAGAAACACACAAATTTACAAATTTACATCAACTAAACATTTTTTACTATCTGTCACAGAATGAAACTCACAAATTTGGTTGTTGTGGAACGGGTGGCCAAATAATTTCTGTTCTTTGCATCTTGGCTCTGTCACTAGGTTTCACAAGTGCGATGATCTCTTCAAATCGAGCCCTCAGTAAACAACACACATGCATTACATAGGTGTTTACTCCACTCAATCATAACTAAAACAATTTAACATGTAACATACAATTTGTTTAATTGTCATTGCCTGGGGATTTACACAAGCGGTTTTCTTCTTTTTACCAGGCTCATTCTAGCTCATGGCGATGGTTGTCTTCATTGAATCCAGGACATAAAAGTTCTTCGTTGCTGGATCAATGGCAGTGCAAAACTAGTGCTAGTCAACCAATACTGGTCCCATTATCAATTCGCAATCACCAATATTGTAATCTACATATTTCGGCAATAGTTGTGCCTTCCACTGAGAAACTTTCCATGCCGGCGGTTTTGTGGCCAATAATTTCTGCATAATCAACAAATATTAGTGGACATATATACGTATGCCAACAAATACATTATGAAGGTCCATAAATGCAAACTTACCATTTGATCAGCACTAAAAATGTGCCTCCTCACTTCGCCCTGCTTTTACATATCTCGCATTAATGTTTTACAAACAACAGACATAACCTGTATGTGTGAACACTTTGATAAGTGGGGTTCAAAACGCTATATCGAAATTTTAGCTTTTTTACTACCCACCCGGTTACTTAATCTGTTCCTTCGGCCTAGTGTTTGCAGCTGCTTCCGGGTTATGTCTTCATCGTCTATTTGTATGAGAATCCTGTAAAAGAGAAAGAATGTCATCATGTCATCATCCATTAGCTAATCCAGATAAAACGGCTTTTAATATTGAATATTCATTGGAATTAAATTTTTTATGACTTACTGATCACCCTCATCGTTGGTGCAGGATGTAGAGATAAGGTCGAAGAATAAGTCCCTCTGTTCTTTTGCCTTCCTATGCTGCTTTAATGGCTTCGTCAAAGTCCAAGGCGACATGTTTTTGGGCTTCTTCTGCCTCTGTGACCTCCGTGGTGCATCTTCTTGTGGAATGAGGTATGGAACAATTGATTGTTCTCCTTCGTCATCATCAATATTGATCGGCGTTCCGATAGATGCTTCGTCATCATAACCACCTTCGCCATCATCATGACCATGACCTTCACCTTATTGGTCGTCATCATCACCATGAGCATCCTCACCTTCACCTTCTTGGCCGTCATCATCACCTTCTTGGCCGTCATCATCACTATCATCCTCAGCTTCACTGTCTTCTTGCTTCCGTTGCCTTCCAATGTTATCTTGTGCCTTTCGTAACTCATCTTCAACAGCAACAACAAGCCTTTTGTGGTTATCATTGATTACACCCATCAACTTGTCATGCAAATCCTTTAAAACCTAAAATTGTCACAATTTATCATGTATCAGTAACATAATAGCCAAGCATGAATTAAACGTCATATGTGGAAGCACTTACTGGGTCTAAAGAGGCCACAAAATTCGTTTCAAAAGTGTCCTTCTTAGCGTCTTTACCGGCCTTCGCGGTATACAACATCCTAATGTCGCTCTTCTTCTCTTTCTCAATCATCTCCTTCACCTTCTCTTTCGTCCAGAACTGAATTGGACTCTTTCCTTTATGATCAACTGCCTTTCCCAATGGGAACCGCTCCCCAAAATATAACTACAACGACAAGGTTAAACATTTAAATTTTATGTCAAAAAAATGTTAACACAAATCACAATCATAATACTTACCAATAACATATATATGCACCCTCCGACATAGGAGTTGCAATCTTTGTTTCCTCTTATCATGTTGACATACTCAGAGATCGCGTTTCGAAGGTCATTGGCAACATATGTGGCCCAGTCGAAGTTGCCAAATCCTTTCATCGTCGAGGTTAATACCTTCAGCAACTGCAAATTGGGAGTTGTGCTTGATGTTGGAGCGAGAAAAGTCCCCAACATGTGCATCATAAATAACAGCTCAAACTGCTCACCCGACTCCCCTGAAGTTATGACGTTTAGTATGTCGTCATAATTCATTTTACCGTAGTCTTTTCTAAGTTGTAGAAATACCGGATCTGTGTCAGTCACTTTCATTGTCACCTCGTTCCCCTATGTGGCACCCCAAGCAATTGAGCCACATCTTTAGCTTCTATTTCACGTGTCTTCCCCCTTATTCGAAATTGATTGGTTGGGGGATCATAAGCTCTCATTATAGGAACCAACATTTCTCGTGGCAGTCTCATACTTTGAATTTCAAGCAACTGTCCTAACCCTAACTGCTGGACTTTTTTTTAAATGTTTCATTGGAGTTCACAAAATCTACAAGCTTCGAAAATTTGTTCAACGAGCATCGTGATGGAAAAGAGGGGGTTGAGGTGCCCTTCCTTCGTTAGCTCTATCAATGTATACTTTCCTCTCATCGACACTCAAAGCCCTCCACGCTTTTGCGCACTCTTTACTCATGTCAGTAAAGTGAGCAACTTTATTCTCTTTTATAAACTCCTTGCGAAACATAAAATACGCATTATTAGTGGACATTTTGCTACACTTTTGCTTTGCTAAACCTGAAAAATTGAAATGGCAGGACACACAATTAGGAGAGTTCATGAACCACATATAACAGCAAATGCTTTTACTCATTTAGCAAAACTAGTTCCAAGAATTTTAATCGAATAATATCAGCAATAACAAACAGAATTAACATCTTCCATCTTTCGTACTCTAAATCTTTTATAGGAATGTTAGAAAAGTCCTTCACTATTAAGCGAATACAAAATGAATAGTTCATCCAACACTAGCATAGCAATTGTAGGATGCTCACCATTAGCCATAATGTGAGCACTAACCGAATTTGGAATTTTTTCAATTTTTTGCAGGATTTGGTCCTTGTCAATGATACACCAAGAGAGAAGAGTACCAACGAAATTAAGGTTGCGGACTATAGAAATGATTTACATGTCCAAGGTGAAATATGACACAATCTAGACTACATTGCACTAGGAGGCTAAAGAGAAGAGATACATTAGATGGCAACACTATCAGTGGAACGAAAGTAAATGTTGTTTGCAAAACATATAGATTTAGAGAAAATCAAATAAGTAATGACAGTACTTTATTAGAGTTTGTGTTATATATGTTAGCTCTAGACTTCTACACATTCCTAAGTTTGTCCTTAGTGGTTATCCCAACGCGACAGAGTGACAGACTGCTACCAATTCTTCTATATCTGCATTGGTAAACATGATATTGCACTACTTTTGCTTCTTCTTTTTTGCGTTAATAAAATTCTTGATAAATAAAAATGTATTGCAAACTCAAAATTATTGTAATTCTGTCTAACATGGCAAATCAAGTTAAAGATTGAGCCAATTAAGAATGCAATTAAACCATATACAAGCACTTTCGTACTCGCAAAGAATACATTAAGTAATTAGCTTTCTAAATAATAGTCATTATATAGGTCAATCGAGCTAACAAGCCGACAAGAGAAGAAGAACATACCCTTTGAGATAAGTAACCCGCAAGGGTGGATCAAACAAAGTAGTGACTACCACTAAACGGTTCTGGCCTCAACAATGTCTCCAAATTTTACTATCTTCACATCTACCATATGCTAAAAATAAAATTAGATTCAATAACGAAAATTGATTAATAATATCTATATAATCGTTTTTTCAAATTTTCAGTTGAGCGCCAAATATAACCTAAACAAAGAAAGTGATGGAACACAATAGAATAGAGCCCAAGCACAAGTTTCACATTACTTCTAACAGTTTCACATTACTTTTAACAGATCATATCATTGAAACGTAATCTTTTTCTACATTTACATTGTCAGAGTTTCTTCGACAACCTTAACAGATGGAAACGAAGATATGTTTAAAATTTTAAAATTCAACGGTGAGGAAAAAGTTGTGTAGCACACTGGCATTGCAAAGTGATTGAACATGATGATGAGGTTATGTTTTTGTGATAAGCTTCTAAAGCACTTCAATTACCATTCAAACCAAAACAGCAATCCAGTCACTGGGTTTGAACTTAAAACAAAAATAATAGTCCGCATAAAGAACAGAGAGATAGACCAGTGATCTAATATAGGAGTAGTCACGTAATTAACTACACAATACAATGGCCGAGGTTCTAGGCATTGAAAATGAAGAATCCTGCACATCTTACAACATGTTGAAGGTACATATAAATATAATAAAACCACATTCATGCTTGATTTATAACATGGGGAAGGTACGTATAAGGGTAATAATCAATATACTATGCGTTGGAATGTTGTCAATGTTTAGGTTGCTCGCAATCTGTACGTATAGAGCGGCAATTGACAAATGGAGCGTTAAGCATACCATGAGGAACATAGAGGAACAACCAGTTTAGGGCTCAGAGAGGAGGAAGATACCTGACGGCGGCGGCGAAAATGGCTTCCATGGCGACGGCAGCGGCAGCGATGGCAGTGGCTCGAGAAACAACGCGCTAGGGCAGGAAATGGGAAACGAAATTTGAATGACATTGAAATGCCTGGCCCCGTCTTAATAACCTAAAATAGTTAAGGGCAGTCTGGTCTTTTCGCACGAAATTGCATAACCCTCAAAAGTCCTTATCACCTCTGAGTCTTTTTACAAATTTGGAAGACTTCTGGGGGTTTTGCAAATTCATCTAGTATTTAAATGAAATTTTCCCTATTATATATATATATATATATATAGGCATGTAGGGGGCAAAACTTGCCGCCCACTAGCCCATAAATTTTTTTTTGGGGGGGGGGGGGGAATTTGCATCCATTAAATGCGTGTATGTGTGTGCTGGGTATATGCAATTTGCATCCTAACATTAAATGCTTGTATGTGTGTGATGGGTTATAAATACCTTCATACACCACCATTTGAGGGACAAGCGAAGAGAGCGTGAAAGCATTGTAATGAAACTGAATGAGAATTGCTCCCCATTTACTCTCTTGATTTTTCTCTTCTCTTATTTATTATTCCTTTATCCCATATTTCGTTTAGTTTTATAACAATTAGAACACAATTTAACTTACAAAATAAAGTGATCCAAGGACAGAAAGGTAAACATCCAAGCATAATTGCCTTTTAGGTTGATATATGCTTTATCACCTTTGGCATTGACTCCAAAGTTTATACTTTTATCATGTGCTTCACCACCTTTGTTCAAGACTCAGATTTGTTATTCCAAGTTGACAGCTCAAATTCAAATGTGGCCTTTGAATTTTTTTAAAAAAAAATTAAAGGCTTACTTCATTGCATCCTAAAATATATAGAACAAAATTACTATTTTTCCTAACTCTCTTATCTATCCCATCATTTTTGAAGTATTTGGCATCTATATCCAAGAGTGAGATGGAAAATCTGCTTCACATCATAAAAGGTGTAAAATATATATATATATATATATATATATATATATATATATATATATATTTAAAAAAAAAAAAAAAAAGAGGAAAGCTAAGGGAAAACCAACTTGCCTTCAAACACGTCATGTTTGACAAATTCCAAAAGAAAATATGGCAGCTAAAAACACAGGTAGCATAAACGGGGTAATGTTCTTTTACAATGTTTTTATTGGATGAGCCAACAAAAAGGGGTAGTGTTCGTATTTGGTCTTTTCTTTCATATCTCAAATGCTTAAATGAATGTTCAAGAACATTCAATACCTAGAATTTAGAAAAGGGTTAAGGAGCGTCCAGACAACAAACTATTAGCTCGGAGGCGTCAAAGACAATTAACTATTAAGTGGACCGACCAAGACAATAAACTTTTAAAAATGAGCGCTCAAAGACAATGCCGTTAAACAAAAAGTTAACGGTTAGTTAGCAAAAAGTTAACGTCAGTTATCTAAGGAGCGCCAAAGACAACAAACTATTATTCCAAGAGCGCCAAAGACAAAATTCTAAATTTTACTAAATTAAATAATTTTTTCTCAATTGTCATTATTCAAAACTACTTGTATAAATATCTATGGACAAAAATTACTCATTCTTCAATTTTGTCAAAATTATAATTTGCTAAAATCAACAAAAGTTTTGATTAAAAATATAATTATATGATTTAAATAAAACTCAAGGTGTTTTATAGTTTATTATATATGTTAAAAAAAAATATGATTTATTTTTATTTTAGAAGAAATTTATATGAGTTAAAAAATTCATTTAATGTTAATAAAATTTAAAAAATCTAAAAAATCTGTTGACAAAATTGAAAAATGAGTAATTTTTATCCATAGGTATTTATACAAATAGTTTTGAATAATGACAATTGAGAAAAAAATTATTTAATTTAGTAAAAACCCAAGGTGTTTTATAGTTTATTATATATGTTAAAAAAATATGATTTATTTTTATTTTAGAAGAAATTTATGTGAGTTAAAAAAATTCATTTAATGTTAATAAAATTTAAAAAATCTAAAAAATTTGTTGACAAAATTGAAAAATGAGTAATGTTTGTCCATAGATATTTATACAAGTAGTTTTGAATAATGACAATTGAGAAAAAAATTATTTAATTTAGTAAAATTTAGAATTTTGTGTTGGGCGCTCTTGGAATAATAGTTTGTTGTCTTTGTCAAGGCGCTTCCTTAGATCTGGACGTTAACTTTTTGCTAACGGCGTTAACTTTGTTTTAACGGTGTTGTCTTTGGGCGCTCCTTTTTAAAAGTTTGTTGATCTTTTGGCCCACTTAATAGTTAATTGTCTTTGACGCTTCCGAAATTTAATAGTTTGTTGTGCTGGACGCTCCTTAACCCTTTAGAAAATGTCAAAAGGGAAATCACCATAATCAACTCAGCATAACTTATAAAGCTTATGTGAAATCTGTTGTGCCTCTGCTTGTAATTAAATATACAGAGACAAATAGGAAAAGGACAATAATATGTTTGTATGCGTGTTAACATTGTCAACTTCAAGCAGTTAAAAAAGAGACATGAGCATGGTGCATATTCATGTTTAAGGAATTGGATTTAGTCAACTTTATAAGAGGCGGTAGCAAGCTAACCATAATCGTGTTATAAGAATTAATTGTAATGAGACAAAATTAGTAGACACAGAATAAGATGGGTCCAGCTTTTTCATTATGCAAACAAACAGAAACCACAAAGATGAAACAGACTATACATGGTTACATAAGCTAATAAACATGAAAGAGATAAAATAAATCTAGCCGGCAGAAAGTAGCTTGTGAGAAACAAATAAACATCATCAAACCCCTTAGTTTCACAAATTAGGAATGACATTAGCCACATTTTAAAAGTGAAGACTAAATGTTGCTATTTTAGGTATTCAAAAAAAGACTATATTGATATGACCCTTTATGGGAATAGTAGAAAATAATCAGCATAATTAAACACAATGATCAATATTGGACAGCTGCATCCTTTGCCTAGAATAGGTAAAACTGAAAATCAACATTTCCATGGTCAACATAACAGTATAAAGTAGATGTGTATCAGTTGGATACTTAAACATGTATGAACCAACAGGTAAAACAATAAATAACAAGGAAAGTTTGTGACCACTGGACAAAGGACACATTACTCAGCATACAAATGTGACTACTTGGATAATACAAAATTATGGAAAGTGCTTTATTTTCCTTGGGCCCCTTGATCTAGCTAAGCCTAAGATACCTCATTTAAGGCAAAGAAGAATTCATCACTGCAGGAAAAGAAAAATGCACGTGTTATCTCTGTCAAAACAAAGCAAAATATAAGACAAGAATGGATAACCAACAAAATGCTTTCTGATGACATTAATGACCTCGAAGCACAAGAAATGTTAAATTAGATCATTAAAATTTAACAAATGGCTACACCACCTTTGCAAAAAATATAGTACTAGGATAGCTCTGCATTTATAAATAAATGTAGGCAATACCCCTATTAAGAAAATGAGTTTCTACTTTTTCATAAGTAAAAGGGCCCATATTTGTTTGGCTTTATAGGAGTGTGTAGAGGGTAGTCTTAAACTTATATTTTAATTACTCTAATTTGCTATTATTCATTATCTCACAAAAAACGAAAAACCATTTTCGCTAAGTGGAAGAATTCTAATGAAGAAAACTTCCTTTACACATTAAATAGTTACTGTTATGAAAGGTTTATAACTATTACTGGAATTTATCTCCAACAGCATTGAGTCCATCATGTGCTTTGAGCACATTTGCTTAAGAATTAGATTTGTGTCACAACAAGAGTTATATCACAAAAAAAATTTCTAGTTGCTAGCATCAAGTTCAGAATTGCCTTGACTTTATTTAATGTTAAGATGTTCTTCATCACCTTTTTCATGGACTTTAGGATTTAAACTTGCTTGTTTTATATTCATACATCATTTTTTTCTAAAGCTCGAGTACAAGTTAGATGTTTGAGCAACATGGACATGGACGATGTAATACCCTCTTGGCATATACAAACTATTATCATAGTATAGCGTACAGTTCAATGGGCAAAACAGAAATAGAACAATATACTAATATAAAGCTCTTGATTACAATACATGAGTTTCCACAGGATTATACAAACTCTTAACAAATTTCAACATTTCTTAATACTATTACATTAGTACAGATGACCAGCGTTAAGTCTTGATCCAGACCATAACCATCAACCGCTAATGTCTGCCGCCTTGCCCAAGGAGCTGCATCCAATATGCTATACAAATCACACATAGTAACAAGGGTTGGGATCTCAAAGGTTCCCAGAATAACAGTTAATCTCAAGTACAAAGTATTGATAGTATATGACAGTTAACCACAAATAGAAACATTCCAGAACATCATATAAAGCATTCATGGTTCAACATCGCATTTCACAAATCAAGTGTAGCAATGAATGCAACCAATGATCACATGATGGACTACCGGTCTAGTAGGCCCTACACCTAGCTATTCGATTGAATGCACTAGGTTCGCCACCTATCGACTACCGGTCTAGTAGGCCCTACACCTAGCTACACATAACCATAGCACTAGGTATTCGATTGGGATACCCAAGTCATCTGAATGCAACTAGGTTTGTTACCTATGGATTACCGATCCATTAGGCCTTAGCCACCGGGAAGGATTTCCATGGTCAGCCCTTCTAGCCAATTAGTTCACGAGTGGTGCTGGCCCCACAAGGGACGGGACTTTCACAAATATGGTTCAAACAAACATACACAATCATATAAAGTGTGTGAGATTAGAGTTACTACTTGTTTGCTTTGTAATTTTCCGAGTCGTCTCTGAGTACTTTAATTATTCTTGGCAATTATAGGTTCCTATAATTATACATTACGAACAACGGATTACTACTTGTCCAATATTCTAACATCAACATACTACATTTAACATGAGATTTAAAAGGCCTCTATTAGCTCCAAGAGTCCATTTTAAACCTTGAAGATTGAATTAATTACAAGAGTAAATACCCTTTTGGGTCCCGACAAAAAACACGGACCCCATTTTAGTCCCTGGGGACTAAAATGAGACTTTTTATGGACTAAAAAGGGTTTTTTGGAAATTTGCGAGTGACCAAAATGTTCACCAATCGACCCTTATTCGTCTTTTTCAGGGACTAAAAGGGCATTTCTTTGTGTGAGGGACCAAAATGGGGTCCATGTTTTTTTTCAGGGACCCAAAAGGGTATTTACTCTAATTACAATTAACCCTTGTTCTTCTCATTTTCGCCCTTTTGACCAATTTTGCTAGATTTTCTACAAATTTTGAAAAAACATAACTCATTGTACAGGTGTCCAAATGGGATGGTTCCAAAGGATAAGTAATCATAATTGAGTCTATTTGCAAATAAAAATACTTCCAGCAGCCATAGACACTTATACAATTCCAGATTCAATCAAACAATAATAGTGCCCAGATTTGTGTTCCAGAATCATAGGTCATTTTTAAAAATTCATATATCCAAAGTGTGCAAATCCAAATTAGGCAAATGACCTATTCAATTAAAGCTCATTATGTCCAGTTTAATTCTAAAAAATTTTGTAGCCATTGGACACCATTTACATAGTCCATTACACATCACAATCTAGCTGCCTCGCGAGGAATCCAAACTGGCATATTAGGGTTTTGTTACAATTTGTTTCAAATACTTCCAAAATCACTTTCTAACCACTACCCTACACAATTTTTCATTTTAAACACATTGGAAATATCAAAATAAACAAAATCTCATTGCTTCTACCTACCCTATTTTGGCCGAAAAATTAGGGTTAGGAGAAACTAAATTGTTTTGCCAAACCTTCAAGAATATCATGATTTGATCTCTAATCACCCTTCAACTTATCATGATTTGATGCTAGGTGCACACTTGCCCGAATCATGGGTGAGATTGGGAGATTTAATAATTATACCTCTTGACTAATTGGATGCATGAGCACATGATCATTTGACTCCATCTTATTGCCTAAGCATGACATATGGCGCAAGAAGAAGCAAAGAAATGTGTATGTTGACTTCTTGGTATTAATTAGACTTGTTCACACTTGTAATGTTATAATAAAATTTCCATTTGATTCCTTTTCTCTCTTGACCGAAATATGGGCTTGTTTTAGGAGGCTTTTTTATTACTCTTCTTGACTCTTGGCACATGCACATGTGTTCATTAATTTTTAAAATAAATATGGGACATGTGGCAAGAGTTTGTACTAGAAACTATTTTTAATTATTCTTTGACTATTCCCATGATAATCCAATAAAATTCATGTGGCCTCCTTTCCCATCCCTTTTGGCCAAAATTTTGGGTTGGAATGGAACGAAGAAATGTTAATCCCATAGGTTTCATTTTGTACGAACCTGTGTCTTAAAATTTTCGGGTTCAAGAAAATCAGGTATCTCAGGTAAATCGAGCACTTTGTCAAAATTCACTAGCTAATTCCAGTTTATTCACATAATGTTCAAGGAATTTTGCCAAAGTGAATTTGGGATATTACAGACACACCAACCTATAATGTACTCTTTCCATAAGGTTGCAAATGAAACCTCTCACTTTTGGACATATACTAAATACAGCTAGCAGAGAGTTAAAAAGCTACAACAACTATCGTGACTTTTGCATTTCTGAAGGCATTGAGATAATTCCCCAAGTTTTTAAGGCAGGCTAGGTTATGAACAAAAAATTTCATGGAAAGCAAACCCTAGTCCTCTTCTTTCAAATATAGTACACTTGATGCATTGAATATTCCAATAAGAGCCTATCAAGCAAACAATTAAATAGCAAAGGTGGATAAAGACAAAACGATTGAAGGTTATAAAAGAACAAAAACATTGCCATCCAAGCTTTCCATTTATTGTTGAGTTGTCAGATTGCAAGATGCAATTCCATTTTTTTTCAATAAGAACAGTAAGCCAAAAGCATTCTGACTTTGCAATTCAATTCCATGTTTTGCACAAAGAAAAGACCTCCACTTTATTATTGTCAGGTGGCAACAGATATCAATATGGAAATAATGCAGTGCTTTTGCTCTTTTTTTGACTAAAGTTGGTGAGTTTGTCCCTCTCCCAACTCACATCTTCTTGCAATAGTTACACTTATAAATGATTCAAAAGAAGAGATTGTATATTTACTTGAAAATTTTGCATTACTAAACGTACCCACTTACAAGACGCTAAAGCAATTATAGGGCATTAGTTTATGATTTGATAATCCATAGTATAAACCATCATTGTACATATTGTCATTTATCCACAGAGTATAAACGATTCAAAATTTGCTTCCAATATCTTGTCAACTTCATCAATCATGAAGAGCTACAGAACATTGGAACATAGTAGTGACATTTAGATAATTGAAAAGGAACAGTTTATAAATCTTTGTTGTAATAGAACTTAAGAACAACACAATGTACTAACCTAGCAACTGCCATAGCTCTGGTCTATGACTGCATAATCGTAGACAGATATCAGATCAAGGGAATGATTCGACATGGTTACCTAAATCTCCTCCACAACCTGAATCTCCTCTACAACCTGAATCTCACCCCATGCCGAGCCTAAACCAGCCAACCACGAAGTCACATATCATATGGGTTTGTTCCTCACTAAACTTACTGGCAAAGATCTCCCATATGTAGTCAAAGTCCATCTCAAGCATCATACTAGTAGCTATGGAGGAAAACATTTATGAGACATAGAAATATTAATTCATATTCATAGTTTATAGAATTTGAAGTAGAAGAAAATAGAAGCACTCACCAACTCATCGAACATGTCGATCTCATATCGACAAAGAACCTTCGTTGAAAGCTCATATTCAATTGTTTAACGGGGTTGTGCAACGAAAATCATCATATCAACCTTCACAACAATGTTTTCTTCACATATCCCTGGAGTCAGTTGCCTAAGCCACAACGTCTTCTTCTTACCCTCCATTTTGTCGTAGTCACTATTCAAGGAAGGAGGCTTTTGGTGTGGTTAGATTACAGGGACGAAAGGTTGAACAAGGACTTATAGATGTAGATGAGAACAACCTTTAACCCGTGACTTTGGCCAGAGGGAAATGTCAGAAGGGATATGACTTGCAAGGAGCCTTGAGTTAGGAATTTTAAAATGAAAAAGTGACGTCTTCGGCTTATGAATAGTGTTTTGTGTGGGGAAGTCAGTGATAAGCCACGAATGTGTCGACTTGAGGGATAAGATATTATACATATGCACATATGTGTATATATACATATGTATATGTATATATGTGTATACATACATATGTATACATATACATGTATGTATATATGTATACATACACTTACATATACATATGTACATATACATATATACATATACATATACATATGTATGTATATGTGTATATGTATACACATATACACATATACATACATATGTATATGTAGATATACACATATGTACATATGTATATATCAATCTTTAAAAAAAAAAAAGGAGATACATAAACCTCAAATTTGAAAGAAAACCTACTATTTACTAGAATAATTATCAGTGGAAAGATACCCATGTAACTGAAAAAAAAAAAAAAAAAAAAAAAAAAAAAAAAAAAAATTGCACTAAATATTAACTAGATACATTTGCAAAAAAATAATGCACTCAATATGTGCAGCAAGTGCAATACATTGTAGAAGCTAGATACATTTGCAAAAAAATAATGCACCCAATATGTGCAGCATGTGCAATATATTGTAGAAGCTAGATACATTTGCCAAAAAAATAATGCACCCATTATGTGCAGCATGTGCAATACATTATAGAAGCTAGATACATTATCAATAACATTAGATACTAAGTCTTCAGTTCTTCTTTGGTTAAGCACGCCTTGAGCTTTAGATTGGCTTGCAGTACAATACAACATCTCCAACAAAAATAAATGTTATATTTAAAAAGAAATAATAAATAAATCAGTGCTTACCAAAATTAAATCATGAAAATATGAACAATAATTTCTACTCCTTTTTGCTTATCTCTTGCAATATCCATCTGCAAATAAAACTTACAAACTTTTCATTAAGTTTAAAGAGTCAAACACAAATATCAACTTCACACATACCTTTTGCTTCAGACGACCAGTTTTATATTGACCCATTCCTTGACAATAACTGCAAGTCCTTTGTTGTTTTGTCGACATTTCTATGCTTGATAATACTTGAAGCAACCCTTGGACGCCCTTTAGTTTTGATTAGTTGGGTGGGATCACGCACATTATTAATGAGTGAAACTTGAGAAACAATACTAAGAATTGGTGAAGGAACAATTTGGGGAGTTGGTTCGTCTTCAATTCTCTTTCTCTTTCTTTCCAATTGTTGTTGCAAAAATTCAGTAATCATAATGTCAAGCCTTCTAATCTCAAAAATAGAATTTGAGGCTTCAGAAACAGCAATGTTGATTTTGGAGTGAATCGACCACAAAGACAACGCACTAACTTCATTAGTAGTTGTTTCTGCATGAACACCTACAAGATCATCAACCTTATAGCTTGTATTCTTTGTCCATCTAGACATAACATATTTTTCAGGTAAGGTCATTATTTGTTTCTTCTTCATGATGTATAAAATATGTTTGCACAAAATCCCCATAGTTTCAAATTTTCCACAAGAACAATGAGCTGTGAATATTTCAATCAAATGGTAGTCGACAATTGTCCACCACTTTTTATCAACTTCAGAAGACCCCACCCGATACTTGATCACATTTTTGTCTGTTGAAATCTTTTCATTAAAGTAATCATGTATGGCAACCTTCCACTCTCTTTTAAAGATCTCAAATAATTTTCTTGTGTAATGCTCTCCAGCTATTGCTTCAATTGGATGATTAGTCTCCAAAATTGCTTTTGTATTTTCTAGTTTTGAAATCCTCATCTTCTTTTGCATCCCTCCTAGACTTGATTACCTTGTCATATTGGGTAACAAAGTCATTTAATATCGTGTTAGAGTTGACGTATCCATCAAAAAATGCATTAATGCTCTCACTTCAGCCACTTGTGGTCATTCCAGCAAAAAAAGCATCTTTCAAGTATTCCTTTGCCTAATGATGACATGAATTATACATGTTAGCCAACCAACTACTTGGTTTAATATTATATTTAGTCCTCAATGCTTCCCACTGGCCTTCAAACTCATCAATGTCTCAACTTTTATACCACTCACGGAAGTCAATGTCAAAAATATATTTAAATTGTGTGTGCAACGCTTGACTATGCTCCATAACATGTTTTTTTATATGCCATGCACAAAAAGGTGTCGTGCTTTTGGAAATATATTAGCAATAGCTTTTCCCATAGCTTTGTCTTGAACAGTGATAATAGCAATAGGAGACTTGTCAAACATACATGTTCGAAATTGTTCAAACAACCATGTCAATGTTGCCTTTGTTTCATCTTCTAACAAAGCGGCAGCAAATAAAATTGACTGCCTATGGTTATTAACCCCCACAAAAGGGGCAAAAGGAAACCTAAACTTGTTCATTTTATAAGTCACGTCAAACACAAGGACTTCGCCAAAATGAGCAAATGCAACTCTCGACCTACCATCCGCCTAAAAAATGCTTCTTAGTGTATTATCTTCTGCCAGATGCATATCAAAATAAAAGGATCCATCTAGAGCGGACTTCCTTTGAAAGTGTTTGATGATGCCTTGACATTCTCGTCCTACATTATTCTTTTTTGTCCTGATAGAATAGTGCTGACTTGAACATGAGTAATATTAACTTCTTTGTTCATAGCATTCACCTCCTTTGAAATTTTTGATGACGTTAAACCCTCCTCAAAAAGCTTAGTAACAAGTGATTTAGTGAAATTTGAACGTAGTAAATGACTATAAGAAGGAAACTTCTTCACCTTTGAAGGAATCATAATCAATAGATGATTATGTGCATCATTAAACTTCTCCACGATCCATAATTCATCCACTAACTTTACTTGTAACTTTGCTGAACAATTTGTCCTTGAATCCCTTCGCCTTTTGACATTGTGATCACCAACTCTTTTATCATTTTGTTTCTTGAAACCATAAGCTGCGTTTTCATATTCTTTCTAGTATATTGCTTACGTATTCCAAATCCTTTACCTTGTGCATAATCATTATGGAAATGTATCACAAAACCGTTGAACATTTTGGTTGAATCTATAAGCCTTGATGTCACTTAGATCTGTTATCTAGCATAGAGAAATTCTGTATCTGCTTCTAACCTTTTATTTTTGGGTCATCAGATAGTGAGTTTGGCTTACCCTGTTTTATTTATTTATTGTTTTATCATTGCACACAAATTTTTTATTAAAAAAAAAAAAAAATGAAAGAGAGCATATTGCAAAGGTAAAATGCTACTTCGATGAAGTGGAGACTTGCATGTGCTCATCTATTTATTCTTTTTCCTGATGATGATGGTACAATATATTACCATTTGTTCAGACGGGTAACATTGAATTTAGTACAAAGCCTCCTAATCTCCAGAAAAATGTTCTGATGAGCTATATTAACAGGACTTGTTCCTCTCGGAACATCTACATAACTATATCATGATATATATAGAGAGAGAGAGAGACACACACACACACACCCCATGTTGTAACTTGATGCATTTTTGTTGTGCGGTGCAATGAAGTGCAGCTCTTATTGCCAAAAACATAGCTTCCATTTTTCCACCTTAGTTGGTACACATATATGTCACAAGCTGAAATACTTGATCTTGAATCTAGATACTGATCTGAGCTTGTATTATTATTATTATTATTATTTGTTCTTCTATTTTTCTGGAAGTTGTTAGCCTTTATTTACCAATTTTGACTATCTCTTGTGAGATTATGTTGAACCATCATATTGTTTCTCCTATATTTACAAATTTCTGAACTATGCTCTGTTTTCACTTTATGATCGGGAACTTTGATTATTTTTTCATTGACTTGTGGGTGATGGAGTAAGGTATTATGAATCTGGGAAGAGTTGTGGATAGACTAAGAATTATAGTATGGGACAATTTTCAGGTAATTAAGTTATATAGAGTGAGTATGTGGAGGAGTGAAATAGTGTATGAGGATAAACTTTTAGAGTAATTGATGAAAGTGAAAGTGAAGAGTCAAGAATGAAATGGAGCATGACATGAAAACTTTGTTATATGATGTGTTCGATTATGCAGAGAGAGAGAGAGAGAGCCTTGTTTCTGTTGGCATAATCTATATTTAATAACCTTTCTGTAAAATCCTTTAGTTTTTTTTTCTTTCCACTTTGCCTGAACACCTTTAGTTTGTTTCATTGATGAATGAATAATCTAATTAGTTGCTGGTTTATAAATCATTTCGGTTTCCTGTATGAATAAAAGTAATGATTCTTTCTTGTATAAATAGCTGCTCATTCTATTCTTCTGATAAGTAATAATATTATGTCTATTTGGTTTCATTTATTGTGTTCGCCCTTTTGTCTCTCTTTCATTAATCGTAATAATCAGAAAAATTGGAACCAATGAGATTCACCATTTCTGGGCATCACGAATGGGAAATACATTTGCACAAGGGGATTCAATATTTGAAAATCAGAGTATCAGTTCATACAGAATTTGTTAAAGATCCCTCATTTTCCCTACAATCAATCTATATAAAAATGCTAATCGAGGGGACAAAAAATTTTAGTGAGTTCTAACATTTTTTGTCTTCCTTTTATGCCTATTATATGACAAAATATTCTCTCTCTTTTTTTGTCCTTGGTCTTTGCATACTCAGATTAATGTGATGGAGATTTTGGTAATTATATAATTATAGCTCCATTAGCCAGCTGTTTGTTTATCAACTCCAGCATGTTATAGACCTGAACAATATTGCAATTATTATCAATAAAAAAATTCAAATTAATGGGGGACAATTAAAATAAATCATGAGAAATTTGTATGCTATATATCTTCATGAACCTAACATAAGAAAACTATAATATCAGGTTAAGGTTAGCTCTTGACAGAATTACAAACATATATGGGAGCATCTCATCAATCTTAAAGTTGAGCATTTAATAAGGTTTTTAACATCACTTGTATCTCATATCAAAAAAACATCACTTGTATCGATTTGTGAAGTGTTTTTTTTTTCAAAATGAGTTTTAGTTGTTCTGAGATTGGGATCATTTCAAGTTTCAAAACTGAGAGTCCATATTCGGTCTTGATTTTCCATTTATCATTTAAATGGGAAAAAAATACTCACCTCAAAATGTTGCTGCAAAATTGGTGCGTGCTGATAAAGAGTAAAATATATCTTCTCAAGCAAGGCCAGAAGAACATCCACTTGATCACCAAGAAGATCAACCTTAATTTCAACAAATTATAACACTTTAGTTTTGAGCATCAATACACACTCACACACAGAGATTATAATAACAGTAGATTTTTGTGGAATATTGCTACCTTATATGTGGAGTCATCTTATACTAATTTTAACAAGCTGCACTGTTTGTGACTACTGAAAACTGCAGTTTCATATAGATTTATTAGATATATAGATTTTGTGAAATTTTTTAGCTTTAGTGTTGAGCATTTATATAATTATATGTATTAAAAGTATTGAAGGAAGATACGATTAAATAAAAGAATTTAGGGTATGTGAAAGAAGACATGAACTGAATTACTTTCCTTTAGTCTACTTAGATAACTAAATTAACAATAGACTTAGTTTACAAAACATAAACTGACTCTACTGACCTCGAGTTCAGCTTTTTGGAGATTCTGGCATCTTGTCTTGAAGGCTTTCTTGAAAGTTGATGACTTGCTTCTCAAGCAATCAATCGATTCGGTTACTAAGTCCAAACAGTAGTTCAAGCTTTCTAATCTGTATGCAGATTTTGATGTTAAAGAAAAGCAAGAAGGCACGTAAATTATATTGGTAAATGAATGTGTGTAGATATACCTCACTGTCTCTATCTCTAGCTTTTGGTTGACCATGCCCTCAAATTCTGTAAACATATGCAAGAAGTTAAATAAAGGCGATAAATCCGACATTGCTTTCTCTTCTTCTTCTTCTTCTTGTGTAGTTGTTTGATCAAGATTTTTCTCCGAGTTGCATAATCTAAGGCATAAAGTTGTTCCCAACTCACTTAGAAGTGCCTTGCTCATGCCTAGTTGTTGCAATGCTTTCTCTACCTTGTTGGTCAAGGAATAGAGAGTCTGCTCCTCTCCAATTATCAAATCCTCGAAAATCTCATGCTCGTGTAACTCTCCACGTTCCGAACCCAAATCAAGTTGCCTGCTATGTTCCTTAATCTCTGATCTTGCACTCAGCATCAAGTTCTCCTCTACTTCAAAACAGTTCAGTAACGACCCTAACAAAATTTTAATCGATTTCTCTTCGCATTGAACTTCATGTACGTGATCTAACATCATGGTTGAGAGAGCACCTTGTTCCATGGTTTTATCTTTCATTATTTCAGTCATTGTGAACTGATGTAATTGTTCCTTAATGAGGTTTTCGAAGCAGTAATCTTCTAACTCTATCTTCCATTCCATGAGCATGCATCTTAGCACAACCATACATATATCTTCCTTTATAAGACTCTCTATGCTCACAAGTTGTAAATGATCGATAAAATTATCTCGAATATCACCTATTCTATATTCCATCAAAGCACCATAATCTCCTAATGCCATGTTGTATTCTCCAATCATTTCCTTATAGACTATCTTGCCTATGTCCTCTCTTATGGTTTTATCTGTTTCATCTGCTTTGCTAGTCTCTTGAGCAGAACAAATGACTTCCTTAGCTGACTCAGATAATACAGTGAAATATACCTCCTCTCTGATCTTGCTTTCGATGCAATTTGTTTCGATACATTCATTACACTCTTTGATTGTTTCTTCTAAGTAGAATTTATATAAATCCTCCTCTATTTGGTTCTCCATGTCAGAATTGACGGATTTTCCATGAAATTCTTCAACCACACCTTGGTCTAATAACTTGCTTTCTATTGGCTTATCTTCTTTATCTTTGTTCAACAAACTCTTATTTTCTTGTTCTTCATTTCTTGATCTAGATATTCTTTTCATATTCTCCCAGGCAATTTCCATGGAACAATCATTCGTTTCTTCGTGATCATCAGACACTCCTCGGCCAAAAAGTGATTCACTTAATGTATAATTCAATGTTATTAGGTTGTCCAATCTTGCAGCAATATTTTGCACTGTGTCTTTCATGTTCTCTTCTTTCTTTGTTGGTGAAATTTTCTTTTCTTGTAGTAATAATCCATTCTTACTTATATTCAGTTCTTCGCTCTTTCGATGAATAATAGATTGATGCTTCTTCACCATTTTGGCAACAAAGTTTCTTCCATCTTCAGTACCTTCATCGTCTGGTAACACTACATCACCACTTTGTTCTGATGCAAGCTTCCCTACCATTTCCTGAGACACATTTTCTTGGGAACTGTTACTATAATCCTCACTATGAAACTCATTTTGGCTAATAAAAACACCAAGTTCATGCCTTAAGCTTGTGACCTCATTCATCAACTGTGACCAATGGTCCCACCAATTTCTCATAACTTGCATGCCTTGCATTCTCACTTCTGATTGAACATTCTCTTGGAATTCTCTCATATAGCTTTTCACTAAGATGGACTGTATCTCCTTCTCAGTTGTTAGCTTCCATTGTTGCTCTTTTGGTTCCATTTCGCCGACGAAAATAATAGCATTCTGAATCTTCTCAAAAGCAACATCCAAAGTCTGTTTCAGTATGTCTATATCACAACCCAATTCTTCAACCTTCTTGCTGTCAATGCCACTATGTGGTCCCTCACCTAGTGTCATAAACATGAAGAAGCAATACACACAACTTTCACCAAGTTTCAGTAATTTAAAAAAAAAAAAAAAAAAAAAAAAAAAAAAAAAAAAAAAAAAAAAAAAGAAGAAGAAGAAGAAGAAGAAGCAATTAAGACTTATTAAAGATAAAGCCATTATTTAAATTCATGGTTAAAACCCAAATTAATCAAATAATCCAATTACAAAGCCAAATGCTAAATACTCTTTTCCAGTCTTTAATATAAGAACCACTTGTAGTTCAATTTCTTTATTGAAGTTGATCTTATATTAAGGACCAGTGCTAGTAATTATTATACTATTACATAATAAAATAAAGAGCAGGATCTCATTTGAAGTAGTCTTCCTTAAATGTCCCTAGTATTTAGATATCTAAATGCACAGGCATAGGACATTTCTTAATTAAAGTATTTTTTGTGTTTGGAATTTGGAAGACTGAAATGAGATTTAGAAAACATGTTATAATTATGCCTTACCTAGCATGGTACCATTTGGTTCCACTGTTTCGTTGATATGCAACATTTGCTGATCTGCAGAAAGTTTCATCGTCTCACAAGAAGCACCACCATGTCCATCACTATCATCATTCTTTGAATTTGTGTTCTCAATTAGGCCCAAAGAAGCTATTTCTCCTTCTTGTAGCTCCATTAATGGTAGCTGCTGCTGCTTGAACTCATTCTCTATTCTCTCTGCTAACTCTTTATCCTTCTGAGAGATGGCTATTTCCGATTCCTCAAGCCGTCGTTGGAGGCGGTCTTTGATTTCTCTCAAGTCAGAAAGAACCTCAAACATTCAAACCAATCAAAAACTAGCAAAGCTCAATCAATAATCAATAAAACTAATAAAAAAATTAGCAAGAAACCAAGTTTTCATTTTTAATGTTTTACATGTAAAAGTTGTAGTTCCATTGTGCAATGCGCGTGTTTAAAAGAAGAAACACATACTCATAGGAGTCTAAAGGTTCAACCTCTTGTGATATAACAAAGCAAAAGGAAAGCAAAAAGATTCAAAAGCAGAATAATATCAGTATAGTTTTTGCTTTTATATATTATAACAATAATTAAGAACATATTAATTTAGTCATGATCAATGTGAAATGTGATGAATCAATATGTGTAAAAGGATGAGAAAGAACCTGTTGCTGATTGGTATCAAGAAAGATGTTTCTTTCAGTCACAGCCTGAACAAAACTAAGACAGCCTTCAAGCTGCAAAACAGCCAACTCATAGAATTTGGAGATCTCGTTCAAACGCTCAATAACTCCTTTTTTGGTCTTCATCTTCTCTTGAGCTCTGTTCATGGCACAGTGCACAATCCACATCATTGTTGAATCTGTTAGTGTCACTGCAAATTTCCCATCCATATGGCTGAAATTCTCTTCCATTATCATTAATCTCTCTCTCTCTCTGAGGACAATAAAGTATGAATCTGAGTTAGTTCATGGAGATTAGATCTAATGCCTTGTTTGGCACAGATGAAAGGGATGAGAGAGAAAGTCTTGATCCAAGCATGTCTCTTAAGATCCAAATGACTTGCACATTTCTAATCATTCAAGTTTAACTTCAATGGTATAGAGCTTACTCTTTTTATTAAATGAAGTACTCCCTCCGGTTCTAATTATAGGAACACTTTTATAGTGTAAATTGCACTACAAAAGTGCTCCTATAATTAGGACCGGAGGTAGTAGGAAATAATATCCATATTTTTTGTTCATATTTAGATTACTGAAAACAAGGGGATAGAGCTAAATGGAGGCATTGATTTGGCATGCTTGGTAGATATAATTAAATTTTGTGGTAAAAGGCTTTCTCATTCTCTGGAGCTTCTGTTTTCAATGTTTGATTTGTTCTTAGTAAGCCAACTATATGGTCGTGCAATTATTTATTATTTATTATGTAAAGAATTGATTATATCAATAGTGATATGTATTTTTATTATTTTTCTATTATTTGAAAATGGAAAATATTATAAAAAAATAAATATTTTATTTCTTTATTCAAAAATATGTTTAACGATTTTTTTAAGAAGAGGGAACATTAATATAGTTATTTTATAGGGTTAAGAAACAAAAATACACATGTATTTTTTCTAAATGTGCGTCTAGCCCAGAGGCAAAGCCAAGAATTGTAATTAGGGAGTGAAAATTACAGAATAGAATCCATGTTCTTATGAAGGTACATTTCAGCCTAAATATTTCAATATTTTCATTTTAGTCCCTCAACAAAACTTTTATTGGGGACTAAAGTGAAAATATTAAAAAATTTATTGAGTTGAAATGTAATTTCCTAAATATCAAAGATTATTCTATAATTTTAGGGGACCACCCCTAGTCCCCCTCTAGTTCCGCCCCTGGCACCATATAATTTCTTTAGGTGTCTTTAAAATGCCATGAACTCTTTTAAATTGGACAAAAATACCAAATCTATTAAATCATGTAAACTTCCGTTACTTTTTTAGTAGGCCCCACAATATTATTTTTAAATGATTATTTAATTAAAAAAAACTTATATTTCCTCTCCCAACCCCTCCTCCCCACAATATTATTTTTAAATGATTATTTAATTAAAAAAAACTTATATTTCCTCTCCCAACCCCTCCTCTCACGAAAAGGATACTCTTATTGCCCTCTTTCTCATTATCTTCTCATCACCTCATTTCTACCCTTAGAATATGAAATAATGATTTAGATTTAATGTTTTATGAAATTATTATTATTATATTTTATGAATTAAAATTTATTTATTTTTTATGGATTGAAATTATAAATGGTATAGATTAGATTTTAAGGGTTAAAATTTTCTTATTTATGTTTATAGGAATAATTTTATAAAATATTATATGCCAATCATATATTCCTCCTGGCCCTTATTATAAGGCGATCAACTATAAAGTTTATTTGCCTTTTTTATATGACTCATTGCTCCCAATTAACAATGATTATTATTTTTCTATGCCCCTAATTAATAAAGGTAGTAGGTGAGAGTAATAATTAATATAATATTAGAGTTAGTGCAATTAGTAGGGATAATATTGGAAATTAGTTAGATTCTAGGACAACTTTATTGACTTTAACTACTTTTATTGGTTTGTGAGAAAAGTTTGTTGGTGCCTTATAATAAAGACCAGAGGGAGTATTATTTTAATCCAAAGATGGATATAAGATTACGCGAAGAACATGAAGGGAAAAAAAAGAAAAGAAAAGAAAGAAAGATAATGAGAGAACCTCAAAACTCGCTTCCCCATCCTCAGTCTCCCTCTAATGGCTTTGGGGTTGCAGGAATGTTGGCTGTCCTCACTGTCGTTGTAGTAGTATTTGAGTTCACCGTAGGTGAGTTCATACGTATTATATGATCACAAAATTCATGTCTATATTATCATATCACAAACAAATAATGAATCTGATGAATTCTGTAATATGCTTGTTCAGGTGCAACCCTTTGCAAATGCATAAACAGAGGACGTGCAACTTTGGTAGCGGTTTTGGGAGTCAACACTTGGCTATGTTATTTGGGGAAAAAAAAGGAGAGCCTCGTGCTCGGGACCCTTGTGGGTTGTGGCGTCTTCATTCTGAGTAAATAAATGAATAATAAAAGAAATGAACGGTAAATAATGTGCTTGAAACGAGTAAATTTGTGAATAACCCTCTTGCACTCTCACTTCGCCACTCACGGGACTCGAGCTCCTCACTCTCACACCTCTCGCCGGACTCTCGCTTGCCGTCTTCGCCGTCTCGATCTTGCGACAAAGCTCTCACTCCTGCAGATCCGAAGCCTCGTCTCGATCTTTGCCGTCTTCGCCGGACTCTCACTCGATCTTGCGGCAAAGCTCGCACTCATCTGCAGATCCGGTCGATCTTGCCGTCTCTCACTTGGTCGATCTTGCCATTTCTGCTCCAGGTAGCAGTTTTTTTCAGTATTTTTATTTGTACTAATTTGTTGCAGGTTATGTGTTTGTCTGATGGTTTGATTTCTGACTATGAAAAAAATTTGTTCGATCATTTTCTTTTCTTTTTATATTCTTGAGTCTGCGTGCTGTTGGGAATTAATTGCTTTGCTTTCTTTTAATAATCAAAACACATTATTTTGCATGCCGGTGTGCTGAGATGAGGCGCACAGTTTGATTTTAGGGGAGGATTTTATTTTGCAATATTTACCTAGAATTTCTGTTTAACAACTCGGGGGTCTCGGGCTGATCAAGTAAGTAACTGAATAGGAACTGATGGTCACGTGTCATATGTTGTGCTAGTAAATATGAAGGCAAGAAAAACCTTTCCTTTACAGTTTACACCTCAGATTTCACAAGAATTCAGAGTTAGTCTCTCTACATTAGTTGGTCCTGTTCTGTGTGAGCCTGGCATATTGTTCTGTGTTCCCATTTTGCATCCTTTCTGGAAAAACCTGTGTTGGTCCTTCAGTTATGAGATTTTTCTTTATTAGATGTGGGTCCCGTTGCATGAATTTTAAAGAATGACTTATACCACTTGTACCATCTACCAGAACCTTGTCCTTGTCAAATCTCACTTTTGAATCTGTCCCCGCGTCATCGGTTACCTGCGTTGTTTTCATTTTGATTACTAGAAATTTGTATGCTTGAGATTGTTTTGTTGTGCAGTACTAGATTTGTTGAGTATCGGCATTCTATTTATTAATCACTTCATACTATCATCAATTTAGAAAATTCTCAAGGTATTTTTTATGCATGATCTGGTAAATGATTTGGCTTGATTTGTATCTGGCTATCTGGAAGTTGAGTTTAAATCACTTCCTGCTGCTCATTGGTCTGTGAATTCAGAAGATACTGAGAAACATTCAACTGCGAACCTTCTTCAGTAGCTTGGAGAAGTTGCCTGAATCAATTGGCTTACTAAGGCATGTTATTTAGAACATAGAGGGGGTATGATGTCAAGCATGCATGTTTCAAAGATTTCAGTGTTTTGGGGGAGAAGGGGTGTCTGTCCCCTCTGAATGTAATATAGGTCGGCCTGTGATTGTGCCATTCCTCATATTTGTACTGGTTTTCGTTACTTCAATGGATGAAGAGCAGTAGTCTAAAATTTCCGCATCCACCTTTTTTAAATTTAATTTGTTTGGATTGGTCCTCCTCAAATCTATTTTTGATAGTTTGAATTATCGTTAGTTGCCATAACACTTGTAAAGAGTTGGATATTTATAGAGCATAACGTGTGATTCATGTAATTAACCTCAAAGGGACAAGTTTTGTTATTGTTGATAGCCTCAGATTTTTCTATTGCCATTAGACTCCACCTTCTGATGATTCGTTCTTGATCAGGTTCCTCCAACAACAGTTTTTTTGATCATTTTTATCGTTCTTTGGCGTTTGTAGATGCTGTTTCATCTGGAGATGAGATGCTTGGAAAGCAAAAGAGATTGAGACTGATGTGTAAGATCACTTGTCACTGATTGCTTGAGCCAAATGAAGCACATATATGGAGCAATTTTTTTGGGTAGGGGTTTTATAAAGGACAACTAGATCATCTGAAATACCATAAACAATTTGCATGGATCTTAGAAGTTGTGACAAGTCTTCTCCACCTCCCCCCAGATGGAGAAAAGTGGCATATGGTGGTATGCAGACTGGGTATGGTGACAACTATACTGATGAATCATTTCTTGAAGGCATGGTCACAAATGCCAGTGTTGTAAAGAGGGACATGATAAAGGTGATGCTAGACTCTGTTTCCATTTCAGAATATCTGTGCATTGTTGCTCTCGTTGTCTTGGTCTGGACTCTCACACTGACATCAACTCTGGATGAAAATTCTCTGCTGTTTCTTGATGCAAGTCTTCTTGTTTCAGGATTTCTCATTCTCATATTTACTCAAGAAAGCCTTTCCTTCAATCTTCTACTCCATTACTTCCTCAATATTTCCTTTTTTATAACTGGATTATATGTTTTGGCTCCTATATACCAGACTCTAACAAGATCCATTAGTTCGGATTCTATTTGGGCGGTAACTGTGTCACTACTACTGCTTCATTTATTTCTGCATGATTATTCAGGATCCACGGTAAAAACCCCTGTTGCTCCAAAGAATCCAGCATTATCCAGTTGTATCTCTGTAAATGCTTCTGTTGTAGCCTCGGTTTTTGTTGCATCCCGTCTTCCGTCAAGACTACATGTGTTTGCTATCATGCTCTTCTCATTGCTAGTTTTCCTTTTTGCTCCCCTGGTTACTTACTGTATTAAAAAGTATTCCTTCCGCTTACACTTGTGTGTTTCCATAATGTTGATTGCTTTGACCTTCAGTTTTGTGTACACACTGGATCGGTTACTTTTCGTGGTGCTGCTTATTCTGTTGGTGTTTGTCAATTTGGTCTGCCCTTACTGGCTTATAAGGCTTCAGGAGTACAAGTTTGAGATCAACGGACCTTGGGATGAGGCTAAGCTCTGTTTTGATATTACAGACTAAGATCACATTGGGATGAGGCTAAGCTTTGTTAGGATATTGTAGACTAAGATCACTTTGGGATGAGGGCATGAGGCTAAGCTTTGATTTGATATTGCAGACTAAGATCACAAAGTATATGGAGTATACGATGAAAAGTTGAGGAAACTGATTCTTGAATGTTGAGTAAGGTTCAGGTTATGGTCAATTCCCAGTTGTATAGAATTGGTCTTGGGGCTTGAGTATTTTCTGCTTGGGCTTGTCCAAGTCAGGAGCAAGTGTTGGTGCAATTGTTGTACAGTCACATGAAATATTTGACAAATTCATCTTGAGAAATGAAACGCCCGGGTACCTTTGATTATTCACATGATAATTGGGGTATTGGTGACTGGTGAGTTCCAATTTGGAAGCAATCTGTTGTGTTAAATTCATGTTTGTAAAACCCCCATTGGAAGACTCTCCCACCAAAGTTATGTGCGCGACGCGGGTCGGATCCGGATTAGTCGGGACGAAGCCCCGGTGGACCGGGTGGGCAACCCAAAAAACAAAAATCATGTTTGTAGTCTCGATACTGTGCATCCACTTCTGGGGATAAGCGTGCTTATGGCTTCCATTTAATGACTCAAGTTGTTAGCTCATTGACGCGTGTTATCCCAATGAAAAAGACAGGTCGAAATGAGCCAATCGAAAGAGTGCCAATGAAAGATTTATTTATTTATATTTCATATATATGTGTTTTATTCTATGGCTCAGTTGGGTACTACGCCCACATTCCTTTTTATAAATACTCCATCGTACGTTTTATAAGTAACTTTTTCTATTTTGAGATTAATTTTTTTATAAATAATTTTCTCCTTGTGTTTTAAAATTTAAACTATTTTTTTTTACCTCTATTAAATACACTTCTTTATATTAATTATCTTTTACTCATCACTAATTTTCTTTCATCTACTCGTTTATTAGACATTCTCTTTCATATTTTATATTTGTTACTCATTCTCTCTCCTATACACTTTTCATAATAGGGGCATATTTGGAATAAGCATAATATTTTTGACACATTTATTGTTTTTAAATAATTTTAATTGCCAGTTTGTTTTTTCGTGATAAAGATAAAAGTTGTTTATAAAAGGGCCAAGAGAGAGTAACACCTACCATTTTTATGCGGATCGAAATGATAGTTAAATTCAATTAAAATCAGTATGTACGTACAAATAAGGCAAAAAAAATTCATTTAAATGGGGAGAGATAGTGAGTTGAAATATGAGTAATTTAGAAAAAATACGAAATAAATATAATTTATTGTAGACAGATGCTAAATGGAGGAATTTCCTCTCTCATGCGGTGTGATAGTCTATGTTGCACGGACACTGACACGCGACACGCGACACGATACGACACGACACTCCGACACGTTAATCCTAAAAAAATCTTAATTTCGACACGTTAGGACACGTTTTAATATTAAATATTATTTTTAATATATATAGTATAATTCATATTTAATACAATACAATGAAACATCCATAGATTGTAGAGTGTAGGCTACTCACAAGTTCAAATATTTGCATCTCCATCCCGTAAAATCATGGCCTCCAAACGGCTCATCAAGTGAAAGAGTAGCAACTTCAAGATCTCCAACATCATCAAGTGAATCAAAGGTATCTCCAAAGAATATCCCACATTTGATGTGGTCCTTGTGCATAACTTAGATTCGTCTTGATAAGAGTCGAAGGTTGCTATGTACATAAACTAAGTTTTCAAAGACGTTTTGGAGTGATCTTATTCCTCTTCATGGAATGCACAAAAGAATAAGTACTCCAATTACGTTCAAAGACATGATGAAGAGGAGGGTTGTTGCACAAGTCTCAATGCTATCTTTTGAAGTAAAGGTGCGAAGTACCATAAAGTAGCCACCAAGATTTTGGATCCATAGTGGATTTAGAATGGATGGCATCTAGATCACCAAAAGTTCCACCATCGGTAATAAAATCTGCATACTCCCTTGTAATCTTGCTTCGGTCCTCCGAGGACGGAAAGAATCTCCTTAAGCATTTTTGTCGCTCTTGAGTAATCTCTACATCCATGTGTGGAGGAACTCGACTAGAATCTTCTTGGAGCCATTGGTGACTATAGTATCTAAAAGAGGAAAAAACAAATTAACAAATTATCAAAATATATCAAGAGAAGTATTAATTTTAAACTCAATCATTTTTAAAAACTTACTTAGGATTCAAAGTATGCGCCAAACAATGTAGTGGAGTTGAATTTTTCGTCCAACGATCCACAAGAATGTGATGCACCACATCATAAAAAGAAGACCACTCTTCCATCATCTTCCCCTCTTTATGGTATATAGCTTTCTTCACTTTCTTAATCATCTCATCCCACATATCATATATCAAGTGAAGACAAGGTCTATCAGTGTCACACACTCTAATCATATCATAAATAGGAGCAGTGAAAGCAAGTATGTAATCAACGGAATCCCAAAAGTCATCATCAAATATTTTTTCCTTCACAAATCTGGCCCTCCCAAGATTGTCATCTTTATAAATACTCCATTTTTCACTTATCACCATATTTAGGAGAGCACCCTTTAATAACTTGAATCTCTTCAAAGATCACAATCATTGAAGCAAAACGAGTATCGCAATAGAAAGCAACTTCAAAGTCACAAACTCATTATAGATGGACAATCTCATAGAATGATTCATAATGAAATGCTTTATTTGAGCAACATCTCCTACAATATCGAAATCCAACAACATTCCTCATATGCTATTTGATTGTTCTCCACATTCTTTAAAGCACAAATATTTTTCATGACCAAATTCAATGTGTGAACAACACATGGTGTCCATGTAATAGATGGAAATTCTGTTCAATCAATTGTCCCGCTCCCTTACAATTCGCAAAGCATTATCTCGTGATTACTTGAACCACATTTGCTTCTCCTACTTCTTGAATAACTTCCTTTAGCAGCTTGAAAATGAATTTTTTATCCTTAATCTCCCCGAGCAATCAACCGATTTTAAAAACATTGCTCTACCATCAGATACTGCCATAAAATTAATGAGTGGCCTCCTTTGTGAATCACTCCACCCATCACTTACAATACTCACCCCCTTATGAGTCCAATCCTCTCGTATAGGTTCACACAACCTATCAACATTTTCTTTCTCCTCTTGCAACAGAGTGGTTCGTAATGTGTTATAGCCTGGTGGCAAATAACCCGCAATGTTATGATTTGTCGCAAAAGTATACGAAGCTTGAAAGTAAGGATTCTTCGCCAAATTGAATGGCAATCCCGCTGAATAAAACATTCTAGCAATGAGATGATTTAATTCTTCCCGCTCCCCAACATTGAATGCCTTCTCAAGAGGACTCTTAGTTTTTCTTTTTTTAAGTCGGTGGAAAAACTAGAAGATGAGGGGGTAAAGGTACATTTCTAGGTTTATTAAATTGCATTCTTTGATTAGCTTCGCTTCCAATTTTCTCATCTCTAACAGTGTCTCTTTCTTGCACTACTAAACATTGTCCAATTCCTTTGCCTATTATTTTCAACAAATGAGCCTTCACTCTAGTATATGAACTTTTATAATCTTTTTTTACGTAAATTGCATTTCCAAGACAAATTTCCTCCTGCTTCCACTCCACCATCTAATTTGGTAACATATTTCCACAATGGTTTACTCAGTAGTTCTTCATCAATAATGACACTAGCAGTAGCATTAAGAGTAGCAGGATTACTAGCACTTGCAGAACTTGAATGATCCATACTATAAAAAAAAATTTATCAAGCTCAAATAATTGAATTAATAAAAAAAAAATTATCAAGCTTACTGCCTCCAAAGTACCGATTATTTTTTGAGTAAAAAAAGCACCGATTATTTTGACACTAAATACTAACTAAATTATAAATTTTAACTAAACTAACACTAATGATTCTTCAAAAAAAAAAAAAGTCTCGTATAGAAAAAAAATAACAAACAAGGCTCATACTTTTTTTTTTTTTTTTTATATCACAATCGAATTTGATTGATGCTATGATTGTACATAAAGCCATAACCCATAGACATGAACGCAAGTCACGAGCAAAAAAAAAAAATAGACATGATATAATTGAACGCAAGTGGAAACTGGAAAGTGAGGGGATTTGACAAAAAAAATAATAATAAAGAAAGCAAGGTGGCAATAGCATATTCTTTCCTAGAAATGGATCTTCGTTAGCATATTATTATAGTTTATCACATTGAGATATTATGACAAAAGAAGACAAAAAAAAAAAAAAAAAAAGGGCGTGGGTTCAGCTTGCGAATAAGTAATAACAAAGGCGTGGGTTCAAAAAACAAAGATCCTGATTCATATTCAACTCTGTCAAAAAACAAAGGCGTGGGTTCAACTCGTACAGATGCAAAGAAAAGCACGATCGACCCGATTCATATTCGTACTCGCGTGGCCGCATCCTATTAGGCCGCGACGGTCGACGGTGGACGAGAGAATGGCACACACGCACAGATCGGCGAAGGGAAGTAGGGAACGACGTTGGCCAAGGGCTTAGTTTCGTAAGGAGAGAAAACGAAAAACTCGTGTTCAACACACAATCTAGATCTCTCTCGACTCTCACTATCTCGTCTATCTTGCGTCTTTCACGGATCTTCGTCTTGCGCCTTTCACGGATGTTTTGTCGTGTAATTTTTTGATTCCAAGATTGCCCATTGACCGTGTCAGACACGGTCAAAAATGCGTGTCCGAGCGGTGACCGTGTCTAAGATTGTTGACCACGTCCGGAACGGGTGTCGAAGCGTGTCGCCGTCCGCTCAACGTCCGACACTCAAATTTCTGCAAAAATGGCGTGTCTGTGCTTCATAGGTGATAGTAAGTATTAATTTCCTCATTCTCATGCGGTGTGATAGTAAGTATTAATATATTGGGAAAAATACTTTTCATGTTGTAGGAGAAGTGTATTCTCATATCACACACACATAAAATGGTGGAACCCACATATATATATAATTAGCATATATATATATATATATATATATATATATATATATATATATATATATATATATATATATATATATATATTGATCTCACCATTTCATGTGTATGTAGGAATCTTCTTCTTCTCATGCAACATGAGAAGTTTAAACCCCTAATTTATTATAAAAGCATGTATTGAATTAGGGTAAAAGTCGAAAGACAAATTTATATTTTTATACAAAAAGGATTTGTTACTCATAAAAAGGACCATACCTAAGAGGGATTGTTACTTTTAAAAAGGATAAGAGGAGTATTTATTTAAACGAACTATGAAAGATTTGAACGATAAATTCTATAGAAGATTATAGTGCTTAATTTCAAAGATTATACTAAAAGTAAAATAGACTGAGATATTTTAATTTCAAATAATTATTTAAAAAAATAACTTATTGTACCTTGCTTAAAAATCAAACCAAACACTAACACTAACTCTATAATTGATATTGCATTACATTATCATTGCATCGCATTGCACTTTAAGGTGCAATGGGTACAGTGCAATGGGATCAATCCAAACAGATCCTTCCCGTACCCTAATACACCAATCATATATAATCTATAATTTCACCATTGTCATGAAATTAATTTCAACATTATAATACAACTTTTGCTGGAAATTTAAAATCAAGACTGAATCTGTATCAAATCAAGACTGAATCTGCATCACCCATTTGAGACTGAAATAAAACTCTCCCTGGCAATGGCATAACAATCTAAACAGTTATGAGAAGATCAATAAGCAGCTGTACATCATTTGGTATTTTTCTTATCTAAAATCTGAATGATCTGGTCACCATAAGCAATGAGGACATAAGATGCTCCGCTAAGCAGTTCTTCAATTATCCCTCACACAAGCTGCAAGATTAACAAGTTATATCAGATGACAGAAGGGACCAAAATAAATGCATGTTCATATGATTACTCAAGTCAATGTTGGCAAAACTAGATCAGATCAGTCAGTTCAATCATTAATTCTGCCTTATTCTCATACGGAATGCTTCCAAAATCAGCCCAGTTAAAAACAGAATGAAAAACTGATAAATTTTTTTTGTTAAAACTGACAAGAAAAAGATTAAAAATAAATAAATAAATTGGTTTTATATAAAACTAAAAAAAATCAATTACAATCAGAACAATGAGAACTTTTAACCCATGCCTTCACCAATTGAATAAGCAGCTTGATTTCAGTAACACTGACTCATATTATAAGTATAGGTGATGTACATTCAGTGGATGATGCAGCTTCAGTTAAAACCAAGTGAGAATGAAGTTTGCGACTTGAATAACTAATGAAGTTGGAGGAAATATGCACATAAGTAATTAGAGCAAAACTTAACGTCATACAAAAGATTAAAATACATTTTACACTCTTCTATCAATAAGGATAGAAAATAGTCTGTCTTGGCTAAAAGTTCAATGAAGATTCAAGCTATTGCAATATGCTTGGAAATTGGGGTTCTATTATACACTACAGCACACCTTCAGTGTAACATTACACCGTAGAGTGATTATGGAAAGAATATATTTTTGCTCTTAAATGTCCGTAATCACATTCGTTGAGGACGCGGAAACCTTTTTCAATGAGTCATTAATTGTAAAAATTCTCAACGCATTATGTTTTTATTAGTAAACATGATAGCAAACATTCAAAAAGCTTCAACAATGTCTTGTCCACTGAATAGTACATCTTGGAAAAAATTTGTCAGATGTCAATGAATAAGTCAATAGTTTGAAAGTCATTTAACCTTACATGTCAATTATATTGAATTCAACCAAAAGAAGCCTATTTTAAAACATTATATATGCTGTTGCACAAATTCCACTCCTCTGTAAGCTACAACACTCTCCACCCAGGATAGAAGATTACCCTATATGTTTCCTTAATCTCTCAAAGGCTTCTAAGAAATTAACCAAGAAGTAAATAAATAAGAGGTTGAATAGCATAACCTACTAATAAACTTTAACCTTGTAGTTTTAAAAACGAGAGAGAGAGAGAGAGAGAGAGAGAGAGCCGATCCACTTTTTGCATCTTTAATCTATGCAAACTAGGGAATAGGCAATGCAATCCATAGGATCAACAGATTTAATTTAAGTGTAAAGAAGTAAGCCAATAACCATTCTGGTTATAATACCATAGCAAATCATTTAAGGACAATAAAGGAAGATGCATACATGAGTTGCATCTCCTTCAACTGGAGTCATCAGCAGAAGACATTGTTTTCGCTGGACTTGAACCGCCGATTTCTCAATTAAAATATCATCTATGCTATGATAGTATGTGATATGTAATCATAATAAAATGTTAAAAGTTAGGGGGAGTCAATTACAGTAGCCATTAGAATTAGTTAGATCAGTTAGAGTTAATTGTAAGGGTTAGAAGGAATTAGTTGTTGGCATTAGTTAGAAGGGCAGTGATTATAAGCCTATAAATAGATGAGTATGAGTATCCCTATTGTAAAATCAGAATGATGTGGATATGAATGATACAGTTTGCCTTATTATCTCTTCCTTCTCTATTCCCTCTGATTCCTTCTCCTCTGTTTCCCTTTATTCTCAAAATCTCCCTTCTGTTTCCTCTCTTCCTCTCTTTCTCTCTCATTTCTGGTTCCAATACCATAACAGTATGAGTGCCAAATGAAGCTTATGCTGTGCTACATACTGGAAGATTAAACTCATGATAGAGAGATAGAGGCAAACAGGCTAACAGAGAGACATGAGTATAAAAAGAAATAGAGAAAAGTGTGTCTCTCAAGATCTCATTAGAGAAGCTTCAGACAGAAGATAAGTAGGACTGAATTTAAATCTCTAAATCTCATTATATACATATTGGTGTGCTCATTATATATTTATCAAGAAATTATTTTATCAAGATTTTATATTTATTGACAATTTACGTAAAGAACTTTTACAAGATCGCCCCCTATTTAATCAGATAGCCTTTTGAATCACTTATATACCAGATTACATGCGTTGAAGCTCTGCTGCCCAAATTACCCACGAATTATTTGAATCTTTTATACCTACACGATCTGTCCTGTTGGCTGGGATGTAGCCTTATCAAGAAGCTACAAGACAAGTCATCACACTGTTACTTAAGCAACAAGGAGTAGTTCTAAGGATAACTTGTTCAATCATTATAAGTTTATAACTCATAATTATAGTACAACGTGTACTCGAAACTATTCCTTCCTTGTTAAGTAATCAATGTGGAGACTATGCACCAATTATCCTATTTCCCAGGCAAGCTTGAACATTTTAATCATATACAATTCGAACTTCCCCTCAAGACCAAATAGAAATTGACACTGAAATACCCAGAAAGATTTCCACAAATTACACCAAAAAACAGAATCATTTGTCATGCAATTCAGAGAACTCAAATAAACAGAACAGCGATTAATCAGAAGGGTCAGGCTAAGTACCTCCACAGCAGAAGCAGCAATAGCAGCAAGAGAGAATCATTGCTAGGTCACGGCAAAACGTAAGAAGCCCACCATGAGGTTCCAAATCGGAAGCGTCAGCGTTCTGAGACTCGCTTTCATTCTGATTGTCCAACAAATTCTGATTAACTGAAGACTGCCTTTGCTTCTGTTGTTGCTTCTCCCTTTTCATTCGCTGGAGGTTCCATTCGAGCTTGCTAAGGTAAGAAAACTTGAACGAGTCTCTGATGCTAGATGATGGCCATATATGCATCTCTCTGGACCTCCACACACACAAAAGGAAATTGATTTAGGGATTTGGACTTGCGTTGATCAATGAAACGAAGAAAAGATGTTGCTCAGAAGTTGAGTATTGGGTTGAACTTGAAAGTGGAGCCGGATGCCAGCACGCTACTCTCTCTGGATATTACTATCCCAACAATAATAAGGGTTAGGTACCAATTTTGCACGCACCAGGAGCAATTTTGCCTTTTAAGTTTGTGAATGAGCAATGTTGTCCTTGAAGTATCAAAACGGAATAATGTTACCCCTCCATTAGAAACCCTAACGGTCAACGTTAGTCGACCGTTAGGGTTTCTAACGGAGGGGCAATATTACTCCGTTGTGATACTTCGGCAACATCAGCAAAGTTTCTACGGAAGAATATTCGCCTACGTGAAGTATCAAAACGAAGCAATGTTGCCCCTCCGTTAGAAACTTTAACCGTCAACGTAGGGTTTCTAATGAGGGCAACATCGCTTCCGCTTTTTGATCTTCGCGCAACATTTCTCCTTCGAAAAATTAAAGGGCAAAATTGCTTTTCGAACCCGCATCAAAAGGGTAAAATTGATACTTAACCCTAATAATAAATAAATAATAAATCTCACATCCACCCAAAATAAAAGATTCGGATTTACTTCTCCAATCCTATATTTATACTGGAGAAAAAAAAATTATTTTGATCTTATTTATAAATTATATTAAATTTTTCATATAAATATATAAGGGTTAAATACCATTTTTGCCACGGAAGTATTGGCTAAAGGGCATTCAGCACCCGGAAGTTTTTTTTTTTGGTATCATTTTTATGGTAACTTCCTCAATTTAAATTAACATAATAACTAATTAAGGGTTGATTAGCAACTAAGTAATGCTTCAACATTTATCAAAATGATACAAAATGAACCAGAGTATGCTGAATGGCCCCTAACGTGGCAATATACAATCATCCAACGTATACTAAGAGATGGAAGCACTACTGTCAGACGAAGTAGTCTAAGCTTTCGAAGTCTTCCCTGATGGACCCGTACGGGAACTATCACCTAAAAAATGTGGTAACCATCAATCCAACTTATTATGAATACTAATACGTGCTAGTGAGGTGCCAAGTGGGATAATTTATATAACAAAATATTAAAAATATAATTCACCAATATCCACATCACAAAATTTCATATCCTAAATTATGTATCATAAATTAGGTATCATAAATTAGGTATTACAATTTTTCATTAACACAATTCCCAAGATGCCTTCCACCAATCCAACCGAACCGCCTTATTTCCTCCGACTAGACCCATGGGCTAAGTTACATCCATGTTACTGGTTACTTAAAAGCTCACTGGTCATATGTTGAGGACCGCCAAAATCTTCTGGAAAGATATGTCCCGCACCATGGGTCTTTTCCCCTCATCAACTAGTGGGGTGTCGTAAGCCTCATCAACTAGTGGGCAGTCCCTCATTGAACAAGTGAGACAATAGAAAGCTAACCATAGTGCATCAATGGAGGCCTCACCACGTGATGGAATAAACTACTTCATTTCTTCCCAATTCAACCCTTTTCATAATTATCACAGTAAATAAATAGCTCAACAGGGATTTTCCAAGATTTTTCCATTCATATCATGTAATTAAAATCATTCTCATATATATGTCATAATATCTCAATTCTTATACATATATAAATAAATAAAAATGTATATATGTATGTATTCACAATTCAAATCATAAGGTTCTACAAGGGAATTTCTATTAAGATATTCATAATTATTTCACAAAATACTCACAAACAACATACTAATACACATAACAAGTGGAAAGTGGTTACCTCTCGCCGAAGCTAACTATTTCACACTGCTCATAATCCAAGAGCTCAAACACACGCCAAAAATCATTCTACCACAACCAATTTATTAACCACTAATAACTCTTCTAAAACTCTACATAATCAAAATTATAACTTATAATTTCATAAAATTAAAATATACAAATTTTAATAATAATACATTTAGAATGCTTGAAGTGGGCACATTATGACGGGACTGAAAAATCAGTAAAACCACTGTAATTATTAATTCTCCTTTCTATTTATTATTAATTAGTAATACCCTTTTCTATTTATTATTATTTCCCTTTTATTATTTATTCCCCTTTTTAATAATAATAATAATAATATTTGTTATCATTATTATCATTATTTACTTTATTATTATCATTATTATTCTACTATTTATTATTATTGTCATTATAATATAACCACACACCAAACCTAACACAACACACACACATAGATAATTACGTAGACTACTCATGCAAAACTCATGCACGTACACTTTCCTCCACAACAACTCACATGCACTCATACCATTCACTTACACAAAACTTATTACAATACATACCCATACCACATATTTATGCTTCACTATATATATATATATAATATACCTACTTTTACTTCAAAAATCCCCAACTTTAGACACCTAGAAACATGAACCAGCAAGACTCATGGTGTCATTAATAAATTTCAGCTCCTCCAAACTGATTCATAACAATACTCCCTCCGGTCCTAATTATAAGACATAGTTGACTTTTTTGGAGAGATTAAGGAAGCTAATTAAATTACTTTAGAGTATTTTTATTTTTATTTTTTTCTTCAAACTATTTAGTTTGGCTAATAAACTAGTATATAATCTAAGAATACACAACATATGAAATAATTAAGTAACTTATTTAGCTTCCTTAATCTCTCCAAAAAAAGTCAACTATGTCTTATAATTAGGACCGGAAGTAGTAATAAATAATCTATACGTGTAAAAATGAATTCATTTTTCTAACACACACATAATCTCTAAAGGTCTCATTTTCAATCAAAGCATCTTGTTATAATCGAGATTTGAAACCAATTTAAAGCTTCTTTGTTGGAGTTGAACTTCTTATATTTAAAGGTAGCTGATAACCCCATTAGACATAAGTACTATTTTAGTTTTCAATATTTTACAGTTGCCTAATAACAGAGATTGATTATTCACTATCCCAATCCATTGCTTGCTCTGCTACTTTTTAAAGGCATGAAAATTATGTCCTACTTCACTACACTAATTTGCAACCATAAATGTCCCAGTAATAGAAGACGTGCTTTGATTTATAAGTATAGCACAGTGATGCAGCAAGCTATATATCTTTTTACTTGCAGCAACACCTACGGTTTACTACTCTAGATCTACTACTCCAGATTTATTAGCAACACCTATGTTTAATACTCCCATATTGGCGTTGGTAATTATGGAAACTAGAAGAAGCAAAACTTGAAGACTTACCTAGCTAGTTTTGGTTTGCCCGATGTGAACGCCATTGAGAAACAAACACCTCTGCTTCTAATTATCTAACGTAGAGCAACGCAACACCTGCAGTTGTTTCTGACTCTTACTCTCTCTCTTACACTCAAACTCACACTCTTTCTCAACTCTCACTCTTAGCTCAGCATTTCCATCTCAGTGTTTCCAGTCCCAGCTCTCCCTCTCTCACGCTCTCATTCTCGGTATTCCTCCCTCTCACTCTCGGTCTTACTTGGTTGGATGTAAATGAGAACTAAAGGAAGCCATATATATAAGGACTTAAGGTCCTGACCGAGAGAAGAATGGATAGAGGGAGTATACGACGTGGGTGTGCTGCTCGAAAAGGATGGAGGAGTGAGGATCTACTGGTTGCGTGGACTGTCGCTGCTGTGATTAGGCCGAGAGCTATCATGACATGGATTTGCTTCTGATGTGATCTTACTTTGTTGAATGGTTTTTTTTTTTCCTCTGCGTTTTTTTTTTTTGCGTGTACAGTAAAGCCAAAGATTAGATACGCTGGTCTGATCCCTCTGCATTTTAGGCGCTGTGATTTTCTTTGTGCTTGCGTGTTCAGCTATTATATATATATCCTGGTGTTTTGCATGAGAATAGCTGATAGAAGATAATGGCCGGGTTGGGTTTATAGGTAGTGGGTTTGTCACGTGTTGGGCCGAAAGCTATTGGTTTTTGAGGAGCATACATGCTGATATATTCATATTCCTTTTTGTTGTTCATGAGCTGGGCCGACAAGAGGGGAGTGAGAATTAAAATGGAGAATTGATTCTGCATGGAATGGGTTGAAATGACTAAAGACTAATAATGAATTGAATGGTTTATTGAGTATTTGCAGAGGGTTGTACGCTGGGCCAAAACACAATGGATTTGGAATGAGTATATATTGGGTTGGAGTGAGTATGCAAAGAGGGAGTATGGGCTTGTTTTACCATTTAATGGTTTTGTAAGCATAGGATCCAATAATTAACACCACTAATTCTATTCTCTCCTTTTCTTTCTAATATTGACCATTAAACTTCAACAATTCCTTCTCTAAAATTCTGATTAGGCATATCCTTGTCTCATTAAATTGGGCTTTGATTGTGGCCAAATTTATTTGTAGGCTTGAGGAAGTAAAATTATCATCTTACCCCTTCTTAATTTCGATATTGGATTATTAAATAAAGTCCAGAAATTATTCTAGGCCATAAAATATTGATTCCATAATTTTAGGCTAAAATTATTCCTTCCATATATTCCTTGAATTTATTATTTTTCGAAATAAATTAAGGGAAAAAAAATAAGCCTAAATTTCTAATAATTATTCTCATAATTATTTTAAGCCAAATTTCATAATTAATTCCTATAAAATATCTAAATTTCAAATCCCAAAATTTGGGATGTTACATTTACCTGGAAGTTTTTTTAGGAGCAAATTTACCTCGGAAGTTTTTTTTAGGAGCAAATTTTTGTAAACTTCCGGAAAAAAATGATCAATCCAACGGTCAAGATCAACCGACGGGCAAGATTGCTACGTTTGTAAACTTTCAGGGCAAAAATGATATCAAAAAACTTCCTTAAAAGTGCTCCAAAATCAAAACTTTTGTGGCAAAATTGGTATTTATCCCAATATATAATTATACCCTTCAAGGTGGATTGTTTTCGTGGGGTGTGTACCACCTATTATAGTATATTAAAAAGGTTAAAGGACAAAAATACATATGTAGTTTTTTTAAAAGTGCGTCCAATAACAAGTATTTTTTGGTGCAAAAGTGACTATGTGGTTGTAAAAGTCACATATTCCGTTAAAGTAACTATGGATCCCACTAACATAAAATGACAGAATTTTCCATTTATGTAACCACATAGTCACTTTTACACATAAAAAAACATTTGGTTTTGGACACACTTCTGGAAAAACCACATGTGTATTTTTGTACCTTAACCCTATATTAAATAAGGGAATTGAAAATTTGTCAAATTTTAAAGTAGAACTAATGATGTTTAAGGAATTTTTTTTATGAAAAAAAATTTAGGTGAAAGATGTTGGAAGTAACTTATAAATTAAGATAAGAGGAATAATATGGGAAAAATTAATCTTTTGGTCTCGTAATCTTGACCGGGTTGTAACTCAATCCCTACTTTTTTGACTTTCGGAAGAACTTAATCCTTATAATTTTGACTCAATTGTAACTCACTTCCTGAACTTTAATTCATTGCAACTCAGTTCCTATAGTTCTAACCATTTAATTTTATAATTTGGTTCTTATGTTCTAGAATAAAGGTGGGGGATTATATTATAAAATGGTTAGAATTATAGGACTAAATTACGATGATAAAAGTTCAGAAAATTTGAAGCATAACCAAACTGTTTTAACTATAAATATTGAGTTGCACTTAGTCAAAGTATAGAGACTCACTTACAATCCAGTCAAAAACATAAGGACCAAAATATTAATTTTTTCTATAATATTTTATAAAATTATTATAAATATAAAAATAAATTTAAACATAAATAATATGAGCAACACAACTTATAACTACAGCATAGAAAAAAAAAATTATAAAATATTAAATCTAAATCATTCAATTTTTTAGTTTTTTATCTGAGAAATAAAATATTGAAAAGAAAAGGATAACGATTAAAAAGAATGGATTTACTTCCATACATGGGATAAAGTATACTTTTTGGCTCTATTTGGTACGAAGGATGGAAATATAATTTTTAGAACGAAGTATCTTCATCATATCTCTCATACTGAGGCTTGATCTTTCTCTTCTCCATGTTCGTCTTCTCCCTGATCTTCGTCATCTCGGGTCACCTTTTCCGTCTCATGTCATATTCTCTTTCCTCTCTGTTCTTACAAGCGTCGTGGTCTCACCTTCATCCCCACCTGTCATATCTCCCTTTGCGTCATCTCATCTTCTTCTTTCCTTGTCAGCGACGTCTTTGACTATGGCAAACATTGTCCCTTGTATCTCCCCCTTTCTCTAATATTTTCTTATTCTACGTCGACATGAAATTCTTCACGCTGTACCATCTTTGTTTCTGTCAAAGTTTTTTTTTTTTTTTTAATTTCTCCACCACATATTTGGTTATTTGTGAATTAACAAATCTGCCTTTTTATTCTACTTCTTCAATATGCTTTTCTCAATATTCATTTTTCATGTATTTGGAATCTCAACCTTACTTATTAGATATTGTTGATATTTGATACATATTTTATCTATCTTAGAAATATAAATCTAAGATATTATCATTACAAAAAAAAAAAAAAATTGTAGAGGTTAAAAGTGCGTATTTGTACATGTGTGGTGGTCATAGAAACCCTACAAAAAGCACCGTAACAAGTTGTTTTGTAGTGGTTACTAAAAATTGCTACTCATGTAATAAAACCACTATAGTATTGGTAGTGGTTTTGAGTCATCGCTACAAGATGTGATCGAGATGACGAATTTCTTTTTAAAAAAATAGGCGTCAAAATCTTACAACCGCTACAAATATTGGATGAAATTTCATAAATTGCGCTAAATATTTAAGTCAAATTTGAATTAAAATTTGTAGCGGTTTAAAACCGATACAAAATATTGCAAAATTGAAAAAAAAAAAAACCGTAATTTGAGTCTATGGTTACAATATTATGTTGAACATTTTATTATTTAAGTGATAAATTAAATGATAATAGTTAATATTTTAAAAAAAATGATAAATGTAAGATAAGTAAAAGTATTATGTAGATATAATAATGAGAATGTGTAGACAATAAGGACTTGTTATGTTGGCCACTAGATGATATTTGATTATGGAAATAATGTTGAAGATGATAGAAGAAATATTGAGGAAGAAATAGCCTTAAAATTATGGATAAGAAAAAAAAATTAATATCAATATTATAAGAAGGAAAAAAATAAATCATTGAAATCAAAAAATTTGCAGGGGTAGGAAGAAATGAGAGAAAATTAGAAAGAAGGGGTGGGAAGAAATGAAGGAATATGTGAAATGAGATGTGCTGAAGGTATTTATAAGGATATGTGTAACTTTTGTAGCGGTTGATGTGATGGATTTTGTAGCGGTTTATATGACAGTTTTGTGGCAGTTTCATGTTTGTAGCAGTTTTTGTTTGTTTTGTAGTGGTTACAAAACCACTACAAAAATTCATTTGATTTTTTTTTTTAAAATAATTTAAAACCTCACATTTTGTTGTGGTTATACTAAAAACAGCTACAAATTAATTAACGTTAGTGGAATTTAAAATATTCAAATTTCAAAACTACACACTTTGTAGTGGTTTATCTATTAAAACCGCTACAAACTTTATAATCGTTGGCGGGATACTAAATATTCATATTTCAATATTACACACTTTGTAGCGGTTTATATGACATTTTTTGTAGCGGTTTCACGTTTGTAGTGGTTTTTGTTTGTTTTATAGCAATTACAAAAACGCTACAAAAAATCATTGGATTTAAAAAAAATCAAAATTTCACATTTTGTAGCGGTTATACTAAAATCTGCTACAAATTAATTACCATTGACGGGATTCGAAATAGTCAAATTTTAAAACTACACACTTTGTAGCGGTTTATCTACTGAAACCGCTAAAAACTTTGTGATCATTAGCAGGATACGAAATATTCAAATTTCAATATTATACACTTTGTAGCGGTTTATGTGACATTTTTTGTAGTAGTTTTTGTTTATTTTGTAGCAGTTACAAAACCAATACAAAAATTCATTGGAATTTTTTAAAAAAACAAAATCAAAAAATCATATTTTATAGCGGTTGTACTAAAATCTGCTACAATTTAATGAATGTTGGCGGGATTCGAAATATTCAAATTTAAAAACTACACACTTTGTAGCGGTTTATCTACTAAAACCGCTAGAAACTTTAGGGATACAAAATATTCTAATTTCAATGTTACATAATTTGTAGAGGTTTAGCTAATTATATAACCGCGCTACAAATATGAAAGTATTTTTTTAACAAGTAAATTTATTTATTTTAATTTTTTTTATAACTTCTATATGGTGACATATTTAAGCCCTTTACATTTTTAGCGGTTTAACTAAAAAACCGCAACAAACTGTTCATATTTGCAGCAGTTTAACAAAAATTGCTACCTCAACAGCTACAAATGAAGAAACCCTATCTCGTGTGTGGTGAAACTTTGTAACGATTTTTTATAACCGCTACAAAATTTCAAATTCTTGATATTCTGTAGCAGTTTTTTTTCATAATAAACCGCTACAAATAAATCACCACTAATGGTGCGCCATAAGGCGCCAAACTGGTGCCACATTTGTGGTGGTTTGTGTAAATAAACCTCTACAAAATAACCGCAACAAATTTGGAACCAACTTAGTGCCATATTTTGTAGCGGTTAATTTGTGATAATCGTTACAATTGTTGTTCACAAACCAACGCACCACTTGGCATGAGTCATGTCGTTGCAAAAATGTAGCGGTTTTGATATAAACCGCTATAAATTCTCATATTTGTCACGGTTTATTTTAACTGTTACGAATTAACTTTTTTTTTTGTAGTATATGATTATATTTGAATAGATAGGATTATATTATATTTATATCAAATATCATAAAATATAAAAGTGTTTTTGTTTTCCATACAAATTTAGGATTCCCTGCCTCTTTTCATGACATAATCAATCCATTATTTTGTAATTTAGTTAAAAAAAAATCTAAAAATAATACAAACTACTCAAATGGGGTGAAGGGGTTTAAGGTTAGATAAGGACATTATTGTACTTCCATAATTTATGGTAGATTATAAAATAGAACTAGTGGGAGTATTCCCATCAAATATTACTTGCTATCAAAAATAATTTAATAGCCTCAATCCCAGTCCCACGCCTTGTCCCAATCTCACTTCCAATCCACTGAAACTCAAGCCCACGTACTAAACAGGGCCTTAATCCTTTAAGATTATATAATGTATCATTTTAGTCTCTTATATTTATAAAGTGCATTTTTAATCTTTTAAAGCTTAACTCCGTTAATATTATTATTAAAAAATATTGACTAAGCAAAATTAAACCGTACAATGGGGACGAAGTAAACTTAATTTTGTTAAAAACAAAATCATATTTTAATTAAAATGAAAATAATATAAAAAACTTAGCTTTTAATACATTTTTTCAGTTATGGGGAACCAAGAGCACATAAAAAATATGGATTAAAACCTAAGTTTTCTATTATTACCATTTGAAATAAAATATGATTTTTTTTTTTAAAAAAAATAAAGCTTGCTTCATCACCTTTTAATTTTATTTAGTCAGCATTCTTCGATAAAAACATTAACAATATTAAGTTTTATGGACTTAAAAATACACTTTATAAACTTAAGGAACTAAAATAATATATTAGGTAAACTTAAAGAATAAAAAGTATATCTTAACCCATATGTTTTATCATTTCATTAAACAGTTCCGCACTATTATGATTATATGATTCATATTTCGGACTTCTTTCTTTGCTTTGATGAGAGGAGGTCACGTTGAGTTGTTCATAAACCTAAGCTCATTTATCAAAATAGATTTTTTTTTTTCCCTATCATATGGATCTCCTGATAGAGTATTGGGAAAGATCGAAGACAAGTGTATTTTGCAAGAGTAAAAAATGATAGAGCAAGGTTTTAATTAGATTGAGGTTTGGACACCTGAAAAAACATGATTTTAAGGTAATCAAGCCTTTACGTTTGGCCTTTTTAAACTCGCGCATGTCAAGGGCCAACCCAGTCAGACCAAGTGCCAATCCACTTAAACCTACGTAACATTATTATTATCTTTCATTTGAGGCCTATTCTGTCATATCCTAGATTTTAGGTCTAGAAGATCAAGAATCAGCCTTAAATGAGTGGGCTACTAAACCCGTATGAGCAGAAGTCTCATAAATACCATAGAGGGGTAAGACGTTTATAACAATATTTGTAACATTCGATCTTTCCGAATAAAGGCTAAACGCATAATTAAAGGTTAGTCAAAGGCCAAATAAAATAGTAGACTTGCCAATGTAACATTGTTTGTCTATTGTCCCGGGTTCAGGGTAAAGCATTAGTTTTGAAAATTACGAGTATGCAAGGGAAATTTTAAAAATTATGCCCAGAATTGAAAAAAAAAAAAATCAAAAAAAAAATCGGAGAAATAACAACGTAGAGAATAATTTCCCAGGCTATATTTGAAGCATATCATTAAGGTATCAATGAGAAAATTACTACATAATTGCATTTTAAATAGTTATTGAATTTTGGCCGAATAAAGGATGATTGGCCAAATTAATTATGAGAAAAAAAAAGGAGGCCTCAAATAATTGGGCCAAAATAGGGGAAATTATTTTATAAGAGGAATGAGTTCTTCAAAGAAATACATTGATTTTACTGGTAAGGAATTGACCAAGGAGTTACTTATGGAAAATAATTCCAAAATATGTCAATGAATTAATTATGACAATTAGAAAAGTAACCATGCTTAATGTGGATGGATGTCAAGATTACTAAATAGCATCACATTGAAGGACTGAGAGAAGTTTAGAATCTATCTCAAGGATAAGATTAGAAGATTAAAATGAATGGCCAAGATTTTCCTGTGAAAATCAAAGCTAATGACTTTAAAGTACAAATTGGCAAAATGTGATTGGTAGATGCCAAAGTTTATTATATAATGAGATATTTTGATTATGGTCATCCTTTTCCCATTCTTCCTCCTTCATTTCTTGCAAAATCAGACCAAGGAAAGAGAGAGAAGCTCTCAACTCATCCATGGAGGTTCTAGAGAGAGAAAATGTTCAAGAGCTAAAAATCCTACCAAATTTTATCAAATCAAAAAATTCCCCTCACCAAACTTGTTCCTCTCAGCTTTCATCCTATAGCATTTTCACTTGCCAAAAATCACAAATTCAAGGGCTGGAGAAGAGAGAAAGCTTTAGGAAATGAAGATAAGTTTGAAATATCACTTAAAACTTGTGATTTTCGCAATTTGGGATGGATTTCTGATTTGGTGATGGCTTTGCCAAGATTTGTTAATAGTTCATAAAATATGATATTGATGGTTTATGGTTTAATTTATGGTTTCAAAAGCTTGGTTTAATGTTGTTGGTTGATAAGGCTTGATCTTCAAGTGTCTTGTAATTTTGGGAAGCCATTTTTTTTAAAGGGGAAATGCAGCCCAATTTTTTTTATAAAAGCAACACTTGATTAACTAAGGGATTGAACATGGTTTTGAATCAAGCCTAATGCTATGGAAAAATATGCAAGAACCAGGCTAGAACTATGAGTTTAGCAAAGTGTATGAAAATGGCTTCTTGTTTTTTTTTTTGGCCTGCGTATGAAAATGGCATTTAGGATTCAAGTACCCAATAATTCTGTTATGAACTAATCTGGTAGGAGGAGTTGGAATTTCTTAATTCTAATCTCAAAAATGAATTCCCCATGAAAAAATAAGTGGGAAAAATGATATTTCTAGAATTTGTTTGCAAGGGAAAATAAAGTGAAGAATTAAGATAATGAAACTAGAAGTTAAATAGAGCTTAAGTTGTCAAGAGTTGACTGACATGTTTAACGGCTCTAATAATTCTAATAAATACTTCATGGCATATACTTAGGGCCAATAGATATCCTGAAAAAATAATTGAAGGCTTGCTAAAGAAAGCCCTATGTTTAACGATCTATTTCCTTCGACTTTAGCTACCCGTCCGATCACTTTCAGAGAATCTGTCCTGCTTGAGGAATAGGAACTGGATGTTGATATGCCCGGGCACACCAATGATTGATTGTGCTGCTCTCTTCTATTAGCGACTAAGATAAAAAGGGCATACGGACCGTACTCGATTGATGAGCCAGCCCTCTACACTATGGATTGTTGGTCCCCCCGCCCTATAGAATGAATAAAGGGAAGGCAGTAGTGGAGTAACGGGGGATCCCTCTGATCCCGAAGCGAAAGGTTCCGCCTCTTCTTTGTTGGTACTTGATTGACGCTTATATCTCACATTTCGTTGTGGAGAAATCAAGGGTTTGACTCTCTAGCCCTGCAGCTCTTGAAGAGGAAAGCATATGACGTACTGTCGCCTCCCATTCCTCTATTCTTTTATTTACTTTACCTGCTCCTCGATGCGGAAAATAGGCTTCGGGATACTGTTTGCGCACGAATGAATTTATATATCGTAACAATCACTTCAAGCAGTGCTATCTCCGGATGCAAGTCCATTCTTGGACTAGATTTTCGCCTTTTGATATAATGCGGAGTGGGATAGCATTTTCTATTCTTTCTTCTTGGCGGATTTGAGAGCCTTCAAAAGCTTTTTACTATCGAAAAGAGGCCTTATAGCCCGAGTCCTGGACCACTTGGAACGACTGACAGAAGAAAGAAAAGGGGGGAGGGCACAACTAGTAGTTCCCACACCCATTCCCATTCCATTATGGATTCGAATAGCTAAGCGAAGGCTGAATTGAATGGACGAGTAAGGACGGGAATACGAGCTCAGCTCCTTCATCTCCTTCTTTATATACGTCGCCATGTTCCGATCTGTCGTTGACGGCCGATTTCAGACAAGAAGAAATGGTAGCGGGGGTCAAGGGAACGAATTCACCCGCACTTCATTCAGCTTCCGGCGATTGAGTGGACGAAGGGATCACGGTAGATTGATATATTCATAGTACCGCTCCCGCTACTCATAGAAGTGCCTAGCTCAATGGATAAGGGAGAACATCAGCGGAGGACATAGAGTGTCTTGCCGTCAGGTACGAAACTGAAAGGGCTTAGCCAACGAGTTCAAATGCTGAAAAAATAAGTGAATGAGCATTGGGCCGCTCAAAGACCATAGGTACTATGAGTTCCGGGGTCGGACAGCGAAAGAAAGAATTTGAAGCTTAAACTGAATTCAATCCTCTCCCTATCGGGAGAGCTACCGTACCCTCTCGCTTTGCTCGAGGTACAAGTAACCTTCGCTTACATCAATTCTATTCAAAAGCTTAGGCTTGCTTTCTGACTCTCGCTTAGAAAGAGTGATTTCATACCATAGCTACTAACTAGTATTCTATTTTTTATCTGAGACTATCTCCGAACATCAGGTATTCTTCTATTCGAAAGAAGAGTGTAGGAACAGCTGAGCCTATCTTTCTTGTTTGGTTTGAAGACGCTTAGCGTACAACTTGTACTAAGCTCCGCCTATACGGGATCAACTGGATAAGCTGCTATCTATTATTTCTGAAAAAGGGATAGGCACAAGCACGTCATGCCCGACAAACTAACCTTGCCTTGCATTGGGGAGATCAATGAACAATGGGACTGACCAAGACCGTCCACTCTGTTGGGATTTGAACAAGCAGCAGAAGAAATTTATCAAAATAAATTTCGAATCCCAATAGAGGATTTATCAATGGCGTTTAAATTAGAGTAGTCAGAATAGTATCTTTCTTCCGTATGCGTCTTGATTAATCACTAGGAGCCAACTGAACGAACCAACTCCCTCTACCGGTATCCACACAAACAGAACTCCAACACAGGCAGCGTGCTAGCGCCTTTAACTTTTCTCTGTATCCTCTAGGGCTTTTTCTCCTACAAGAAGATGATGATTTCTTAGAATTAGGTTAAAGATAGGAGGAGCAAGATCATTGGAACCTTGCCTTTCTATGGATGGTGCCTTTTCCTCTCTACACCTTTGGTAAATACCGAAATTTTGAGAGCATAAGGATCTTGTTTTTCTCTTAGGAAAACGTGCAGGAAATAGGCACACCAAAAATCAGCACTTTATAAGAGTCTAACCCTAATTTAAGTGCTTACAAGAAAGACCCAATACAAGCTTGAATTGGAAAATCCAAATCATATTGAATTAAATTCATATCTTGATTGATTGATTAAATTCAAGATGATGAATCACATTCATATCTTAATTGATTGATTGCATCAATCATTTAAGATGATGAATCACATTTATTTATTTATTTATTTATTTATTTATTTATTGAGTCAACCAATTAAGATGATGGATCACATTTATATTTTAATTGAATAATAATTTAAGATGATGAATCACATTCATATCTTAAATTAAAATTCAAAATCATTTATTATTCCTCCTATCTTCATCCAATCATTATTGGATCTTTTTATATATATATATATATATATATATATATATATATATATATATATATCCACCCTAAATTAAACGTTGTATTCATTAAATCTTAGACATATCTTAGATTCAATGAATCTCGATATTATAGCTCGTGTTGGGCTATTCTTGTGTGCGACCATGTAGGCCCACATGAAATTGGCAGCGGGCCAACACTGTACGAGCCCACAAGTCGCAAGCGGCCTCTAGCAAGACATTATGACTACCCAATTCATATGAGGATTGATGATACGATGTAACCTATCATACAACTATGCCACGTCCCTTTTGTCACGCGATAATTTGGTCAAGGATGAAGCATGGATAGTATCATCCTCCTGTTCTTGACCATTATTTTCTCGATTCTTGAGTAGTATAACAATTGAAATGAAAACTCATTTCTATCATAGTATGACCATACATTTCTCAGACTTACTCATCGAGGGGCCCAGCAATATCTCTCTACAAATGTGAGGGACAAATCTCATCTTAACCATTCACATTCCTCTACATAAAAACCAATAATCCCGATTAAAGCCTTTATCATCACCCGGTTAAAGGTGACTTTTGGCTAGGTCAAATATTAGCGCCTCTCATGTAGGAATCCATGATGATCTCAGGTCAAAGGGCATTGTGACGTGGTTATATATGAGATAAGCTTATGACTTAATCCATGCAGCTTTCTCATAGTGGGTGGGTCCAGCACCTTGTACTCTTACAAGTGCCTAAGACTTTGATTCGTATCTCTATACCTCATCAAAGTCATACTGGTCTTATTTCATCTTCGCTCCCGTATAAATGACAGACCAGAGACATTTATGACAATCTTTATGATACATCCAAGGATACAGTCATCATAATAAACATGCAAATGATATGATAACAAAATGGAGAAATACTTTAAACAACAATAACGTTTAAAGTACAAATTTTCTAGATTTAGGAACGTTGTTTTGTATTGTTGAGACTTAGTTTACCCATTTGGATAACTTTGTGGATTGAACTCGTGTGATTGAATTGGATTTTTGTAGCTTGTTGGATATACATATATGTATTTCCCTTATTGATTCAATGATATTGTGCTTTCTACGTGTTATTGTTAGATAGTATGCTTGAATTGGATTAGTTGAGTGGCTTGTTATCGCATTCATATCAAGAGGAAGCAAGTTGCATTAGTCTAATCATAATCGCACACTAAGTGTACTTCAATAGTGCCTTAAGAGGTGATTGCTAGCTATGTTAGTAGGAGTAATCACTAATTAAGGACACTAGACTCAAGCGTTTGCTTGGGGTTTCTCATCAAGGCTTAGTGAAAATTTACTCCTACTTCTAATTGAATTATGATAGCCACCACTCCATTTCCAAGAACATCCATCATACATTTCATACTCATTTTCATACTCCATTCCATTTTAATAATAAAAAAAAATACCAAAAACAATAGTTAGTATTTAATTAAATTTCATTCATATTTTAGTTTATTAATTTGAAAAGCCAAAACCAATTTTTCCCTTGTTTTCATTGCATTTGCATGTCATTTAGATTACCTAGGACTCAATAAAAGGCTCCTCGAAAAGAGAGAACGATCATCGGTTTGCCTATACGCAATCTTTGGTTAATTTTTGATTGTAGACCCCAAGGCTAACGATTAAAAGGCCCTCATCAAGGTCGACGACGCTGTCAGCAAACGTCCTTTCGATCGCCTCAGATCGTAAAGTCGCCGACATGTCCGTTCTCATGCAAGCCGCCGGCGTCCAGTGTCGTTGTTCTCTCCCTCGATGTCTCCTTCGACAGGGTGAATATGAGAAGAGAGAACGAGAACTTAGCAAATGCTTAACGAATACAATGGAGGGCAATTTGGGTTTCTACAAAGATGGAGGGCCCCACAACTTTTGCAAAAAGAGTGAGAAGTGAAAAAAAAGTCTGATTTTGGAAAACCTAGGTTTTGGGTGAAAAATAATTTTGGAGAAAATTCAGTGTGTTTGGCAGAGCTTTGACAAAACCTAAGTTTTGTTTCCAAAAACCTAGGTTTTGGGGAGTGCCAAATAGGCTCTTAATCTCATATACTTTGTATGGTTGTATATATATGTTTGTACCATGATATTGATCCGTGTCTAGGACACGCGTTTATTGCATTCAATTGTTTTAGATTCGAGGCCTAATTGTTTTTCCCAACACTGTGGATTTAGAACTTGTTGTGTGTTGTGCTCTGCAGTCAATGTTGTGTGCATTTTGTGACTCCATATGATGTATATTGAATGCTGTATTGTTTATTTTCATAATTGTGGTTGACTGTCATATACTGTTTATACTTTGTGCATGAGATTAATTGTTAATATGAGATTCAATTATGAATCTTAGACATTGCCACTAGTTCAAGAAGAAAGGGAAGTAGTGATCATGATGCGAGGGGCAAAGCTGTGGAAGAGCACCGGTGATAGATGTTGGTGATCTGGTAACTCAGGAGTAATGGTTAATATTTTTAGTATTGTTGTTTTGATTAGACTTAGTAGAAGTTGTGTATAATATTAGTATTAATATTTGGGATGATTGTATAATTATATTTGAGTCAGTGATCCTGGAGATTAAGGTAAATTTAATTTTATCAGTATTCTTCGCCCAAACGGTTATTACACACTTATTACGTTATATGCCCCATTGTATGACGTTTTATCGGAGGGGTGTGACAGTCTTCGCTCCCAATCTCTTATCTTACTATTTCTTCTACTATCTCTTATCTTGCTATATAGTAACAATTTATTGATTATACATATAGAGGGGTTTTAACAATAAAGTAATTTTCAATTTAAAGGATTAAAATTATTACTACTTTAAAAATCCAATACACATTTTTTTTATAATTAACTAATTTTTTTAAATCTTTTTTTGTGACGGCTAATTTTTTAAATATTTATAAGTTAATTATCTAACTCATATATTTAGTAATGGAAGAAGTACTCCTCCTGGTTCTAATTATAAGAACATATTTTGGAGTTGGTCTTGGTCCTAATTATAGGACCAATTTTAAATTTTTGTCTATTTCTTCCTAAAATAACCTTATTGATACTTTCTCTATAATAATTAAACACAATAATAATTTAATAATGTATCTATATATTTTATAAAGTAAGTAATGCTTACAACTCATTAATGTCATATACACTTCAATTATACTGTTTTTTTAATAAAATTAATTTTGAGCAATTTTTATCATATTTTTCAACACATCAAGGAATGATATTACTTGAAAAAGAAAAGAAATTACATGTTGATAATCTACCCAGGTAGGCACAGTTCAAGCCCACACTTAGTGCACCTCACTATCCTAAATCCCTCACCTGTCCTCATGTTTTTCTCTCCTCCTCTACATTTCTTTAATCTCGAGTCATGCACTAAGTGTATGAGTATTTGTAAGGGTATTTTAGGAAAATAATTATAATTAACTAATTTAACTTCCCTCCTTAATCTCTCTAAATTTTGGTAAAATATTCCTATAATTAGGATCGGAGGGAGAGAGTATATTATTAATTCATTTTATTTACTACAACATTAATTTACTCTTAATTTCTACACAATTTTATGTTTGCAACACAGTTTCTACATGTTCCTAAACATGTTGACTCGGATAAATACCTTTACTTTTCTTAGTGAAACATGTTCTAAAAAATTACAGAGTAAATACCCTTTCTGATCCCTGGTAAAAAACACAGACCCCATTTTGGTCTCTTACAAAAAAATCGACCATTATTCATCCTTTTTATGGACTAAAAATGACCTTTTGGAAATTTGTGAGGGATCAAAATGTCAACCAATCTACCCTTATTCATTTTTTTATGGATAAAAATGACTTTTTTTAAGAGATCAAAATATGGATCACGTTTTTTGTTAGGGACCAAAAAAGTATTTGACACTTTACAAAGGTCAGTGAGAAACGGAACTTTAAATTCGGTGACAACCAACCCGACCGCGTCTTTGACTTTCCGTTTGATTCTGGTCAAATATAGATGACAAACGTAACAGTGATCATTGTTGTGGAAAAAGTCCTTCATCATCACTTTTTATGGATGTTCTTTATATTATTCCTATACCAAAAAATGGTCTTTAAATTGTCGGAATCTTCCAATAAAAAAAAATGCCATTTGATTGTTTATCTCCAACCATGTATGAAATGAAATATTGATAAAATATTAAAATAAAATCAATGATGGTTAGATTGAGCAGGAGATCATCGACTTAGGCCTTATTTGATTTCCTATTTTCAAAACAATTTTTTTATTTTTAAAACAAAAAAAAAATTGTTTGATCATGGATTTTCAGTTAAATGTTTTGTCAAGAAACAATAATATTTTTTTCAAAATAAAAATAAAAATAAGAACAATTTTTATATATTTTTTATTTTCTATTATGTAGAATCATATTTTGTTATGTGAAATTAGGCAATAAGAAAAGTGTTGTATCTTCCTTATCTCTTCTCTCTCGAACTCAAGCTCGCCAAATCTTCTAGCCTTTTTAACTTTTGAGTCTGCCGATCAGAACTCTTAGAAGTTGATTTTTAGCGGATAACAATTATTTTCGAAGAAGTTGATTTTAATAACAATTATTTTAAACAAGTTTCTATATTTTGTTTTCTTAAATATTATTTAGGAAAAATATTTTTCCAGTCACTGGAGATAAGTTATCTCCAGTGACCCTTAAAACTACATCATTTTAGATTAATGAAGAGTGTGTTTGTAGTTTTAGGTGAATTAATGAAGGGTGCAAAATTACGAAAACACCCTTCATTAATCCAAAACGACGTAGTTTTGGGGGCCACTGAAGATAATTTATCTCCAGTGACTAGAGAAATCCTTTACCCATATTATTTTTAGAAAAATCATCTAAATAGATTTTTTATTATCTTCTTCTCAACTAATTTTTTTAAGAAAAAAATCATACAACTATATTCTAACAACAACAAAAATTAAAAAAAAAAAAAAAAAAAAAAAAAACAAAATCAACAAGGCCTTAACGTTTTTAGGTGGAATGTTTGAATTTTCCTTACAATATCATATATCGTATAATTATATAAAACTAACAATAGATATTAGAATAAAATTATTTTAAATTATAATAGTTTGATTAAAAAATTAAACACAAATAAGGAAAAATTAATTCATCATTTCTTGTAGTGTCACCTAATTTTTAATCTGGCCCCTATAGTTTTTTTGTTAGGTTTTTTGCAGTTTTCTGTTAATTAAGGTTGATGTAGATGCCGATACAAAATACAAACTAAAAAGAGATTTCTCAAAAACAAAATTACGGAATGAAAATTATTTTAATTATCAACGTAAAAATAAAAATATTATACTCATAATTGTCTCCTTATATCTTTATATGCTGAATGATTTTGATTTTATTTAAATCCATGTGGCAATAAATTCACGTGAATATGTTGATTGCTTGAACGAAAGCCATGTAATCAATTCACTACTAGTAGTGCAGTGGTATTGAGATTCATTTCTCCCCTAGGTCTTGGGTTCGATCCCCCCTCCCCTATCACCTTGTATCAAAAAAAAAATTACAGATAAAATTTCTTATATTGATTAACAAATTATAAGTATATTGATCGATATCTATAATTTATGAAATTATAAGGATACGATAAAAAAAATAAGGATTTAATTAAAAATGAGGTAAAATCATATAATTTCCATATTAATTTTTTTTAAAAGAACTTTTTGTAGGGTAACATGTATGTGATGATCACAAACCTAAAGGGAGAGCTTCATCCCAAAAGACTAGCATATTAGGAGGAGAGCCCATATACTTTTAAACCAAACCATACTTGTGAAGTTTTTCAATGTGAGACTCATAACATAGTCACTCTGACACTTTAAGAACCGACGTCCTTAGCGGCTTCACACCATGGCACTTTACTCAACCTCCTTCCAGTCAAAACCCTTCGTGAGTAGCCATTTCCTTGAACATCAGACTCTCGATAAAAGCACTAATGTGATAATCACGGGCTCGAAGGAAGAGCCCATCCTAAAAGACTAGTCTATTCGAAAGGAGAGTCCCTTAACTTACAAAACAAGACTACACTTATAAGGCTTTCCCGAGGTGTGACTCATAACATAGTCACCCATTTAAAAGACGACATCCTCGACGACTCTACAACACGGTACTTCACTCAACCTCCTGCTAGTTAGAACCCTCCGTGGGCAGGGGCGGACCTAGAAATTTACTTAAGGGGGGGCACTATTAGCAGGTGGATTCGGGGGTTCGGGGGCAGCGCCCCCGAAAATTTTTTTTTAGGGAAAATTTTAAATGCATTAAAAAGCAAAAAAATATAAAAAAATATTTATGAAATCAAGTGAACATTGATGATGTAATAAAAAAAACAATTATTTTACAAACCTGTCATTTAGAAAAGCAAGGCTAAGTGATCTTAGAAATGCAGTTACATAAATTACAATAAAGAGTGTCACTCAATAAGTTCAAGTACATATATTTTAATAACAAAAATATATTACAATATCATCATTCTAGGCCATATTTTTTGGAATTCCTTCATAATTGTCTTATTATCAATGCTTCTTTTTCAATATAATGCACTAAACAATCATTTAATCATTCATCCCCATCTAATTACAAAGTGCAGTCTTGATATATTAAGGGTGAACATTTAATTTAAGAGTAGGCAATAATTCAATTTTTTTTTTTTTTTTTATTACAAAATCTCAAATTTAAGGGGGGGCACTTGCCCCCCTTGTATATAACCTAGGTCCGCCATTGTCCGTGGGTAGCCCTTTTCGTAAATATCAGCACCAATGTGGTTATCACAAACCTAAAGGAAGAGCCCATCCCAAAAGACTAGCATATTTGGAGGGAGATCCTATTGAACCTATAAACACCACTCTACTTATGAGATTTTCTAATGTGGTACTCATAACAATGTATTTTCCTTACAAAGAATCATTAATGAACTGAGTGGCCAAGTGAAAGGAGAATATCGGAGAATCTTCAAAGAAAAAAAATGGATTAGAAATTGGCTTGAATAGTGTGCCATTTGAATATATTGCATGAAAGTAGACCTGGGAAAAAGAGTTGAACTGAAGGCCAACCTATTTAGGCATTAAATTTACAAGGGTCGGGCTTAATATTTTTGCCTCAAAAGTAAAAACGGGCTTAAATGGACCATCCTTGTAGGGCTAAGGGCCTAAAAGGGCCAATCCTGTAGGGCTAAAGGCCGGCCCTTTTAGGCCTGTAATTTTTTTTTAAAAAAAAATTATTTATATGATAATAATATTATTGATTTTTTTATACTTTGTCAATGATGTTGCAAATATATAATTGTTATTATCTTTTTTAGAATTAAGTTTCATAAGAACATCTTATATTAAGAATCGTAAAAGTTAAAAACTTATAAAAGATATTTTCTTATTGGGTTAAATATCAAATTTGCCATGGAAGTATTGGTAAGGGGGCACCCGGAAGCTTTTTTAGTATCATTTTTGCCCCGAAGTTTAAAACTTGTAATCTTGCCGATCGGTTGATCTTGACCGTTAGATCGTTGATCTCTTTGTAAACTTCCGGGCAAATTTGATCCTAAAAAAACTTTCGGGCGTATTTTCTCCTTTATGTAAACTTCCGGGGAAAAAATGATACCAAAAAAACTTTTCGGGTCTTTGAAAGTGCCTCTTTACCAATACTTCCGTGGCAAAAATGGTATTTAACCCTTTCTTATTTCATAAGTAATTTTACTAATTTTGCATTTTTTGACTTATTTTAAAAAAAATGATTGTTTTTTTTATATGTTAAGTTGTTTATTTTGTTGACTACTTATACTTTTCAAGATATATTTTTATAAAAAGTATTTGTAGTTTATCTTTAATTATAATTTAGTAATTGTATTTATTTGTTGTATGATACGTATCATTTGTACCTTAATTTTGATAACATTTGTGTTAAATTAAGACTTTTGTTGCTCTAATTTTATTTATTTATTTATTTTTTAAAAAGCTAAAAAATTTGTAAAAGATTTAGTGACTCGGGATGATGCTCAAGGGCAATGGCGAACCCACGTTGATCATGGGGGGGGGGGGGTGAGTGCCCCACTTATTTTATTTTATTTTATTTTTAAAAAAATAATACATGTTTGAATGATTCCCACCCTTAATATATCAAAACTGTACTTTGTAATCGGATGATGGATAAATGGTTGAATGATTGTTTAGTGCCTTTTATTGAAAAAGATGTATTTGATAAGATTGATAATAAGACAATTATGATAGAATTCCAAAAAATAAGGCTTGGAAGGATGATATTGTAATTATTTTTATTGTAATATACTTTTGTTATTAAAATATATGTACTTAAACTTATTTATTATTGCCCACCCTTCATTGTAATTTATGTAGCTGCATTTCTAACAAAGATTTAGCTTTGCTTTTCTAAATGACAGGTTTGTAAAATAATTGTCTCCCTTATTACATCATCAATATTCACTTGATTTTTTTTTTATATTTTTTTCTTGTTTATATTCTTTTATTTTTTAATATATTTAAAAATTTTCTTTTTTAAAAAAAAAAATCGGAGGCGCCGCCTCCAAATCCCCTCACCACCTGGTGCCCCCTTCAATAATTTTTTGGGTTTGCCACTGCTCAAAGGTGAGGTGTCGAAGAATGACTATTTTTTCTAGCCCGCCCTTTTAGCCCTGACTCATAAAAGGCCGAGCCGGCCCTTTTTAAAACTAGCTCTACATGAAAGGGACATTTGAATGCCAAGTCTTTAATTATTATTAATTAATTCATAAAAGTAGAAAGCCTATATTTTGGTTGGCCAAAAAAAGCCTGTCTTTGATTAGCCGGAAAAAAGCTTATCTTTGGGAGTAATTGAGTCTTCATTCTTAAATCTTGATGAAATTTAGATTTTTATTGGGTCCTTACAATTTTCTCAATTATAAGCTTTAATCGATATATATGCTCATAATATGTTAATTAAGGTTGATAAAAATACCGATACAAAATACAAATTAAAAAGAGATGTTTTTTTTAAAAAAATATGGAATAGAAATTTTTTATTATCAACATAAGAATAAAAAATATTATAGTAATAATTGTCTCCTTACCTTATGTCTATATATGCTGAATGATTTTTATTTTATTTAAATTTATGGGGAAAATTCCCGGATATATGTTGATTTGCATAAATGAAAGTCATATAATCAATTACTAATATAATTTCTTATACAAATTAACAAACTATAAGTATATGGGTCAATATATATATATATATATATATATATATATATATATATATATGGGGTTTAAACTTTTCATGTTGCATGAGAAGATTCTTACCCACATGAAATTGTGGGACTCATATATATATATATAAATGTGGGTCCCACTATTTCATGTATGTGTGACATGAGAATACACTTCTCTTATAACATGAGAAGTGTTTTTCCATATATATATATATATATATATATAAAATTCATGAAACCATAAGAGTGCAATAAAAATAATACAATGATTCAACTTAAGTGGGGTAAAATTACATAGGCTTACGTATTAAATTTTTTTTTTTAAAAAAATAATAATAAACTTTTGTGGAGTAAACACGTAATTTTCTTACAAAGCAATAACTAATGAATTGAAGAAGTCAAATCAAACAAGAATATCGGAGAATCTCCAAAGGGGGAAAAAAGGATTAGAAATTGATTGAAGAGTGTGCCATGCATGTTTGAATATATTGTATGGAAGGGACAATTGAATGCCCAAGTCTTTAATTATTTTAAATTAATTCAAAAAGTCAAAAAGCCTATCTTTTGGAGTAAATGAGCCTTCCTTCTTCAATCTTGACGGCACCATTAATGAATTATGGTTCGCCTCAGTGCGGCGACCTTCGTTGGCCACTTGCCTGGCATCCTTTTGAAGAAAATAGACATACATTTGAATCTGATGGAGTGATTGATTTCCCCACTTTCTTTTATGTGGCAAAAAAAAAAAAAAAAAAACTTGTAGATATGGATAGAGAGAGTGTGTGTGTATGTTTTGAGTTTTTGAAAAATAAGGATGAATAGTTGAACATAGAGTCAATTTCTACACTTTAGTTAAGATTAACTCCCACCCATCTTATATAATACTCATAACATGTCATTTTGATCCTTATTATAAATCTACTGTGAAAGAAATTTTGGTCATATATAAAATGTAAGTCCACATAAAGGGTTATTAGTTATTGATAATAAGTCTCAATTCTGCAATGTATTTCTACTACTTTGTGATTAATTTTAGCTGAAATTTCGATGATTAAAATACTTTTTTTTTTGGTAATACATTGGCAAGCAAAGGCTTGAGGTTTACAAAAAGTCTAATATTAGACTACGTTCACTGAACTCTGTGACATTCTGCTACACTCAATATTATCAAAGTTAACACATTCAGTAGGTTGTGATGAGATTATTACCAGATCATGATTCATCCCTTGAGCCGATCGGGCTAAATAATCCGCACATCTTAATGCTTCCCTGTATGTATGAATAATCTGTAGATCCTCGTGTGAAATGATAACGGATCTTACCTCCTGTATCTCCTCTCTCATAGGATGACCCTGCCCGCAATCAAATAACAACAAATGAATTGCATCCAATGAATCAGTATGGAGCATAACCTTCTTGAAACCCAGTTGTTTGCATAGTATAAGGCCCCGTAGATAGCATGGATTTCAAAGCAGCTAGTTGACGTAGTATATCCTAACTTCTGTTGAAACCCACATATCCAATTTCCTCGGTGATCTCTGATCACTCCTCCACAAGTTGCCTGTCCACTATTCCTGTATGATCCATCCACATCTACCCGTACATAGCTTGGCTCTGGGGGACGCCATCTAGCTTCTGCTCTGTCTGGTATCTGCATAATTTGATGCTGGAAACGGCCATGCACCACTCCTTCCATTAAATGGAATATGCATCGCTGCGTAATCGCTCTTGGCTAGTCTCCTGTGCCTTCAAATACTTTTGTACATCTATTCTTCCAGAGAAGCCAGCACACAACACCAAATACACCAAACATGATTAAAATACTTTTGTCATGATCAATTGTGAATGAGAATGAACATATGGAGATAAGGATTAAAAGAGTTTATATGATGCATTTTTGAAGCTACCTTGTGCGTAAGCAGAAAAAGAAAGTGAATTGCTGTATTTCTGAGCTTCAACATCATTGTTGGCTTGATGTTGTAGCAATGCTACAGCCTCGCATTAGGACTTAATAATGAAAATATGCAATAAAATATTTATGTCATGAACTAATCTTTCTTGAGAAAATACAGAAAACTATTGCAGGAATTGAGTTAGACGCTGAGTGGGCCTTGCAGGTTCAAGATAGACGCAAAAAGGTCATGTGCTTGAGGAAGAAGTAAAGAAGGACAGCTGGAATAAAAGCTCAATCAAACATAATCTTTCCAATAGGCAAATCAGGAAAGTACAAGCCCAACCTAGTAAAGGAAGGCTGAACAACTCGGCACAGTAACCTTAGCTATAAATAAGGAAGGGACGATCGATGCATGCACATATACGTTTTTAGACATGGAGAACGCTAAACAAGGACAAAATCTCTTGTGCCTTGTACCTCGGACTGATGCAGAACGTTTGGTGGCTGAGAGTTACATGCGACAGAAACCGCTGAGATAGATTATGAGCACTATTTATGCCATGTTTTCCTTGTATTTTATGACTAAATTGTATGGTGAATATGAGCTTAACTGCATTTAATCTAAGCAAAAAGACATTAATTCATTGTACAGGGAACTTAAGGGTAAATTCCACATACATCCTAAACATGTGCTGAGAAAAGAACAAGTTTCAAGGTTTTATGAGAAAGCCGCATAACATAGGTGATACTATGCTATAGCATCAGGACAACTTTATCGAAGTGTAATACAATGCATCCCTGAAGCTATAGCAGAGTAAGTGACACAATGCTATGCGGCATATGTTCTGATCTTTTGTCAAGGTTGTTTTAGGAAATATAGAGGTCGAGAACACCGGTTAGATTGCTGACGTATTGGAATAGAAGATGCGGAGGATCGAAACTAAAGATTTGAAGAATCCCGCAGGATCAGCAGAATCAATCTACCGAGATTGGAAAGAAAGATACGATTGGACCTCGACATATTAGGAAAGGCCCAGTTCGTTGGACGTACGTTGCAAGTAGACCAGACTATATAAGAAAACAACAACCAACCCTAAAAGGGATCGAGTCGTTGAGAGTCAGAGATAAAAATCCTATATGGCCAGACTCGAAAGAAGAGTGAGAGAAGTTACAAGGCACGAAAACTCCAAGAGAACCCGCATCCTTCCTTGCAGTGAGGTGGAGATAAGAAGACGTGGAGTTGTGACGTGATAGGGCTTCTTCTATGCCGTCGGAACCTCCATCAAGCTTTCTGTTTTTCTTCTTTATTTAATTTAGTTAATCTTTTTGTCATGGGCTATTCTGTAGTAATTTGTTTAGTTTTCCCTCGTTAGTCATGAACTAATTCTCCTATGGCTGAGTGAGGATGACTTACTAAGTTTGGAATGAACCCAGTTGTTAGTTCTTAATTTAATACATTCAGTTTGCTTATCAGTGATTTAATTTCTTGTCGGTTAGCGAGAGCTAAGGGTTAGATCAGTGACCTCGGCTTACTGAGAGGGAGTTGAGGTTAGACATATGAGAAACAGTGATTTCTAGGCAGGCTGGTGCAAAGCTTGACCTATTATTGTAGGCTTCAGGAATGGGTCTACCACTCATAACCATAACACCTTGATTTGTAATGATAATTCAACTAGAAAAATCTCCAAAAACATATGGGAGAAGTACAGATTAGGATTGTACGTATCGGACACGAGAGCTTCGGTAGATTAGTGTAGTGGGTTAACTGAATAACATTGTAAGGGGTGTTTATGTTGTAGCATTGCGAGAGCTGTGCAGCATAAATGCTATAGCAATGCGTATAGGTAACTGGGGGATTAACATGCTTAGGAAGGATTCTGAGCTCAACCTATCTTTTACTGATATCTTCTTACGACTACGATCATTTGGTTAATTTTCATGCTTATTAGTATAACTGCAAAAAACTCCCAACCAATCATATTTTATTTCCTTGTTAAACACGACTAATTCTGCAATTCGGTGTCATCATTTGGTATCTCAGTCTCTGTGGGACGATACTCTACTTACTCTTTATTACTTGTTCGATCAGTTTACTTGCCATCAAGGAAATCGACCAACAATAGACAGAAAAGCTGCGACGGAAGGCCTCTGAGACGAAGAAGACGCTACTACACCATGTTGTAGAAGTACCTCTGTGTTGTCGAGTTCCTTCAACTTAACTCCTTCTTCTTCTTAGTTCATCTTTCTGTACTTTCATGGATACTCTTATGTTGATTTGTAATCTTTTTGCAAGCCATGAACTAATATTCTTATGGCTAAGCGACGATGGAACCTTGATTTGTAGCTTGAAAACCATATTGCTAAGTTTTACATTATCATAATTTAGTTGGTTTAATGTTGTGCGTGATTACTGTTGATCTTGTTTGTTAGATGGCCAATAATGAGCAAGAGTTGTGATCTTAATTTACTAAAGATAAGTTAAGATTAGACCTTCATTAAACATTTGTGTTAGAAGAGTTACTGTGTACTTCTATCTACGTTCATAAGCTTCAAGAATGGGTTTATCTCACACAACTAAACACCTTGTGTTTCACGTTGTTCTGAACTCAAAATTCGCATAGGCATATACAAAAAGTAGAGTTATTAGGAATAATAATACATGACTATTGAAAAACTTTTGTATACAAAAGAGATGGGTTAACTGAAGAACTTTGATATAGCGTTGTTGTAGCATTGTAGTAGCAATCTGGGTATGAGTTGCAAAAAAGGGGGAAATCAAAGCTTAGCCTATTTTTATTCTAATAACTCTCAACCATATTCATTCTTGATTTGTTACATTCTAATTCTAGATTTAGTAATTTACATCACTGAACTTACATCCATATACCTTTTGATTTTACCAAATCAAGCAATCATCTTTCACTATCTTAATTGCATGCATAATATAGTATTATAGTCTCTGTGAAACAATATTCTACTCATCATTTTATTACTTGTTTACTTGGTACACTTGCCATAGATGATAGCCACTAACAGTTATTGATTTCCAATTTTACTTAAGAGTACAGAAGTAAGATAAAATAAAAAGAAAATTTTTTCAACACACATTTTTTAACAAGGGAAGTCTTAAATTTTTTTATAAATTTAAAATATATTTAATCGCTTAACTATCACTCCTTGATAGTTGAAATGAAGGATCAAAGCAGGTTCCTTTCATTCACTCCAATTTTTCTCATGTCTTTCTTCATTTCCCTCATCTGAATCCTTATATCTTCCTTATTTTTTAACATAAAATATTATATTGAACAAAAATTATTAAGGATTATAAAGTACATTATTTAATTTTGGCTATAATCACGTCTTGAAAATGAAATGTACCACTATCTTCGTTGTCGAAGACTAAATATATTTTTGTCATAGAGAGAGATGGAGGGAGGGAGGGAGAGAGAAGAGACCGTGGATAAATTAAAGTCCAAAATTAAAATGTCCCATCATATTGCGGACCTAGTGTACATGGCTACGTGCTGATGAAGGGAGAAAAAAAATATAACAGATGAATTTTGGGGGAATTTAATTTAAAAAAGAAAAGTTGAAACCTTCGAATGAAATAAAGAAAAGAATAAATTTGAAACTGAGAAAGGTAAGAAGAGCACGTTGGAAGCTAGTAGGAAACAAGGGCCAGAGGGAAAAAGTAAATTTTTATCTGTTTAATATAGGAATTATATCTAGAAATTACGAGTACATTACGGTGTTTCTTACAATATTTTTTTATGCATAAGCTTATATGAAGTTATGATTTCATAGCTAAAAGCAGTGTTTAATTTTGATAAACCTAGATATAATTAATTGCTTTTGCTAGGGTTGGTTTAGGTACTAAAAATGAAATTGTAAATATTCTTTATGTTAGTGGCAGACTTTACCCAAGGGGGAATGAATTAGATTAAGGTTAAAATTGAAAAAAAAAAATTAAAATAATGAAAAACTTAATTAATCAACAAGGACAAAAGTCGGAGATATTATTGGTGAGTGTAAACCAATAGTCTGAAAGCTGTGTATATTCATGTACAGACATATGTATTTATACAAGAGGGGAGAGTCTCAATGATAAATGATTAATGACTCTTAATGATGATTTCCCAGGGAAAAACACCAAAGTACAGCTTATTTAAGAAAAATATACCGGATTAATGCACCTTTTAAACTTATTACCGGAGTAATGCAAATCAAACCCCGGGTTTGATCGACGTTACTAGTGGCGTCACCACAGTGACGCCACCGCTACCCCATGTCGACCCCCTCCCCAATTAAATCACCACCCCCTTTTTCCACACGTGAAACACCCCCCTCCCCCAAAATTTTGACGCGTCGGGAATCCGACGCAAAGTCGGATTCCCCGACATGGGGTAGCGATCGCGTCGGGGGACTCGACGCGACGCTGCATGGCGTCACCGGTGGTGACGCCACTAGTAACGTCAGTCAAACTCGGGGTTTGACTGCATTACTCCGGTAATAAGTTTAAAAGGTGCTTTAATCCGATATATTTTTCTTAAATAAGCTGTACTTTGGTGTTTTTCCCTGATTTCCCATGATCCCTAATTGATGAAGATACAAATTGATTATATATTAATTACAAAATATTTCCTAACGTGTATTTCCTAACACTTCCCCTCAAAGATATTACACCCGTGTTACAAAGATATTACACCCATGTCCCATTTAAGGCTTTCGTTAGAAGTTCTGCCAGCTGGTTGTTTGATCGCACGTACTCTGTAGATACAACATTCTCTTTGATCTTGTCACGAATAAAGTAACAATCGATTTCAATATATTTCGTACGCTCATGGAACACAGAGTTCAATGCTATATGGAGTTCTGCTTTAGTGTCACACCAGAGTTTTGCAGTTAATGTTGTGGTGATGCCAATTTCCTTTATGAGTTGAAATACCTACACAATTTCTTGTACTGATTGTGACATGGTGAACAGTATGCTCTGAACAGTGCCGGTGAACAATGCTCTGAATAGTGCGAAAGAGTGTGTCGAACAGGACCAGTGAATAGTGCAACGAAACAGTGCAAAACAGTACACTGAACAGTCGCGTGAAACTATGCTCCAAATAGTACCCAAACAATGCAGAAATAGTACCCCAAAAAAAACCTAGAATTCGTAAGGCTCTGGTATCATGTAAACAAATTAAATAGTCTCAAAGTTGTGTATATTCATGTACAGACGATATGTATTTATACAAGAGGGGAGAGCATTAATGATAATTGCTCTTAATGATGATTTCCTATAATCCTTGATTGATGAGGATACTAATTGATTATATATTAATTACAATATATTTGCTACAGTGAGCTTCAAGACAAGCATGATAAAACACATAAGCAATTTATACTAGTTCAATCTTATGTAACTTATGTATAATCTCCAACCACCTCTAAGAGTTACACTATCATCTTTGAGATTGTACAGGATCTTAGCACCTTGGGCCCTCAGCACACTAATTACAGACTTAATACACTTCCCCTTAAAATTTGTAAGGTAGCAAGTCCCTCAAGATACCACTATTTTTGGTATCTCTTCCAAGTAATAAATGATCACAGTATACAAACTCTCACAAAGAATTGAATGTAGTTTATCATTGAAGTACATATGGTGAGTACTCATAGTATTGGATATAACAACGTAGTAGTGCTTATGTTCATTGCTCTCTTCTTCTCCATCTTGAATGCACTTTAGGTTGATGAAGCTTGGTTGTCATTAGGCTCACTAATCAAGCCACTAGAGATATCACAATAGTGAGTACTCATATGGTGCATTTAATGTTTCTGACACAAGTAGCTTAGGTAGTTAAAAGGATAGTTGGAGATTAAGGGTATGTTTGGATTAGCAGTGACATAAGTGGTTTTTTTTTTTTTTCAATTTGATTTTTGCAAACTTAAGATAAGATAAAAATAAGATTATAAATGTGATTTATGTTTGGATTGTCGGCTGTAATAGTGGTTTTTTTCAACTAAACATTTTTTGGATGATAATTTGAAAAGGGTAAAGGAGCAAAAATACACATGTGCTTTACCCTCGGGAGCGCCTAGCACCATATACTTTTTTTGAGAGCAAAAATACACATGTGGTTACATTTTAGAAGCAAAAATCACACCACCGTTAAAATCTAACTTAACGGTGCATTTGCAACAGAAAATGCCATATTTAAAACAACATTTAAACACCTGAATTTTGAACATATAAAGGTCATTTACAACAAACAAAAAAGATATATTTACAACAGGAAGTGCTGTATTTACAACAAAATTTAAAATCTGGTCATATTTACAACAGAAAATGTCATATTTACAACAACATTTAAACACCTGGATTTTGAACATAGAAAGGTCATTTACAACAGAAAAAAGGCTAGATTTACAATAGGAAGTGTAGTATTTACAACAAAATTTAAAATCTGGCCATTTACAATAGAAAATGTCATATTTACAATAAGCTAGATTTTAACGGTGGTGTGACTTTTGCTCATAAAATGTAACCACATGTGTATTTTTGCTCCCAAGAAAAACATATGGTGCTGGGCGCTCCTGAGGATAAAGCACATGTGTATTTTTACTCCTAAATCCAATTTGAAAAGCAAGTTTATATGAAAAGGACATAAATCTTATTAAATAATATATATATTAAGTATATATTGTGATAATTTAAAATAAAAGTTAAAATTAAAATTATATAAAGTAAAAAATAGTTAATTAATTATTGAAAAAACTTGAAAACACTAAAATACTTAATTAAATATGTTTATTATTCTCTGTGTATAAAAAATTAGCAGATCATTTTTACCAATTAAATTTTTAATATGACAATATTTCCTCAATTTTGTATTTAATTTTTCCCCTTTTATATACATTTATAAATATCAAATTATTGGGCATTAAATGAAGATGAGACCCACGATATTGTATAACGTTATCTACTTTTCCGTTCCTCCTATGTGTCACTTTCTTCTCTCCTCCTTCCCTTCTTCAATGTGTTACATTTTCTCTCTCCAAGTTGTAAGTTGCAAAAGTTACAAATTCCAACTTTCTCTCCACCATAGTTTTTCAACCAGAAGCACATCTGGTCAATCACTAATCCAAATGGTACATTGAGAGTTAAAATCAACTTTAATGGTTTAAAATCCACTTTTAGAGCTTCCACCATAATCTGAATTGTTGCATGCTACCTACAATATAAACGTGTTTTCCAAAGGATCTAAACACAGCCCCACGCACAATCCTCATTCTGCTCTCCCTGCGTGAGAGCTGTTTCCTCCTCGTGAGTGTCCCCGGTTCCTTGGTGAACCTTCTAGTTTGGCGTTTCTTGCAACGGTGAACTTGCCTTTATTTTCCTTTTTCGTTTCCTTCCTTCCTGTGTGTTTTTGTGTGAGGGAGTGCTGTTGTGGTTTTTTAGAGAAATGGAAGTTGGACAGGATAATGGTGCTCTGAGTAAGAAACAAGTGGTTTTGGATTTGGAAAGTGAACAAGATAAATGTGGAGGTACGCTTGTGCAAGATCTTTACCAAGTAAAATCGAATACACTGCGGTGATTACCATGATCAAGAAGGGTTGGCTTCTTGACGAAGATCTGGAGGTTCACGTTATCGATAGTAAACAGCTTATTTTCAGGTTCCGTTTTCGGAATCTCAACGACTATGCTCGGATTCTTAAGGGAAGACCGTGGTCTATTCAGGGGTTCCTTCTTAATCTCCAAGTTTGGGATAATTATATGGTACCGGAAGATGTTAACTTTGAGGAGACTCCGTACTGGGTCCAATTTCACGGCCTACCTCTTGAAGCTTTTAACAGTGCCAATGCGAAAATTCTCGGTGACTCAGTTGGGAAGGCGGTTATGTTTGAGAAACCTTCAATGGACGGCAGATTTGACCGTAGCTTTATCAGGGTTCGTTCCCTTATCAGCTTAGGTTGCCCCCTGGTCACTGGATTTTGGATCCCTCGCAAGGGGAAGGAACCAGCTTGGGTTTCAGTTAAGTTTGAAAGGTTACAAAACTTTTGCTATATCTGTGGATGCATAGATCATGATGACCGGAGGTGTTCAGAAGTAAGGACTTGCCAGCGGGGTGATGAAACAGTTAAGGAATATGGGAGCTGGCTCACTACTCCTGCAGTTCGGACGAATGAAGAGGCCCTGGTGGTTTGTACGCCAGAATGGTGTGAAGCTCCCTTCATCAATAAGGAAGCTCACAGCCCTAGACGTCGGAGCTGGACGTCTAACATGCCGGAAAAACCAGTTAGCTCAAAACATGGGGAAGGTGCTATGGATATTGTTTGCCGGACTGGAAATAGAAACCCATCGGAGAGTATCCGTCCGGTGAAGGACCCCCCTTCGGTCTGTGGTGAAACACAGCCGGTAGGTGACATTTTTCGGCCAGAGATGCAGCTCCTCCGGTGTACGCCTTGCCCAACGGCTTTTTACGGACCCGAGGAGGGTCAGAACTTTCCAGGGTATGGAATAAAGCAGAAGGTACAGCAGGTGTCGTGTTCAACGCCTAGTGTGGGTCATGTGAGGATGTCTGAGTATGCAGGTGGTGATGTCAGCAAGGAGAGAGGTTTTCATGGCCCCCAATTTGGGCCACGGTTTATGGATGCTAGGGAGGTTGGGCCAGACGTCCACAAAGAATTGGGTTCTCATTATTTATTTTCAAATGGGCCTTTGAATTTGTACAGTGCCACGAATCTTGCAACGTCACATATTCTGGGCCAGACGACTTTGGAGGTAAAGTTGGCTTCGGGTGTGTCGGACTCTATGGAGCAGGATTCGATGGCGCAATTGGAGAAGCACTCATCACTGATAGATGCTATGCATTCGCCGATAGTGGCTGCAAATAGTAATAAATCTACGGATGTGGGCCCGTCTGTTATTGAATTAAATACTCCAGCAGCACAAATGGTCAGTTCCCCCTTTCTTGATGCTTTTTGTCCTAATACTTTAGATAATTCCCAACCATACAGCGTGGACTTTCCAAGTGATGATGAGATCAAAGCAAAATCGATAATTTCTTTTAATGGATTATCCCCAATCTCGGCTGTGTCTGCTGGTTTAAAAGGAATTAAGATCAAGAGACATTATGAAGATGACCCTGAGTGTGAAAAATTGAGTAAATGCAGAAAATTGAATTTTGATTTCGCTGGGGACTCGAATAGTGATAAATCCACGGTGGGTATTGAGAAGAAGGGACGCAGGAAAAGTTTTAAATCTGTTAAAAATTTTCTCCGACAATCTGGTAATGCGTTAAGAATGGGATCATCTATTGAATCCCCTCCTCCTATTGAGATAGATTTTCCGGAGAGTTGGTTGATTGCTGGTATTGCAAAGGACGAGGATATGGAACCCGCCTCTGTGGGTAACGCCGGTGGTTGGATGAAACCCGCCCACCGGTTCGCCATGAATCTATTAGCCCGGAACCGTCAAGGTTTGGGGGTTGCCTTGATGCCCGAAATCGAAGGAAGAGTGCTTCCGGAAAAACCCCATTTAGTCTTCTTAATGGAGACTAAACGAAAGCGAGATACGTAAGAAAGGTGAGACGTAGATGTGGCTTTAATGAAGAATGGATAGTTAATCCGGTGGGAAGAAGTGGGGGCCTGGCTCTATGGTGGTCGGATGTGCTTACGGTTAATATTCTATTCTCATCTCTGAATATTATTCATACGAGTGTGATGTCTGTTACTTTTTCTACTCCAACATATATCACCTTTATTTATGGTCCCACTGATGAAGATGATAGAATGTTATGTTGGCAAGAGGTCCGGAGAATTAGTAAAAATATTAGGACTTCATGGTTGTGTCTTGGGGACTTTAATGACATCTTATCCCAGAGTGAGAAGTGTGGCGGTTTGCCCAGAGCCTGGAGGAAAATTCTTAATTTTAAATGTTTCGTGGCTGATTGTGAGTTAGAGGATTTGGGTTACAATGGCTCCAGCTTTACGTGGTGTAATAACCGTGATAGTCCGGATACTATCCATGAACGTATCGATAGGGCCTTGGGCAATTTGCAGTTGAGAGAGCAGTTCCCTACTCTTCAGGTCTTTAATATTGACCCATCTAGATCCTCTGATCATCATCTTTTGTTTATCCAATGCCAGTACGAAAATTACAAGAAAACTCGGGACTTTCGTTTTGAAGCTGCCTGGGCCTCTCATGGCCACTTTCTTGAGGTAATAAAAGATAGTTGGCGGACCTTCTCTGAGCAAGATAATTCGTCTTTGGAGTCTTTTCTAGGCAATATGAAGAGGTGCAAACTGAATCTTATTTCATGGAGTAAGAAGGAGTTCCCCAATAGTGCAAAGCGTATTGATCTTTTAAAGGCTCATCTGGCTGAGTTATCACTAAGTGAGCGAACTCGATATTGCTAGAGGGATTCCGGAGGTAAAAGGTGATCCGGAGAGATTCGGAGTTAGAAGAACAGTATTGGTGGCAATGCTCTCGGATCAATTGGTTAGAAGCTGGTGACAAAAATTCTCGTTTCTTTCATGTATCTACTATCAAGAGGAGACAAAGGAACCGAATTTCTTGTATTAAAGATGATGTGGGCAACTGGTTAATGGAGAAGGATGCTATCTCTCAGAATATTGTCAGTTTTTTTCAGAATCTTTTTGCTACTTCGGGTCCTCAACCAATGGGTGCTGTCTTGAACTGTATTGACCCCAAAATTTCTGAGGATATGAATCACAGTCTTATGTTACCTGTTTCGAGGGAGGAGATTAAATCGGCTGCATTTAGTCTTGGGAGTACAAAGGCGCAGGGACCTGATGGTTTTTCCGGTAAATTTTATCATTGCGCTGGTCCGAAATTGGTGATTCGTTTGTTCTATGGTCAATGATTTTTTTACGGGTCATTTGTTTTAGAGGGGATTAATATGACTAACATCACTCTTATCCCCAAGATTCATAAACCGGAACACGTTTCACATTTTCGCCCTATTGGCCTTTGCAACTTCTCGTATAAAATCATTTCAAAAATTTTGGCCAATAGGTTGCGACCTTTGCTTGATGTGTGTATCTCCCGAATCGAGTGCATTCGTTCTCGGCCGTATTCATGATAATATTATTATAGCACATGAGGTTTACCATTACCTTCGCCGTAAGTACTCGGGATGTAAGTATGAGTTCTCCCTTAAGATGGATATGAGTAAGGCTTATGACCGGGTCGAGTGGGATTTCATTGAGAATGTCTTATTACGATTTGGTTTCGTCGGGAGTGGGTGTCTCTTGTTATGAAATGTGTGCACTGTTAGCTTAAATATCTCGTTTATCCGGTGAAAATGTGAAATCTTTTATTCCTACTAGAGGTATTCGCCGGGAGACCCCTCTCGCCATATCTTTTCATCATTGTTGCGGAGGTTCTCTCTATTATGATTAGTAAGAGCGAATGACAAGTGGCTTAAAGGTATTAAATTGAGTAATGGGTGTCCAGTTCTCACTCACGCTTTTTTTTTGCTGATGATGCCCTCTTATACATGCATGCTAGTCATAGAAATTGTATTAATTTGGCTAATATTCTGGATTTGTACTGCACAGCCTCAGGTCAGGTTATTAATCTTGATAAATCCAGTATTTTTTTCTCTTCTAACACTCCTCCTGCAGTGAAAAGTATGGTGAGCAGATTGTTGAACATCCCAGTAACAGAAGATCCGGGAACATATCTGGGCATTCCTAGCATTTGGGGGAAAACTAGACATCGTGCCTTGGCTTACATCAGAGAGCGAGTAGCAAATAAAATCCAAGGATGGAGTCATTCTCTCCTATCCTTCTCCGGTCGTGAAGTAATGATCAAAGCGGTTATCCAGGCAATCCCGATTTATCCGATGAACTGTTTCAGATTCCCCATTAAGACTTGTAAGGAGATCAACAGCCTTATAGCTAACTTTTGGTGGGATGGCAATGCCTTTGGAGGCAAGACTCATTGGAAATCTTGGGAAGCTATGACCAGTAGTAAGAGTTCTGGAGGGATGGGATTTCGGGACCTCTTGATGATGAATGATGCCCTCTTGGCTAAGACGGCTTGGAGGCTTATGACGAGGCCTACTGATCTTTGGGCTCGGGTGTTGAAAGGTGTGTACTTTCCCAAACAAAACTTCATTAATGCGGAGATAGGCTATAAGGCATCTTGGGGTTGGTCTAGTATCTTAGATGGCGTAAATTTCCTCAAGAAGGATCTTAGGTGGGACATCGGCGATGGTAACGCTATCGAATATGGGGTGACCCTTGGGTCCCGGGAGCGGTTTTTTCCGGAGAGACCAAAGACCACCGATATCCCGATTATCTTAAATGGTAGAGTCTCGTGATCTCGATTATTGATGGGCGGTGGAACCTTTCGCCTATTAACCAATATGTATCTCCCGAAGTCAAAAAGGCAATTTATTGTATCCCTATCCCCTCCAATGGGCTGGAGGATAAGTTGTTGTGGACTGGTGCTAGGAACGGAGTGTATACAGTGAAGTTGGACTACCACGGTCGGAAAAACTGGAATTCCGTTACTGTGAATAGAGCTAGCTCTTCGACTGTTATCCACACCCAATGCTGGAACTCGATTTGGAAGATTAAAGTGATACCTCGTGTACAACAATTCATATGGCGGGTTTTAAGTAAGGCAATTGCCACCAATTCTGCTTTGGTTCGGCGACGGAGGTCCAAACATAGCCATTGCCCAGTATGTGTTGATGCCGAGGAGACTATTGAGCATGTATTTTTCCACTGTCCTTGGACTCGATGCATATGGTTTGGCTGCTCTCTTGGAGCTAGAGTTGATGTTTCCAGAATCACTAACTTCAATGCGTGGTGGATTTTGATGACAGGATCGCCTCTACTGAGTAAGCATGATCTTTCTTTGATTTGCTGGCTTTTGTGGTTTACTTGGAAGGCTAGAAATGAAATGACCTTTGACCACAGGCAGCCGAACCCGGGTACTGTTATTGAATTGGCTCGGAGGAGTAATTTTGAATTTTGGGCTAATAGTGCGAAATGGGATAGGGATCCTTTCTTGTCGAGGGGCTGTGATAGTCCTGGCATTAAATGGTCTCCCCCAGCGCTTGGTAGCCTTAAAATTAATTGTGATGGAGCCTTTTCTTCTCATGTGATTTATTCGTTATTGGGGTAATTTGTCGTGATTTTTGGCTTTTTTAGATGGGGATTTGTGGATAAGGTCAAATCTATTTCTCGCTTTCGATGAAGCCTTAGCCCCGAAAGGGCTCGTTTCGGCTCTGGACCTTGGGCTTGATAAGGTGATCTTTGAATCGGATTGTCTATCCCGCTTTCTTGTATTGAGGCTAAGTCACCGGACTTGTATGATTGGAGATGTAGAAGTATTATCCGGGACGTTATTTGTCTTTCGTCTTCTAAGGTTGGGTTCTCCTTGTCCTTTACCCCGAGAGGGGCAACCGTTCGCGGATCTCCTTGTGGTGTGCTTATAAAGGGTGTACCCTATTGGGTGGGTTGCACGACCAACACCCGCTTTGTTATCTCTTCTAACTCTGGAGGCTCAGAAGACTTGTGATGGGGTTGATAATTCTTCACTTTCCAGTTCCGCTTTGGATGGTGGCTAATTTGTTTATTTGTTTGGTTTTCTTTCGGTTTTCCGTTGTATTTGTTTTTTCGTGATTTGGCTGTTTTTGTGTTCTCGCTATGGTTGTCATTTGATTTTTGATTGTTGTTTAGTTCTTCTCTTTGTAATGGTACTCTTTTGAAGTTTATTTTAATAGTATCCTCTTTGACCAAAAAAAAAAACAAGTGTAAAAATATATGGATTTCAAGAAACACAATTTAGAGATCATAAAATAACCTATTGAAAAATACATTTTTTAATATAATAGAGATTGTGTAACCTAAATCAACTTGATATGCTTTTAACTATATTGACTCTTTGTTATGCACACAACTCACTCCTCCTTTCGGCTTTTTTACTACCCCATCTTCACATCTTAGTTTATAGAGATTAAGGCTTTCATTGATTTAAGATGTGAGAATTTTTTTGACACATACCCAAGAACTACAACAAGTCAATGTGATAAGTGCTCGGGACATAATATACCTTAATATTTTCTTTTTGTTTTTATTATAATAATAAAAAGAATTGATTTTTTTATTAAAATGAATATATAGAAAAAAATTAGTTTATTTTGTCAGAACTATTTTTTAGTTTTTTAAATATTTTATTTAACATAAATAAACATGAATGTAAATGAAACAAGAGTTATTTTATGAGATTTTTTTTTTTATAAAAAAAATACCCTAAGAAATTCAAAAGCCCAATTCAGCCCACTGGTTCATTTGAAAAAATGCCATGTCAGCTTGAGGTTGTTGTTCAGTACTCTTCACAATAGTGAGTACGAGTGTGCTTATCACTATAATGAGATCTAAACTGTTCAAATTCAATTTAAATGATCTAAAGTTAAAATTTTTAATATCAAATTTGTTAAATAATAGATTTATTTTTCTGAGAATTGATTGTCATAATATTATATTTATTTTATATTTTACATATATTACAATTAACAATTTGTTTAAAATTTAAAAATTAAATTAAATCTAAACAATCTAAAATCAATATGGATGAGCACATTATACTCTCAAAACCATGAGCAAAAAAAGAGCTCCCCTCAATCGGTCACTGCGAGGGTGGCCCTAACAATTTGGATTTTTATTTTTGGGGAAAGTTGGTCAAAATGTGATTTGGTCCCGTGGTTTGATCATGAAAAAAATTACATGACTATTGAACCACTAAAAAATAAAATAGTGCAAAACAATATACTCTTTCAATCCTAAATGTAGAACATAGTTTAAGAGTAAATCTTGGTTATAAATGTAAGACTTTTTTTCATTTTATTTCTTATATATTTTTTCCCAATCTAATTTACCTAATTTATATGGAGGATTGTACGCCTAGGGTCTTTTTGGATGTAAAAACTAAAATTCAATACCTCATCGGAGAAATTGCACACACAACTAGACTAACTCGATCCTTTATCAACCACATCCTTTTGAATAAAACGCTGAGGGTGGTTAAAGAGACAAATTACTATCCATCCTATGAGGTAGGGATGTCCAAAAAACCCAGTAGTCGAGGTGGCCCGACCCGGTCCTCTAAAAAAAAAGCTGGTCCTGGACAATATTACCTAGACCAGACCAGACTAGACTAGTCTAATCGGGTTGGACTGGACCTCGGTCCAAGGGTTCAGACCCCTTGGACTGGTTCGGTCTGGCTCGAAAGTTTGTTTGTTTTTTTTAGTGTTTGTAAATGAGACTCTCAGGATATCTACGAGACTGCGACTCCCAATTGCCAACACACGCGTTGAAACTTCCAGCCTTCACTCTTCAGTTTGAGCCCGAGGGTTCGACTTCGACCTTTGTCTCATCTCCTCCGTCCTCCGTCTCTTGTCTCTCCACCACACTCTTCAGTTTAAGGGTTCGTCCTCCGTCTCCTGATTTAAATCTTAGAAACCCTAAGTCCGCCATCCTCCGTCTCTCGTCTCTCCACCACACTCTTCAGTTCAAGGGTTCGTCCTCCATCTCTTGATTTAAATCTTAGAAACCCTAAGTCTGTCGTCCGTCATCAGCTCATCTCAGTCCTCAACCTCAAAAGACGCGACGGGGGCGACGTGAATCGACCTCATACCTCCAGTTAAAGCTGGGTTAGTCCTCAATCCGACGTCGGCGACGTGAATCGAACTCAGACTTCTGGTAAGGTTCTGTTCTTCCTTACTGTTAAAGCTATGTACCAATCTATGAACAAGAATGATCTTTATTCTCCCCTGTTTGGTGTTCCTATCGCCACAAACTCCATATTTGATGTTTAAGATGCTTTCTGGTTTCTCCTGAGCTGCTCTTGCAAATAGAGATTAGGTCATATTGGGTCATGTCTGTGTATAACTCTAACTCTGCTCAGTTAACTCAGAACAATAGCTAACTTGTATTAATACAATTTTGGGACAAGGAAAGTTTTATTGATGGTCAAATTCGGTCAAAAGAAGTGGCAAAAAATATTTTAAAAAATAAAACAGGTCTTGGACTGCTTGGACTTGTCTAGACAGTTCACTAGACCAGTCTGGTCCAGCCCGAGCTCGGGTTGGTGCTGGATCAAACCAGACCTCGGGCTAACTTGTCTAACCCGAGGTCCCTCGAGCACCAGACTTCGGGTTGACCCCCAACCCGATCTAGTTTGGTCCATAGACATCCCTACTATGAGGGCGTTTCACTAATTGGTATGATATCGTTATCACTAATTGCAAAAAAAAAAAAAAATGTTAAAAAGATCATTTCCAATTTTTTTGTATTAAATATAAAAAAATTTCGTTAGATGGTTTCTTAATGATATAATAAATTCTCTGTAATAATTAAATTGCATTATATTCCTTACTATACTATATACCACTCTGGTCCTATTTATAAGTCTATTTTTACCAAATCTCACATACCAAGGACAGGTAGATAACTCAATGATTATGGGGTAAATTTTCAATTTTGCCCTCATTTATAGTTGAGTATTTTTCAAATGTTTCTTATCTTTCTATCTTCATGAGTACAATTAATATAGATAAAATTGTCACAATCTCATTTATTACTACCTCCGGTCCTAATTATAAGAGCTAGTTGACTTTTTTTCTGGAGAGATTAAGGAAGCTAAATAAGTTACTTAATTATTTCATATGTTGTGTATTCTTAAATTATATATTAGTTTATTAGTTAAACTAATTAGTTTGAAGAAAAAAATAAAAATGCAAATATTCTAAAGTAATTTAATTAGCTTCCTTAATTTCTTCAAAAAAGTCAACTAGCTCTTATAATTAGGACCGGAGTACATAAAACTGGACTTATGAATAAGACCAATTTTTTTAGTCAAAATGGATTTATAAATAGGACCAAAGTGATATACATTTGGTATCATTAATCTCAAACAATACATCTAAAAATGAGAATTATTTTTTTCGTTAATTACCATAAATATAAAAGTACCACTAATTTCTAAATAAATGAAGAATTATTCAAGCATAGAATTATTTTATTGCAAAACGGAAAAAACAAGAAAATGAAAAAAAAAAAAAAAAAAGACGGAAGGAAGAGAGAGAAAGAGAATTAGGTTTGTGCGTGCAGGAGTTGTTGGCCTGGTTGACTCTCAAGGCTTTGGCCGCGTGAGAGTTTCCTCACAACCTCTAATTCTTATTTATCCAATTAAAATCTGAAAGATTAAATCATCAAGTTAATTTTTCTTCCCAAGCTGATAAGAAAATGGATAATAAGAAAATCTTCTTCTCAAATATACTCAAATATACTGCGAAGCGAAACACTTAACATGCGACGCGTAGTTCAAGTGGGTCCCACCTAACAAATTCTGTATCAAGAAATGTCAATGTTCAACCTCCCCCAACTAAAATTTTTCAATCCATCTTGCCGTCAACAATCAGACCCCATAAATTTTTTATGTGTCTCCTCTTGATCATCGATGAGGTCAAAATCTCTCCCAATCCCCACACAATTTATTATATATAGGACCCCTGAAGGCTCAACCAGAAGTTGGGAAGGCTCTATCTCGCCAGTTGATCCTCCATTTCTCTCTCCCCCTCTCTCCGTCTTCTTCATCCTCAGGCAATGACTATGGCACCGAACAAGCTTAATTCCTCGGTAATTCAATGTTTTCTTAGTTTATTTAGCTGCTTGGTTGAACTTCATTTGTGAGCATGGGATTTTCTTTGGATCCCTGTACTTTCCTAGTTTTTCGTCCATGGGGTTTGGCGTGCTTAATTAGGATTTACTGTTCTTGAATCTTGATGCCATCTTGTCTTGTCAACAATCTAAATTTGGACTCAAATTTTGTTGTAATTGTGCTTGGAATCCCATTTCTTTGGAGTTTCCAAACTCTTGATTCGTTCGTCTCTTTTACTGATAACCGTTGGTCAAACTCGGTTTAACTGAGAATTTGCTTTGATTTTCGAACGCCACAGAAACCTGATTGCGTTGTCAGTATATTATATAATGTACGTAGAGTCCTCTTCCCTACATACTGCAGAGTGCAGACAGCCATGCGTTTCTAAGATTTGAAGCTCAAATCAAGTTTTCATTTATTTGCGTTACTACAAGTGGGATTCGGTGGTCTTCAAATTTGATGTAACTGTGCTTGGAATCCCAATTCGTTTGGGGCTTTCAAATAGTGATTGGTTCAATACTTTAACTGATTAATGTTGGTTAAACTTAGTCAAACTGACAATTTGTGCCGCAGAAACCTGTAAATGAACATGTGATTGAGTTGACAGTGTTTTATATAGTGTACGTATTGAGTCCTGTTACCTACATATTGCAGAGCGCCAGAGCGAAAGTCAGGCATTTCTAAGATGTGAAACTTAAGTTCAATTCAAGTTATTTGCAATCTTACAAATGGGACTCAGTGGTCTTCGATTTCATATGGCATTCCCTAAATTGTTTGAATCTACCCATTTCCATGCATGCTAACTTCATCTCAAAAAAATGTGGGACACTTGAGAATTGATTATTATATTTTGAATCTGATTAGTGTGGGTCCCCTGTATTCAGAGTCTAAGAAGAAATTTTTGGATATCTTCATAGAAGTAGGAACAGCCTATGCTGCATTGTGTAGTCCACAATATAGACTGTAGTATGATAATTGTTTTGGAGGGGATCAATCTCACGTAGCAGTGTTAATTTCCACTATCAACTGTTCACATAATTTCCCGGGTATGTTTGACATTCTGTGACTATATGTAACAGCGAAATGAAAATGGGTCATGTTCACCATCTGAGAATGGTTTTGCCCGTTCTTTTTCTCTATTTCCTGCCGAGGCAGACCACGAGCTTCTTCAGTCTTCAATACAGGAATCAGATGGTCATCTCATAGAATTTTCTGAAGCCTTGAGAAGTATGCCCATATTTTGATAAGATTATTGATATCAACTGCAGTAAGACATGATCTTGATATAAAGATCTTTGTCCTTATTTTGTTTTAAACTCCTTCTAGCTGTTGCAAAGGCCCTGAGGCGGGCTGCAGAAGGAAAGGCTTCTGCTCAAGCTGAGGCTGCAGAATGGAAACGAAAATATGAGTTAGAGAGGGCAAGGAATCTGAAGTTGGATCATAAAGGTTCTAATAATTAAATTACTGCAAGATGCTCTTTTGTGTTCATATTTCTGTTTCATAGCTGTTGATCATGCAAAAAGAACAATACTTTTAATCAGCTGTGACCGTTTTAACTGCAAAATTCCTTTTATTTGTTTACATGGAGATTCTTGAGCTAATCCTTTGTTTTGATATTTTTGGTTCAAATCTGAGTTATATATATTATGTCTGCAAATTTTAATTATGTGAAATCATTATACCTTGCCTTTCAATATCTAGTAGGGTACCGTTTCATTGCCGTTTTCTCAATGATACTGTTGTGGAAACACAGCAAAGAAGATTGTTAATTTTATTCTATTTTGTAATCTCTGTGATATCAATATTTGTGGCTAATATTCTAATCTTTTTTTGGCATGCTTTCCATCTCAACTGCTGTTTCATGTGCTGCTTCTCTCTCTCCCTCACCCTCTCTCCAATTTATAATGTCTCTTTGCCTTTTGTTTCTTTAACAGTGCAGTCGTGTATAGTGAATCAAGGTGATCTTGACGGTTTGAAGGTGGATAGCCCAGCCAAGAAGCTTGTATTTTGTGATGAAGCTGGCGAGCTGTCTGAAAGATGCTGCTCAAGAAATGGGATTTGCTCTCATGAGGTTTTAAGGGATGGGAATCCTGATTCTGATGCCAAAATGGTTAGAAAGGTCTGTTATATATCCCTGCTTGATTTAAAATAAGTTGTTATGATGAACCTTTAGCTGGTGGGTTGCTTATTGGTGCTTTGAAATATGGATGTGCAATTGTATGCTGCATTAATGTCATTTTGTCTTAATACTGTACAATGTTGTGTTTACTACTTTCAAATTCTGTGCATCTTTGCCCATGAGAAGGTGTATGCAATCTTATTTTTTGAGGAATTTGATCTACCAATAGGCTGTAGCTAATTCATTGTTGTCCCATTAATATTGTATAGAAATTTTTTCAATCTTCCCAGTACCCTCTCTTAAAAGAAGCTCAATTGGAGTTGTTTGCTTTTGAGACAGGCTTCATTTAAACTTTCATGGTGCTCCAAAGGTGAGCACAGTGATCAGCACAAACATGACATTGTCTCTTTTGAAAGAGGAAACATAACCACTGCTGAGCGCAGCAGTAAGCAGGTATCAACCCCGCCACTGATGAGTGGCTTTATTACTAAATAATTTTTACAATTGGTCTTATATTCTTCACCTTAAAATTTTCCCTCATACTAGTATTGAGGTCTTCATACTTGCATGTTCTTTAACTAGCAAGTTATATTAATTTCAGATATCTTTGAAGTGGGAATCATGCCCACAGACGGTGCTCATATTGACCAAACCAAATTCAGTTTCAGTCCAAATGCTGTGTGCTGAGATGACTAGGTATGAGTCCCAATATATCACCTATTTTGTCATATCTTTTGCATTTTTAGCTTTTCCGGGGTGTGGGAATATGTGGGAATATTATATTATAATTTCACTTTATTCTCCTCAATTATCTCCCTATTTCTCTCCTTGTTCCTTTTCTAAATTTCCTCCACCAGTTACTCCTTAATTTGTTTAGTCTTATCTCTCTATTTTGTATATAAGTAGGTATCGTATCACAATATTTATCATGCAATGAGAATACAATTCTTTTCTCATAAATTCCACATGGTATCAGAGCGGGATTAATTCCTGAAGAAAATTAACAGTTTTGTTCTGGTTTTCTGGCGCTGGCAACTTGTTGCTTTGTTCAGAGTTTCAGAGAGGCAGTGAGTTTCATAGTGCCGTGAGACACACAACTCCTCTGGTTAAACCAGAGAACACAAACAGGACCACCATAGTCAAATCCATAAATCACCAAAACAGAGATCAGTCACGACGGGAAGCTTGGGGGAGAGGATTGAGGATCAGCAAAGGAGATTGGGGAAGCAGAGCTTAGAACCAAGTCAAACCAAAAGCAGACAGAGTTGCAAATTCCGGTGATATTCCCGGATTTCGGCGAGCGTTCCAGAAAGAGGACAAGAGAAGAGAGCGCCGCGGTAGGAGAACTCAGAGCAATGTAGATTGCCAGAGCAACGTAGATTGCCACCTTCACCGTCAGACAGCCTCGATCTCACCGCCGGAAAAAGGAAAGAAGTCTAGATTCGCCAGAAGCTCAGCTGCAAATCGAACCAGACGTAGCCACCTCAAGCCACCGTCGAACAAGATAAGAGGGAGAAAAAATCAGAACTAGAGAGACCCAGTCACCCCTGTCGCTCGGTGTTGCCGTTAGTTCCCGAAGTCTCGCTCAACAGACGATCACTGTAACGTCCGTCGTCCTCCACACTGTAACGTCTGACGTCGTCCAGATTGTCCTCCACTGCAGTGTTGTCTCCTGGTCCGTTGTCCTCAGACTTGTCCTTCTCAGTAGATTGCCATTCGTCTTTGCACTCTGCAAATAGTCCAACGGTCACGCACAGCGTCGTCATCTCAGTCCTCAACCCATCTGATGGTCAGTCTAGTCAAGTCGTTGACCTGGTCTGTCACTCGTTGTCCGGCATCACCCTTTACTCAACTGTTGGTAGTAGGAGCAGATCGAGCTTTATCTTACAACGTCGGAACTTCGTCAGTAGCTTCACACAGCGGCGAGACAGAGAGCTCAGAAAGCCACGAGTTTTTGGAGCTTCATCACCATTCCGTTGCTCTCACCTTTTTATCGCCGGAGAAAGAAAAGACGAAGAGAAGGAGGCGAAGGTGAAGGACGAGAAGGTAGTGAGACGCAAAAGTCCAAATCGAGCTGAGAGAGAGGAAGAAGTCACGATGGATCTGACCAAAATCATTGCTATTATTAAAAATAAATAAAAAAAAAACAAAAAAACGCTGTAGTTTTGGCAGAAGACTAAACTGCCATTTCAGAAATTTCAGAAATTCGAGGATCAAACTGTCATTTCTGAAATTTGCAGGACCAATTTATCATTTATCAAATTGAGGGACCAATCTGCCATTTCAGAAATTCATAGGCCTCTGAGACTCAAAAAGGAGTACAAGTCCAGACAAAAATAAGTGGACCTCTGAGACTCAAAAAGTATAAGCCTAAGGATTTTGAAGACTTAAGCAGTTATGGAACCTTCTCGTTCGATCTTTTCGCAGCCGCTGCCCGTCGCAGTCGCTGCAGCCGGCCATCGATCTTTTCGCAGCCGGTTACTCCCAAAGTTTTTGAGTATCTGTTGAATGTTCATCTTGTCGTAGCCATAACTCCCAATATCGTCGAGTATCCATCTACCCGTCAATCTTGTCACCGCTGCTCACACGTTGTCGAGTATCTGTTGCTCTCTAAACAGGCTTGTGATCACTGTCCTCCTTTGTTGTCTCGATGTCAACTAAATCCACTTTCTTCTAATTTCAGAGTACAAAGGCAGAAGCATCGTGGCACCACGAGAAACATTGGAGAAATCTATATTTGAAAGTTTCATAGGTAAGTTGGACATGATTAACATCCATGATCCAACTTGAGGGGGAGTGTGGGAATATGTGGGAATATTATATTATAATTTCACTTTATTCTTTCCTCAATTATCTCCCTATTTCTCTCCTTGTTCCTTTCCTAAATTTCCTCCACTAGTTACTCCTTAATTTTCTCCTTAATTTGTTTAGTCTTATCTCTCTATTTTGTATATAAGTAGGTATCGTATCACAATATTTATCTTTTTTGCTCGGAAGTATCACAATATTTATCATGCAATGAGAATACAATTCTTCTCTCATAAATTTTACATGGGGGAAAAAGGTTCTTCCTAAGTTTGCAGTACAATGCTGGATTTCTGCATCGGGCACTTCCCAAAACTATGTAATATGACATCAAGGAAAGGCATTTGCATCAGAGAGCTCGATTTAGTTTGCTGCTACTTCTGCCAGTCCTTTTTCCCCTCCCTTTATTTCTTTAGGAAGGTTAAGGAATCTAAAGTGGTCAAGTTAGTGATTGTGTTTGTCTTGGAGTTTTTGGTGCTTTTGTCAGGAAACATCATATTTAAAATTGTAGTTTACTTGCATATTATCTAATTTTTAGACCAATGCGAGGATCTACCTCGAAGGGTGGGATACTTGGCTTGACATGGCCTCTACCCAGAATCTTGCTTTTTATACACTGGCGTTAAGTGCTTGAAATTTTTTACTGTCACTTTTGTGGGAATATATGGAAATATTATATTATAATTCCACTTTATTCTCTCCTCAATTATCTCCTCTATTATCTCCTTATTTCTCTCCTCGATTTTCTCCTTCGGTTACTCCTTTATTTTCTCCTTAGTTTGTTTAGTTTCATCTCTCTACTTTTTATATAAGTAGCTATTGTATCACACCAATTAATGCAATCTGAATACAATTTCCTTTCATATTTATTCCACGACTTTCGTTTTTCTTTGTTCAATTCCACTCTGTTATATGTGCGGAATCCTATCTTTGTATCCTTGTTTTTATTTTCCTTCATGGTATAAGCCTATAAACGGCTATGTATCTTGGTATCCTTTTTCTTACATGTTATTTGTCAAATTTGCTCAAGTGGTAAACCCTTCTCATCTTTACTTTTTATTCCCAGATGGTTGAGGGAGCAAAAGAAGCTAAACATCTATGTGGAACCTCGTGTTAGGAAGGAACTTCTAAATGTGTCATCATACTATAGCTTTGTAGAAACTTGGAAAGATGGTGAGGAATGAACTACTTGATGCCATAATCTCAATTCAAGCAATATTTAACATGAAGGATGTATCATCAAAAATGCCTGTTGTAATCTTGTGAAGTTTTCTCGTATTATTTTATATCCTATATGATTTATTTTTTATATATTTGATTGTTGATACGTACTATGATTGTTTCCATTTTCATTATTGAAAATTGATTGTACTTGGTTGTAGATAAAGAAATTTCACTGTTGCACACTAAAGTTGACCTTGTGATTACTCTTGGTGGGGATGGCACCGTCCTATGGGTATGTACAATCAATTCAAATTATATTCCTATCTGATTGACCCCCCTTATGTTATGAATTTCTTTAGTAGTTATATTCATCAATAAATGCCAAAAAGAATGTCTTCTTATGACTCAAATACTAAGCATACTTGGTTATACATAGGGAGATAAGGGTATCCTGGGAAAGAAAATAAATGCGGTGACAAATGATAGAGTTTAGGGATTAGCAATCCCTTGATTTTATGCCCTATTGAATTACAATAATTTCAATGATTATATAACATTTAACTATATTCTACAAACTGTGCAGGCGGCATCTATGTTCAAAGGATCAGTTCCTCCTGTTGTCCCATTTTCCTTAGGTTCTCTTGGCTTTATGACCCCTTTCCGTATCCTCCATCTTTATCTACATTTTATATTTATTTCTCTGATGTAACATCGTTTTTTCTTTTCTGATTGAAAGTTTAACTTAATATTCACCAGATAGTGAACATTACAGAGAGTACCTTGAATCAATACTAAAGGGCCCCATTAGCATCACATTACGGCACCGTTTAATATGCCATGTCATAAGAGATGCAGCTAAAAGTGAATATGAAACTGAAGACCCGATTCTTGTTTTAAATGAGGTCACAATTGATCGTGGTATATCATCTTACCTCACAAATTTGGAATGTTACTGTGACAATTCTTTTGTCACATGTGTACAAGGAGATGGATTAATTTTATCCACAACATCTGGAAGTACTGCATATTCTCTGGCAGCTGGAGGATCAATGGTCCATCCTCAGGTATTTGAAGAGAGTTTTATTCATATTTCTATTTTGGGTTTAAACTGATAAGTATTAATGAGTAAATTCTTAATATCTTTCAGTTTCAAGAAAATATGATAATTTATTGGAAAAGTTTATATTATAAACTTCAAAGAAGCTTTTCTTAGTACATATGGTCTGTGTCTGTGTTATGCTAGGATCGCAAGTCCTGGTAAGTGTGGCTTGAAAAAATGTCTGTGCTTTATGCTGCAGCCTGTCTGCACCCTGGTGCTTTGTTAAAAGAATATCTGTATGTTAAAAGAAATGATACTCTGAGCCTTAGAGTAAATTTGTAGGGAAAGACAATAAAATTGATAAATAAATTAACATTTTGCATTCTAGACTACATAAAAATATTTCGAGAGTAAATAGTTGTAATGGAGAAACTGAGAAACTATTTATATATTGTTTTGTTGTATAGTTCATGAAACAATTCAATAAGATGATTATACATATAACATACAATTACTTGGACTTGTGTGTTTACCTGCGTCTGCTTCTATGGGTGCACATGACACAGGAAAATGTGAAACCAAACATTTAATAAACACAACACAGATGCCATTTTCGAGAGGTTGGCTCTCCATGGAAACCAGATCAAAGATCTCTTTAAACCACTTCCCTTCTGAGCTTTTCCTTTTCTACACCCCAGTCAATAACTTTCTAACTGCTACCTCCAACATTTTATCACTTCCCTTGTTTTGCTCCTCTACTTTTCTTCATCTTTCTTGTATATACTTCTGTATCTCTTTTTGGACCAGCAGTTCCTTGTTTTCCTATCTTCTCTTCCTTCTATTTCTTGTAAGTTTTGACTGCTAGTTCTGGAGTAGTGAGCCCAGCATATTTTTAACCGATTAACACCTGCAAGTGGATAAAATTGGATTTGAAAAAATTTAGGCTTTCCTAAATTTGATGTTATTTTCTTTTTTAAGCCACTGGTATTGAGTTAGTAATGGGGCTTTCAATAGGTTGTGTGGGACCTTCGGTTCAAACTTTTTCTTCTTTCATCATACCAAATGAACATTCTTTAATGTACAGAAGTATAAAATAATGGTGGTCTTTATTTTAATTTTTTTTTGGTGAGACTGTATGTAAGATTTCATCCAAGCTAGATATATATTTTTCTTGAAGTGTCCGCAAAAATTTTGATTGAAAGAAAAATGCCCAAAATGTACAAGGCGGAGGGAAACATGTCACTGAAGAAAGTAGAGGAAAATCAGCCGAGGTACCTTCCAAAATTTTAAAAGCAAATGTGTGTTTGGATTAGCTTTTGGAGAAAAGGTGAAAAAAGTTGAAGAGAATAGATTTTGAAAATAGCTTTTGAGAAAACCATGGTTTCATTTGAAAAGTGTTTGGGCTGTTCTCAAAACCACGGTTTTGATAGAAAAAGTGATTATGAAGAGTGTTTGGGTTGTTTTTTTTCAAAACCATGGTTTTGAGCATCATCCAAACACACTAAAATCTTTCGGCCAAAAAAAAAAAAAAACAACACGAAAATCCATATGAAAGCCACTGGAAACATTCTGATTGAAAAATTGGATTAAAAGTTGCTGCTTTCCGGCTTAGCCAAACATGCTGAAATTAAGGCTGATATGCACACCTATCCATGTCCATGTGATTTTCTTCCTTTCTTCCCTTTAAAACCACTAGAAAATGTTGACATTGTTTCCTTTAAAATGGATGGACATATACATGCAGCCAGAAATGCATCCAACTTATGGCGAATTCCTTAAACTAAATGACTCTTGTTTCACTTGGGAAATTAAAAACATTGATTGCAGTTGTGGTTTGCATGGTTATTTGTGGTTTTCTAACGATTTATGATTTCTGTGAGCTGAGTAATCTTATTACCTGGTTATCAAGTTATGTTTCTATCATTCTCCATATTCCAGTGGGATTCTCTGCTCCTCAAATGTCTTTTGCTGCCTCGTATTGTCCTTTCCTTTTGTATAACATGAAGACTGAAATAGAAATTAATAACTGCCTGAGAACTAATACTACTTTTGGATTAAAATGTACTGTTTAACTACCAGAACGATGGAGTAGGCTGAAACTATTTTATGTGAAATTCATGTTGTGGATGCAAAATTCTTGGTGAAGAAAGTCTGGCCAAGTGTGAAAATGAGAATGTCATTTCTGTTTGCTCGTTTATTTTGAAAATAAATTCTTACTTTAGATCGATATAGACATATAGCGCATTTAAGAAAAGTATCGTCACCTTATCTTCAAAGTTTTGTGATGCGCCATTCCTATATCTAGTACTTTCACCGTTCATAACTTTCAGTAAACATTGGAATGTACCTCCGTTGTGAAGCTCTTTCCAAATTTGCAGGTACCAGGAATTTTGTTTACACCAATTTGTCCACATTCACTATCTTTTCGGCCATTGATATTACCAGAGTACGTCACTCTTCGGGTGCAAATTCCATTTAATAGCCGAAGCCCTGCATGGGCTTCCTTCGACGGCAAGGACAGGAAGCAGCTGGCACCTGGGGATGCCCTGGTGTGCAGCATGGCACTTTGGCCTGTTCCTACGGCATGTCAGGTCGACTCCACGAATGACTTTTTGCGAAGCATACACGAAGGCCTCCACTGGAATTTGAGAAAGACTCAGTCATTTGATGGACCTAGGGACTTGTAATTTTCCACTTCTGTTTCTTGCTGGGTAAGTTTACAGAGAGTTTGACTTCTGGGGAGATTGATTGAATATCTTGATCCGTAGATCGGACTCTATTCAGAATCTCAAAGTTGTATTCTCTGTGGATTTAGCCCTTTACCCTTTTCCCTTTCTTGCCTTGTCTGTGTTCCTCTGGCATGACAGGGTTACGATACGTTGGGAATATTGCACATAGTTATGATGTATTCTTATTATTAGTTCTTACTTCTACAGATAGGTGCTGGTGATTACCATATTCTGCACAGCTAGCATTCACTGATGATGACGACAAAAAATATTTAGAGTTTGAATTATAAGATTATGTTATGGTGTAAGAACTAGATATAATAATCCAAAATTTGTTCCCTATATGGTTTGTGCGAAAGAATGGGCTACTTGCCCAAAAATGGAGATATATAACATTACCTCTTGTCATTAATATAAGATCTATCTTATGTTAATGACCAGGTGGTACTTACTATATATTTATTGTAAAAAAAGTACTTGCATTCATGTGATCATTATTTAACTTTGATTTGGGACAATTGCATCCAAGTCCCAATTAATAGACTTCATGGCAACCAGGTCTCTCAAAATCATCAAATTGCAGTAAAGTCTCAAGAGACGTGGGTGTTATAAATTCCATACATGAAAGGATAATTTTGCCCATTTGTTACTAATGACGAATTTAGAGCAACCAATGACAAGTTTATAGAATCTAATTATGATTAATTATATGTTGCCTTTATGATTTATGTTGTAATATTGAGTGTGTGTGGGATATGCATTTCTGCTATGGAGATTGTGTTTTGTTTTTGTGTGTTTAGACAAAAATAAATGAAAAGGATGAAGCTTTATGTATTTATAACCTATGCAATTTCAAAATGTGTCATTAATACAATGCTCTAAAGTTGTTATAGTTGGTCATGTAGTTGCTACTAGTAACTATTCCGTAGGGTGATAGAAGAGATAGTGAATATCCGAGTACGTCTAGAAAGCATATATTATGTTTCTTGCATATAGAGGAGCAATTTTTAAATCGAGAAGTTGATTTACAGTAGGGGGTAGGGGTAGCGTTAAAACAAAAATCATAAATGAAGGCGCTACATGTAGTGTAAGGATTTGAAAACAATTGTAGTATCAATTGTTTGAAAAGAAAATAAAGTAGATTTTTCATTAAGTTCATGCTGACTTTTGATGCAACAATATTTGTGGACCTTGTGGATAAAAGATGACTTGAGTCAAGATGCACAGGCTCGAGTTACTTTATGTTTAGAATGCCTTGAAATCTCTCGGCCTTGGATTGACTCGAGTGTTACCATGACTGACTCGAGTCAAGTTAAGTTTTGAATTGCTTTGAAAGTTCTCTAACTTACATTGACTCGAGTTTGTCACCCTGACACTCGAGTCAAGTTAAGTTCAAATGTCTTGACAAGCTTTCTATCTTAAGTTGACTCGGGTTTTACAAAACAAAACTCGAGTTAAATATGACAGTAAGCTATTGGTTTAAGAATCAACAAGTTAAAAACACTTTGGCTTAAACCATTAACTTCATTTTGTTTACAATAGCCAGTTATCATCAAAACACATAGAGAACTAACATTCTCCCACTTTTTGATGATGACAACAGTTGTAAACTACTTGACAGATTTTCAAAAATCTTTGAGCATTGAATAGAAATGAAATCAGATAGAGTTAAACATTGAACTATTGCATTTCATTCAAAAGATCATGTAATTCAAGGACTAGTACATTAGAAAAGCAGCATGAAGAAAATTACCTAGCAGTTGAATTACAAAGATAAACAAAACAGAAGTAAATCATAATACAATTGAAAGATTGAGGGCCTGTTTGGTACGGGGAACATTTAATGAGGGAAAGGAACTTATAGGAGGGACAGGAATGGAATGAAAGATTAGAGGGAACTTAAAAAGTTAAAACTATTTGGTAGACATCGGAATAGAACTGAAGTTGAGGGAAAATAAAATGTTTAATATGAAGAATTGGTCGTTGGTTAAGTGGGAAGTTGAGGCAAAATGCCCATATTGGCCCTTAAATAAACAGAAAAAAAAAACTGGAATCACTTTTTTTTTGGCCATCGGATAAAAACATACCCTAAACCAAATCACGACGTGGTTCAGATGGAAATTGCAATGAGACGTCGACAAGAAATAAAGGGCGACGAGCATAACGATGGAGGGATGTGTTGGAAATTATGCCCTAGGGGCAGATCATTGTACTTTAACGTTATTATTAATTAAAGTATTTCTCCATTTAGTTATCATTTTATTTGCATGTTTATAGTGATAGCTGTATCCTTGGATATATCTTATAGATTATCCTAAATATCCCTGGTCGTTCATCTACGCCGGAGCGAAGATGAAATAAGACTAGTATGACTTTGATGAGTATGAAGATACAATCAAAGTCATAGGCACTTGTAAGAGTACAAGGTGCTGGACCGACCCACTATGAGAAAGCTGCATGGATTTAGTCATAATCTTATATCATGTATAACCGCGTCACAACGCCCTTTGACCTGAGATCATCATGGACTCCTACATGAGAGTCGTTGATCTTTGACCTAGTCAAAAGTCACCTTTGATAGGGTGATAATAAAGGCTTTGATCGAGATCAGTGCTTTTCATGCAGAGGAATGTGAATGGTCAAGATGGAATTTGTCCCTCACATTTGTAGAGAGATAATACTGGGCCCCTCGATGAGTGAGTCTAAGAAATGTATGACCATACTACGATGGAAAAGAGTTTCCATTCCAGTTATTAGACTACTCAAGAATCGAGAAAGTAATGGTCAAGAATAGGAAGTTGACATTATCCATGCCTCATCCTTGACCAAATTATCGCGTGACAAAAGGGACGTGACATGGTTGTACAATAGGTTGTATCGTATTATCGATCCCCATATGAATTGGGTAGTCGCAATGTCTTGCTAGAGGCCGCTTGCGACTTGTGGGCTGGTACAATATTGTCCCACTGCCAATCCCATGTGGGCCTACAGGGTCACACAAAAGAATAGCCCAACACGAGCAATAATGTCCAGATTCTTTGAATCTTAGATGTGTCTAAGATATAATAAATACAACATTTAATCTAGGATGGATATATATATATATATATTAAATAATAATAATATTATTTAATGATATTATTATATAATATTTGTTTTGTATTTAATTTATTTGATAAATTAAATATTTAAAACAAATAGAGATATTGTATCTCTGATTTAATTTGAATTGAGATACAATATATCAGATTTAATTAAATAGATAGATATCATATCTCAGATTTAATATATAGAAATAAATTAAATCAAGTATGCTTTTAATTCGGATTAAATAAATAGATTAGATTAGATCTATTGAACAGATTTAATTAATGCTATTTAAATCTAAAATTCGAATTTCAAGATTAATTAGATTAATCTTGAATATTTTAATACAGCTCAATTAGGGTTTGAGAAACTCTATAAATAAAGCTTTAGTCGTATTGAAATAAAGAGAGAGACAAGCCGCAAAAGAAATCCTAGAGAGAAAAACGTGAAACACAAAGTGAGAAGGTGCTAGCATGTTGTCGTACGTGTTGGAGAGCTGTTCGGTGTGGATACCGGTAGAGGGAGTGGATTCGTAGAGTCGGCTCCTATAGATTGATCGAGAAAGAAGGTGTTAGCCCACGTGTTTGCAAAGGACACATTCAAGTTCGTATAGGTACGGTTTTTCTAATGAACCCGATTTAAACGCCGTTGATAGATCCTCTCTATGGGATTCATAAAGTTTTTTTTTTAAAATTCCGCTACGTGTACGGATCCCAACAGGATGTTGGAAGACGACAAGCATGGAACAAATTGGAGGGGGAAAGCACCAAAGTATGAAATCTATTGGGGAATTGAATATTTCAAGATATATGGGGAAGAAAATCGTGGAACGTTACCCAGATGCTGAATTGATAAACAAACCAATAAATGGTGATAATAAGCAGTGGTAAATCGTTGGTAGTATGCAGTTGGTGAAATAAAATTAGTATGTGAGTAAGAAAAAAAAAAGAGTTGGCAACTGAAATTGACGAACAGGACTGAATTGTTTGCTGTATGTGTTAAAAGGTCAGTACAAGTGAAGCAATCTGATGCACAATAGAGTGAAAGCAATTAAAATTGTGCAATTTGGCCTTTTCAAATGCTGTATAACAATGAAGACAAACTTTCAATAATTCCTGATATAAATTAGCTGTTAAACATGAGAACAAGAAAGCTTTACAATTTGATCAGACAAATTATCAGCTTCTGTTATGCAATATGAAATGGTGTTTCAGGCCAGGCTAACACTTTGATAAATGCAGCAATTCATATAAATGCAGATATGACAGAGCAATTTCATATGAACTGAAAAATCATGTGAGCAGTAACTTAACCAAGTCCCTGCATGCAGAAGAATTATGCTTAAACATGACATTAACTGGAGTGACGTGTTTTAAACTTGGCACAGACAAAATTTGCAGGTTACATCCAGGAAGTAGTAGTCATAGTAATTTGATATATGTAGAGAACTTGACAAATCTATGATTATAGTTTATAACTTAGGAAGTTATTAACCACTGACAAATTTAATAACCAGTAAGGTGCAAAATATGCATATCAGGATGATGGTTTTAGAAAAGGTCAGCAAAATTTCAAAAGCATTGACAAATACTTAATTTGGCATTCTCAAATGCTGTAGAATAATGAAGACAAACCTGAATGGAAGGACAAAAAACAATCACACAAATGGTGCATAGTTGTTGATATAACATCCACAGGTTGTCCAAAGGTTGGTACATTAAACCAGGCATTAGATTAAAACCCAAATCTAGTGATGATACTTCTCCTATCAACGCATGTATCAGGAAATGCACATATCATGCACTAAACCAACATGTAGCAGACCCAACCATACGCGAGTACAAATCAATGTAGAAAATGCATTTTGAAGTGCACCAGAAGGTTAAAGGATTTGGCTTACGTCCTATGCAGCTCTCTATCCACTGCGTCCGCTGCACCCCAAACGATGCCGTTTGGCGCCAGCCACACACAATGGTTCATTTTTTTTAAAAAAAAAAATTCAGGCATTGTTGGGTAGTAAAAAGATAATTCGGGATACTGAATCGTACTGAAAAAGTCCTTCATAATCTTAGAAACTTATTTTAGGATCTTAAAAAAATATTCCAGGGTGCAGACTGGTACTAAAAGGATATTTCAGGATACTGACTGACAGTTAAAAAAATTATTTTTGGATCTTGAAAAATTGTTTTAGGATCAAAAAAAATAATCATAAAGTATATTTTTAGTAGCAGTCAGTATTGAATTATTTTTTCAAGATCCAAAAATAATTTTTTTAACTGTCAGTCAATATCCTGAAGTATTCTTTTGGTACCAGTTTGCACCCTGAAATATTTTTTTAAGATCCTAAAATAAGTTTTCAAGATTATGAAGAATTTTTTAGTATGATTCAGTATCCTGAATTATCTTTTTACTACCCAGCAGTGTTTGATTTTTTTTAAAAGATCAGTGTGTGTGGTTGGCACCAAACGGCACCATTTGGGGTGTAGCGGACACAGCGGATGGAGAGCTGCATAGGACGTAATCCACATCCAAGGTTAAATGACATATAACAGCTGCCAAAATAGACCCCAATTTAATCAGTGAACCAAAGTGATACACTTCAACAACAAAATTAAACAGATGTTCAAGTTCGAACTAAACAGTAAAGTTCAAACTCATATACATAATGTCAACCAGTACACAAAATAGGTCAGTAGGAGTAATGAGTTATAATGTTAGGCAACCTAGTCTCCTGAATCAGTACAAAAAACATGTAAACATAAAAAAGAAACTAATATGCCTAATTCTTCTTCTTCCTCTTTACTGGGGACTTCCTAGTAATTGCCTGACTTGGCGATGAAGTGCGTGAACCAGGGAGGTTCACTGGGATGAACATGGGGGTTGCAGGCCTTACAGATGGAGTAGGAATATGTGGTTTATCTGAGAAGATGTGGGGCAAATTCTTAGCTGCCACGCCGCTGCTGAAACTGGAAGCAGGTATGAACCTCAAGGGAATAGCCTCTAATATTTTCCTAGATAAGGCAGGAGGTGGGTTGACAGGTTCAGGGAGAGGCACATTGGAGAGTGGGATTATTAGGTCCAATTCCTCAACAAACTGGGCAAGGGACATTGCGGGACCTTGCTGGTTTTTAGCTGTTGTGTCTTCATTGACATTGTCACCACCAACATCCTCCCCCTCCATTTCTTTGTCAGCTATGGGACCTTCACTGACAGTGGCAGCAGCAGCATACGGATCCTCCATTTGTTCTTCAGCTGTGGGACCTTCAGTAATATTCTCACCACCAACATGCTCTTCCTCAATTTTTTTCCAGCTGTGGGACCTTCGTTGACATTGTCACCATCACCACCATGCTCTTCCTCACTTCCCTTTTTATCTATGGGACTTTCGGTGACATTGTCACCACCGCTAGCCTCTTCTTCCATTTCTTGTTTGTGTGTCTCCCCTTCAGTCCCAGTGGCACCACCAGCAGCCTCTTCCTCCAACTCTTTTTCATGTGTCTCCCCTTCACTCCCACTGTCACCACCATCACCTTCTTCCTCTACCTTCTTTTCATCTGTCTCCCCTTTACTCTTATCACTATTACTATCACCACCATCACCATCACCCTCTTCTTCTACCTCTTTTTCATCTGTGTCCCCTTCACTCTCACTATCACCATCATCCTCAGTCTCCATTGGTTTATGGATGGGGTGTTGTCAATCAAATTGGTAGCATTATCATCCTCACTGTAGGATGATTTATCAGCTGAGGTAACTCCATCCACATGCTAAGATTCTCGTCCTTCTTCAGCTGTGGAGTCTTCACTGACATCCTCATCATCAACACTTGCATGTGCAGGCTTTGTTGAAGGACCAGCCCAATCACCTTGACTTGCCTTGAACGATGCAAATTGCTTAAACTCTGTGCCATATAAGTGGATAAACTCTTGAAGCCCCTTGAACTCAAGCGCCATATGTGACAACTGAGTCCAATCTTCTTACTTGGGCTTCAATCAGTGCTTGCAGCTCATATTTCATTAGACCAAGTTTGTCATCCAAAACTTACCTAAACAGAGCTCCCAGTTTCGCAGCTCCATCTTCACTAGCATGTGAAGGTCCACATGGGGTAGAAGGTGGTGGACGTGGCTCACGCTTGGTCTTCATAAACTTTTCCCCCTCAAACTCTAACTTACTGGATGGCTCTTTGGCTGTGAAAGGAATTTGCATACAGTGCAAGGCCTCCTCATCAAATTCTGGAGTCCAAATTGGAGCCTCACCCTCATGAAGATACCATATCTTGTTCTTCTCTAAAATGAGAGACACAAGTGAGGGGTAAGATAGTTTATTGTTCTTTTTTCCAAGTGCAGCTGCTTTGAGCATCGTATCCACTATCCTCTTCCCCATATTAAATGGCTTCTTCTGTATCAAGCAACTGCGGATTTGTTTGTCCTCAATGCTCAGGGTTGTGTAATGCTTGCCCTTAAGGCAAAGTTCCTACTGTACAAGTAGTGTAGGACCCTATACTTATGAGGCAACTGTTTTGGTCTGTACAGAGGACTATCATCCTCAGTTGTACCTCCTTCAAGGAGGATTTTGTCCATTTCATCTCCAGTGAAGGTTGTGTCCTTTGCCTGTGTAGCATTCACACTCAACCATTCCAACTTCTTTTTCTCATTAACTTCCACAATTTCACCCCTAACACATGTCGATACTACGCCACCTCTGGACATTTTGAGGTTGGAGTAGAAAACCTTAACAATTGACTCTGAATATGGCAAAGACAATTCAAGCAGCCCTCTAAAAGGTCTTAGTATTTGATGTAGGTCGAAGGGAAAATCATCCTCAAATATATCCATCTTAATTCTACTCACTTTACAGAGACTACAGCCTACAAACCTGATATCGTAATCTTCAAGTTTTGTCTGGTTGAAGTCAACCTCTATTTCAGTGGCCACATTTGCCCTCTGTTTCACCTTCAGTTTCTTGTACAATTTCACCCTAGTCTTATTTACTCCCACATTTTCCTCATCGTCCTTGTTTGTATCCGAGGATCCATTTCCTGAGTCCGTTGGCTTCCATCCCTCGTCGTCATCGCTAGAACAATCGCTTATGACAACCTTTTTCTTCCCCTGTTTAACTTTGACAGAGATTTGTCGTGATCTCCCAAAATAACCAGGATCAATATAATTTTTCAGTATAATAGAAACCTGGATCATTTTCCCAACGAATTTGCAGTGGGTCTAAATCAGTAACAGCGAAACAGAACAGTAACAAATTGGGGGGAGTTGTTTTCAATGCAGTAAAGATTAAAACAGAACTAAATAAAATGAGATTAAATCAGATTAACAGAGGATCAACCCAGGATTTTGAATTCCATTAATTTCCTTCCTTGGACTAAAAACAGATTTATAATTGAACTCACGATTGATTCTGGACGAACCAAAATCTCTGCGTTTGTCCAGAAAATCCCTCGACTAGACGATCGCCTAGCATTTGTCCGAACAGCGGCATCTCACTGTGCAATCGCACAACAATACTTTAACCTAGTTCGAACTCAGTCCTTGGGATATCTCAATCTGGGCGTTAAATCTAACACCCAATCCGAAAGTAAAATGAATCTGAAATTACAAAATAGAAACGAGTTTGTTACCGTTTAAGAACGAGTCCTCTGGATAATGGAATCCTTAATCCGTGGGTCAATCACCGAAGCCTAGCCTATCATAGCTATGCAGAACGAAAATGGGAAAGAAATGAAGAAGTTCATGAACACGAAGAACAGATGAAGAACAGTTGAGAGAAAATGAAACTTATCTATTTTAATCCAAAACTGAGTAAAAACGTGAATGAATATATGTTTGTGGCTACTGCCTCACTTAACCTAAAATGGAAAAATGAAATGGGGCTCCAATCCACAATTCAGGCCCAAAACGGAAAATAATAAAAAAATGGGCTTTAATTACAAAATTTGAGCCCAAATAAAAATCTAGAAATATACATTTGACTTTGGCTCCAAAATCGACCGCCCTTTTGTTCGAATTTGCCCTTCATGTCTTCATAACAGTTGTAGCTCTCTGAATCATCTGAAATATGAAATAAAAATGAGGCAAATCCGATGTCTTATTCAAGAGTTATGGTAGGAATAGTGAAGCAATGTAAAACTGGAATTTTATTATTAAAAATGGCTAAAATATAATCAAAGGCCCAAAGCCCAAATAAGTATAAAAGCCATTATTTATTAACTAAAGAGTCCTAAATTATTAATCAAGAGATAAAAAGAAGTGTATGAAATATTCAATTATCAAACTTCCTCTGCCTTCTGCTTCTTGTGTTTAGTGGGTGATGGTGCCGACGACAGAGGGGCCTTTCTCTTCTACTCCACATTTGCGTCACCCTTCTTCTTCGCAACGCGTTGTTTCTTCTTGGCCTCCTTTGCCTCAATGTCACGCTTCCACTTGGCTGCTTCTTCGTAATCATCTTAGGAATTTGGGTCTCTGCTCTTGTACTTTGACCCCACATCCCTCCCTTACCTTCAGAGGTTAGCCCTTTGCTTCCTGTAATTTTTGACATCCTCCATTGTTATTCCCATCTCCTTCAATCGATCGTCAGACATTTTAACCCTCACCATTTGTGAAGGTTACAGGTATGGGTGCGAAAATGCTATGGAATTTGGAGAGGTGAATGGTTTTGTTTGGGTTTGAAGACGACGGAGCGAAGTTTGATTGTCGGTTTATGATGAAATCATAGGAAATGGCTTCAGTTTCCAATAAGAAATGAAGATTGCAACGTTCTTGGTTTAAGTGTAAAGAAACAGAGGTACTGGTGTTGACAGTTATGACTGGACAGTCGTTCAAACTGCGGACCAAATACTGCCACATGTATACCACCCTAATTTGTTTTATTTAAAAAATGTTTTTTTTGGTGGGAACGGTTGGACTTCCGTAATTTGTTAAATTAAAAAAAAAACCAGAAAATTGCCTTTTCAAGGGGAAAAAAAGTGACCATGTTCCGTTTGAACGACACCTTTATGTTTGAACGTTGACATTTGATGTCCATCAAAAAAAGGGGAGAAAACTTAGAAGTTGAAGTTCAAACTACTGCATAACGTTCGAACGCAAAAAGCTAATTATTAAAAGCAGTTCGAATGCATTACATAACAGCAACACATAAGGTCACAACAGTACAAAATAAGCTGTACAGGCCTTGCATGAATTGCAGGGGATAAAAGCAACCTGAGCACAAGATAAACTTTGTGATATGACATTCTGTTACATTGCACAGCTGCCCAACCCTTACAACGAAATCATGATATGACATTGCAGCATAAAAAAAACATACACCCACACTGGACCTTTTATCACAGGGATATATACAGATGGTAGGGACACATTCAGCATACTACATCTACATTTACATGTACTGAGGGGAACACAAACTTTTGCCCATGTTCAATGTAACATATTTCCCAAATAGAACATAGTCCAAAGTTTGCTGTCCTACACAAAAGGCATACTTGTGTCCAAAATATGGTAAGACAACAAAAATAACCCTTGCCATCTTATGATTATACAATGTGAACATTAATAACACATGATCTACTGTTGCAGCAAGCTACGAATCCATGATTGCTTAAACATAGGAGGAATTTTTGAAAAGGCATTCAATAGCTTCTCACAACCTAGGATCTTGATATGAGCAGTGTTCCTCTCATTCCATGTCAGATCTTCTACCTACAGCAGCTGCATGAAAAGATCATCAACCTTTGCATCAAGATCAGCTTGCCTTTGTTGAGTAGACATCTGATTGCAAAGTTTGTCAAACAAACCGATGATTGTCTTGTCCAAAGAGGCAACTGTGTCCTTCAATGCATCAACCATGATTTCAGAATGGTTCAAACGTCTCTTCTTCCTTCGACTGGTAGATGGATCAGACCTATTCAATGCAGTTGGTGCAGTTTCATTGATTGTTTGTGTGAATTCAGATTCAGCAGTAACATGATGAGGTATTTTGGGAAGCTCCTCGTCCTCTAGAATAATCTCTTCCTCCATTCCCACAGGGGAGCTCACATCCTCACCCACAGCCTTGTCCCTACCCCAGACCATGTAATATCTCGAATTTTGGACCCTGAGAATTGAGAATAAGCCTAAAAGTGGGTAGACGACTAAGCCCAGTTCGGGTAGAGTCCCAAGAATGACGAGAGATAGGAAGCCTCTCAGGGACTAAGTAACTTGGCTATGCAGGTCAATGGACTTAATGTGCCTAAACCGTGGAATTAAAGTGCTAATGGAAAAGGGGGCACATAAGACCTATACGATACAAATTTGGTTGGAAAAGATGCCCTTTAACTATGTCCTAAGGTATATGACAATTAGTTGAGTGAAAATATGCCGGTATAAGTAAATATACAGCATTTTCAGGGCAGTTAGGGATGCCCTGCGTTTTTGAAGATAAGGAGTCACTACTAGAGGACACGTGTCACTGCGGGGTTAAAAAGCAAAAAGTAAGTAATGATTACAGGGGTAGAAAAGTCAATTCCTTACCCCTTAAGCATTGAATTTTGTCCACCCAGGAGAGAGAAGGAAAAATAAGATGATTTTATTTGTACTCTGGCCCAAACACAAAATACGGGTCCCACTGGCGATTAACCGGTAGAAAGGGAGCGATAGGGACCGATTAGGGGTTTCTTTTGGACTGAATGGGACAAGTGTGGGGCCACTTTGGGAAGTCAAGGAGGCGCCACATATGTCTGTCCATTCAGAAGAAAATATCTGAAAAGTTGAAGAAGGGTACAAAGGGAAGCACTCGGTTGACTAGCGGGGCCCGACGTGGACCGGAGAAAGGAGTTTGGACCGGTTAAAGTACAAAAGTCTGATAAAATGGGTGAGGGAAGATTTGGTGGGGCCCTTATGCACCACCTAGCCCTTAAAAATGATTAAAAAGTTACTTGGAAGAAAAGAAAAAGAAGACCAAAAGTCAAAACGTGGGACCCACTTTCTGGATAAAAAGAGATAAATCTGATAAATTAGGAAAAAAATAAAATAAAAATCAAGGGATCTGATTTGTTGGCCCAAGATGGCGCCACCTAGCCCTAGGAAGTGTCTAGAAAGCTTGGGGAAAAAGAAAAGAATAATAAAGAAGTTCCAGGCTAAAACTGGTAATTTTCATAAATTCTGAGCCAAAGTAGATAATTTTCTCCAAATGAAAAGTAAAAATCTGGATATTTTCAAGGGGGAGGCGCCACATGGTAGATCTGGAGTCTTCTGGATTTTCTTGTGGATAAATTCAAAATTTAGATGAATTTTTACTAATTAGTGGACAGGATTCTACTCCAGTTATTTTGGACTGATCTGTATCTTTTAACCATTATTAAAAGTCACATGCTCTTTCTCTCTTAACCAAGGAGCACGAAATTTTCAGAGGAAAGAGAGAAGAGCTCAGCCAAGTTCCATAGCCAAAGCAAGTCCTAAGCTACCAAGATCATCAACTAAACTTCCGATTCAGGTAAACACCGAAAACCCGAACCTTTGCAACTTGAACTTGTGATTTTCGTGCAAGGGGTTAGGGCATGGTGTTGCAATCTGATTTTGGTGTTTTTTTATGGTCTCAAGGTGTTTAAAAAATGATTTTTTATGGGAATAAGCTATGGTTTAAGTTTCTGAACTCAAAAACACCGAAAAACACTAAGAACAAGCTTATTTGTCGATTTTGGAAACTCTGGCAGCGAACCTTCAACTGAGTTTTAAAAATAATAAATGAACTTGGTTTAAGCTGAGATTTTATAGGGATAAATTAGACATCTTAAGGTTCACCATGATGTATTTTTTGGTGTTATTTGGAATTTTCTACTAAGAGATAAAAATTGCCAAAGTTGAACTAGGAAGAAATCAGAAGAATCTGGACCAAGGAGTGACAAATTGGCTACATGCAAAACTATGTGTACTTTTGGTCTCTGGGAATATATTTCCTGAAAAATATACATTTTAATGGTTCAAATGGCACTTTTTTCATGCAAAACTAAAATGATGTATTTTGATGTTATTAGGTCAAGGGAATTTCTGGAAAAATCTTTGGTCAAAATAAATATTAAGGACAATATATAGCATACCAGGTAGTAACCACTTTACTCCGGCAATTTTATGTGTTTTGCTGTATGTTTTGCTTGCCATATGTGTTTTTGTATGTGTTTTGCAAATATGCATACAGAGCATGTTAATGATTGTGTTCTAGCGTTGTGGCCTGGTTCAGGGTCTGCCTTGAGTGGTGGCTCAACGGAGATAGGATTGTGATTCTGGTAAATCCGGGCCTGCCTTGGTAAGGCGGCTCGATGGTACGAAGACATGTTGTTGTATATGTTTCTGTTTGCATATGTGGTGTATTTGGCATATTTTTTATGACATGGTTGCATGCATACACATCACACATTTAGTGCATGAGTATTGATGGTTACTCTGGGGGCCATTGTTGGACTCCAAAAGCTTTTGGTGACATAGGGGGGCGTGCCTGAGTTGTAAAGGCCTTTTTGCAGAGGTAGGGATGATGGTGCTGGTGAAGGTTAGGGGATGCCCTATCGTATTTTGTACTTTGTCTTTTTGGATGACTGTATATTATTTTGGTACTTATGTTGGGATGACTGTATCATAACCCTCCGGGGACTTTACTTTCTGTTGTTTTTACTTTTACCAGTACGGTAGTTCGTCCAAACCGGTCCTGTGCTCTGTTGCGCGTACTCTGATATACAATTAAATGGACTAATAATAAAAGGAAAGGTAACTTATAAAAAGAATGCCTCTAACCCGCCACCCGAAAGGGTGAGGCCGGTAGGGGTGTAACAGACCATGCTAAGGGATTCAAAGTATGGGAAAGACTTTGTGTGAAATTGTGCCGCCCTTGAATGAGCTTGTGAATTCACCATATATGTGAGAACAAGGTCGATAAGTTAAATGAAATTGTAAGTAAAGTGCCTGATGTAGGCATGAGGAATGGAAGAACATACCTTTATATAGTCATCCCACACCTCTTTGTCAGCTATGAGACATTTTGTGTCAGGATCCCAACCAAAGCCTGAAGTGTTGGGCCTGTACACCATGTTGTATGCCGTTTGCCACAATCTCTTCAGTGTCTTAATTCTGGATGTTATATGCAAACATGCCTTGATCCCACATCCAGGAAGCTTTTCTTCCGTTATCAGCTGCAGTGCATTCGCAAATCCCGACTTGAAGCCGTTATCAGCCATGAACTTTTGGTCAACCTTCAGACTTACAAGGCAGTCGACCAAAACCTTATCCTCCTCAGGCATCCACATCTTTTGTTTCCCCTTTACTGCTTGGTCAATCTGCTACATATGAAAAACTCACATGTGAACAGAAAGTGTATTAAATTGCATTAGGTCCAACATAAACATATACTAATTATCACGCACACACTACACCAAGTCTAAAACAAATTGTTTCATTAAAGTCACAACTGAAATTGGTGTTCATACTAATAAGAGAACCAAACGAAAGAGGATATAGTCTAATGATTAACATTATTGTACAACGTCATCAATTTTCACTAGGTCCCATAAACACAACAAACATGTCATTTGCAACATTCTCCCTAAAATTATTCCACAAGTCACTTGTTTCCATTAGAATCATGGCGGTGTTATCGACAGTTGGGGTCCAGCGTCAAATGACTCAAGCTGATTATCAAGAGGATCTTGAACTGATTCACGATGAATCAGATTATGGATAAGACAACATGCGAGGATGTATCTGTTTTGGATCTTCACTGGGTAATAAGATGAACTCCGGAGGATTTCCCAACGTAACTTCAGTATGCCAAAGTACCTTTCTACGACATTACGGGTAGCCGAATATCGCATATTGAAGTACTAGTGCGGAGTTTTTGGTTGGCTTCCATGTCTCTACTTATTAAGGTGGTATCTTTGGCCTCTATAAGGAGCCAAAAACCTTGGCAATTTGTGTACCCCGCATCAACCAAGTAGTAGTTCCTTGTGGAAACAAAAGACACCACGTGATTCTGTTTCTTTTACAGCTACACAGGGAAATATACATACTTATATTGCACCAACTATAACATGTATACCTTGTGGTACTCGTAGACCATGTTGTCTTCGTATAGCATCTCGCAACACCCTCCCATCTACAGCTAACCCTTCCCATCTAGGCAAGACGTATATGAATTGACCATCTAGTAAGCATACACCCAAAACATTGGTTGTTACCTCCCCTTTCCTATTTCTGTACCTCCCCTTTTTTCATGCACGAACTTGTACGCGTATGTGCGTCCCATCTAATGCACCAAGGCACCCCTGCAAACATAAGCAATTATTAAAGCCTGTGGTCAAACAATCATTTGTTGAACCATTGTGAATTTAACATGTCACACAAAAACACCTGGTACATACCTTGAACCACTTCCATCGATTATCATTTGAGTCCTCCAGAATAGGCGCTCCGGTTTCTTTAGAAGCAATGATTGCAGTCTGATGGTGGCATTCAACACAAGTTTAAATTATCTAATAATAGTTTCACCCGAGCTTACAAACTCAATTTGGATCACTTTATTCTTGACATGATGGTCTAGGATGTGAAGGAACATTGCCACTTGCTCATCAACTAGCATATGTTTAGTTGGTTTCAATCCACCAATTGTGTCTAACATGTGACACAATTTATCAAACATTGCCCGATACATCCTAATTTGGTTGAAGCAGGTGGTATCACTACTGTATATGATTTCCCTCAAATTTGCTTTCTTGGCATGAAAGTCTAATCTACATGACCTATCCGGTAAGTGTCTCGGTTTACTTGCTCCGCTGCAACTATCATATTGACAATCAACTTCCTCACCGCTATAAGCAAAGCTAAGCATCTAGCCAACATTGCAACCAAATGCCCTGCCTCTTGGTCCATACCTACACAATTTTTTCCCACAACGATTTGCTTTTCAATGTCATCTACTACTCCTCTTTACAAACTACGTCTACTTACGTTGAAACATATCTTATTCAATTGACATAATCAATTATGACCCAAAACAACCCATGTCATTGTCATTCAAATCAAGTCACAATAATGCTATTATTCAATTTTTTTTGGGTTACTCCAGTGGTTTCCTTAGCTGGTTTTAATGTTACCTATACACCATTATAACCCAAATGTCATGTTAATTAACCATAGAAGCAGCCAACATATATAACACAAAACTATATCATCACTTTCATTGTTCACATGAACACAACACAGTCTAGATGAAAAGGAAGCAAATAATCACACATCTTCATCACCATTACCCAACCCACAGACATACAGAACATATAGACAAACAATATTTCACCGTACATGTTTCATAATAGGCATCTAAATTTAGCAAAACTAAACTAAACTAAAGCAAACATTTATGTGCATTTAAACAGGTACACCTCCTATATAGGAGAAGAAGAAGAATTTTCCGCCACTATACACCCATGGCTTCGTCATTTCCTTCCTCACCAATATGCACCCCACACACGGCCTAACTAGGCATGAATGCCAAGAAAAAAGCACCTAAATTGGTTCCCCGCACATATTGTCCTTGCGTCCCTGGATGGCATAACCAGGTCATCGCCATTTTTAACACGCACAACACACAATGAAAAAGAAAATCCATTCAAACTTACCTCAATTCGATCTTGCTTGCCTACTCTTTTGATTGAAGCTTACGCTGTCATTTGTTCAGGCTTCTTTTCGTCTACTCCTTCTTCTAGCTCGAAGCTCGATTTTGGTTTATTAATTTCACAGGGGGTTTTTAGTCATAATAATTCACTCTCTTGGGAGATTTTTCAGGATCTCGCAATTTTTTTTGGGAGCTCAATTTCCCACATTTGTGTGAGCTTCGACGATGGCAGGAATATGAGTTGCCAGGTACTTGGCGTGCCAAACGCATTTTTAGGCTAGAACTCTGTTAAGTTCCCATTCCCTCCCCCAAGTTCATTGTACCAAACGGGCCCTAAAATGCTCAAACTAGCTATCTTCATTTCTTTTCTCCCCCTTTGTCATCACTCAACAAGGGTAGATCAGAGGAGGTAGTAGGTGGAGGAGCTGAGACGAGAACCTCTAGTTGAGGATCCACCAAAGGTGTAGGTGGAAGAGAGTGGTGAGAGGTGGGTGAGGCAGGTTGATGAGAAGAAGATTAAGAGGATTTCTCATCAAACAAATCATCAGTATCTCTAGAAGGTGAGATCCTGACTGTGGAAGTTTGAGAGGGAGGAACAAGAGTAGTTGCTGGGGTAGTAGCAACAGTAGGAGTAATAGTAATGATAGGTGTAGTGAAAGTGAAAGTGAAAGTGGGGGATGAAGGAATAGGTGAAGAAGGAATGATAGGAGGAGGTTTTGATTTGGGTAAATAAGAGGGAATGCTGAAACTAGGGCCAGTAGGAGAGGGGGAAGATACACCAAGACTAGGACTAGGACAACCATGACTAGGGCCAGCTGCAGAAAAATGCTTCAATATTTTGTCCACTTTGTTACTAAGGGACATCAGTACAACATAAAGAGTGCTAAGGCTAGCTAAATGATTCTCAATATGTCCTCCAAGATTCTCTTCTTTATCATTCAACTTTTCTTGTGCATCCACAATGTCACTATTTCCCTTGGTCACTTCAGAGACCAATCTTCCAACCTCAGATTCAATCCTATCAGTCAAATTTGATATAGCTCAATCTACAATAGTCTTGATGCGAGCATCCAAATCAGACGTTGTAGTAGGCTGAGGTGGTAGAGCAGATTGAGCTTCATGTGCCCTAGAGTGAGGCTAAGAAGCTCTTGATCTTGAAGGAGCCCTTGATTGGCCTGATCTTTCCTCAAAGTTGATCCTCATCAGATTGAGGTTATGTTTTCCAAACATAGGAGGTTTCACTGGCTTCCCATTCATAGCTAAATACCAAATTTTCTCATGAAACAGAATGATAGACACAAGATTTGGCAAGAAGATGGTTGAAGTCTTTTTGGAAGCAAATTTAAACTTCGCCATCTCCTGAAAGATCTTGTGCCTTATATTGTGAGGCATTTTCTCAATGATGGAGGCAAAAATGGGGTAATCCCTTTTTGCAAAATGTATGAAAATTTTCCCTTTTTGCATGAGATTCCTGGTATAGATGTACCAGATAGCTCTATACGTAGGGGGCATGGCAACATCGGGAAAGGTTAAAATGTCTAATGGCCCATCAGGTACAGGCTCATTAAGTCTTAGAATCTCAAATATTTCCCTGTCATCATAATTCAACACATCAACGGGAGGAGGATTGGAAATTTGTAAAATAGAGTAGATATATGCTGCAGATAAAACTATCTTTTCACCCCTAAGATGAGTGACAATTCTTTCCTCTATTAGATTACCTTCGCTATCCAAATGATTAGCCCAGGTCATATTGTAGTAAAAAGCCTTGACGATGCCAGGGCTATAAGAGGCACGAATAGAAATAAGATTTTCAAATTACTTAAGCCAAGGAGAGAGATCGAGATTACAATCTTCCTTGAGCTTAGCAAGATCCACATGAACAACAGGGCAAAATTCTTTCTTTGAATAATGTTTTTTTAAACAGTTTAACATCCGAATTTTTGAAAAGAATGGGTTTGCAGCAAAAATCAACTAGAGGTTTTGAATGATTGTAAATAGCTTGAAGAGTAGGAGTTTCATCACTGAATACCTTGGAGCTAAATTGCTCACGAGGTCGAGAAGCTGAAGGATTAGAAGGACCAGAAGGGGAACCACTGAATTGAGATGAAGGAACAGTCTTCTTCTTCTTCTTCTTAAGCTTGGGAACCTCAGGGACTGATTCCTTGTCCATGCGTTTTGCAGCTTCTGGGTCGATGGGCTTCCTTTTAGGAACCCAAGAAGGTTCTTCTAACACAACCTTTTTTGCTTTAGCTTTGGGAGAAGGTTCTTTGAAGGCCACTTTAGGTCTGAGCCGTCTAGGAATTTGTTTCTCTCTCCTAGGTCTTTTCAGTGAAGGAGGAGATGCAGATACAGTACCTTCATAATTGGAATCACTATCCACGGCCTTGGCAGAAGCTTGGGAGGCATTTTCAAAGGATAGGCTTGAGTTAGGTTAAAGAAGGACAAGAGGTTTTCAGAGACTTTGAGGTTTAGACTTAAGAGAAGTGTGAAGTGAAGAGCAACGATCGAGTTTCAGTATATATAGAAAGCTATCAACTCGATTTTCTACTTACTAACTCGAGTTACCTGCTCGAGTTTATCAGAACAAGCTCGAGTTTACATAAACATAGACTAACCTCGACTTCAAGTGTGAATATGAAAACACTTGAAAGTTTCCGTTGACTTGAGTGCACAACTTGTTGGCTCGAGTTTGGAAGTTGCCTTTATTCTCGGTTGCTCTCTGTCTTGACTTGACTTGAGTTTGCTATTGTTTGGATCGAGTTTGGTTTTCTCTTTAAAAGTTAGTTTCCTCTCTGTCTGAGCTTCACTCAAGTTTACCACGCGTAAACTCGAGTCTAGTTGTCTCCAAAAACTTAGGTTGCTCTCTGACTCTTGTTGACTCGAGTTTGAGGATGTAAAACTCGAGTTTACATCTTTTGACAACAAACTTCAGCAATTTTATCAGTTCATCCAAAGTCCTGCAAAACAATAATTAAACACTCCGAAGCTTAAGTTAGTATCTATTGATCATAAAAAACATAACTAACATTAAGTAGAGGTTACTTATAACTCATTAGGATTCATCATTCCCAATTCTCTTCTAATGAATGTAAATTGCTCCTTTGCTAATGTCTTTGTGAAGATATCAGCAAGTTGAAGATGAGTAGGGATGAACAACACTTTGACATCCTTCTTTTGAACATGATCTTTGATGAAGTGATGTCCAATATCAATATGCTTGGTTTTGTATGTTGAACAAGATTCTTCGCCAAGCTGATTGTGCTAGTGTTGTCACACTAGAGTCGGAAAATCGGGCCGAGCCCGTTGAAGCCCTGGCCCGTCAAGGGCCAGGCTTGAAAAATGGACAAGATTTTTGAAATTTGCCCTGCAGGGCCCCAGGCTTAAACGGGCCGACCCTGTAGGGCCCGGGCCTGCCCGTTAGGTCCTTTTATTGTAGCTTTTTTTTGTTTGGCATTAGTCCCAATGTGGAGTATTAGTTTTTGATCAAATGATGTCAATTATTGTTGCATTCACAAGATAATCATCTTCCCTTTCATAATTTTTTTAAAGGAAAAGTAACAATTCATAGCCATGGGAATCTAAGAAATTAAAAGGACATATGCTATGTTCTCATTCCCTTGTGTAATAAAGAATTGAGGACGATCAATGCCTACGATTAATTTTACAATATTGTATAATGGCGACGTTACTTACTTTGTAGCAATTATACTGATCAACCGAAACTTCCGCGGAGCCATTGTTTGCAATAATTCATGTTCGTGTTGGTTATGATTAGTTTTGATGATGTCTTATATCGATGCCATTCTTGAGAGCAAAAAGGTTGCATACTACATTTATCTTCTACTTTGACTAATTCTTGTATTTAATGTAGATGCTAAGTTAAATGATGAAGAATGATCAAGTTGGGAGATGGAAAAAGTAAGAACTTGTTGAATAGAATGAATATATCATTATTCAAGTTCTTATATTGATGCTAGAAGCCTCCAAGATCATATGGAAGTTGGATTGGCTCAATTCGAGTTAAAGTCGGCAAATATGAGGTTCGGATGAGCAAACTCGAGCCTTCAAGTATTAAACTCGAGTTCTTCGCCTTGTGAAGTAATTTGCCTATCGATATGAGAAAACTCGAGCTTAGCACTCCAAACTCGAGTCTATAAGTGTCTTCAGCAGCTTTGGTGTTTCGGACTAGGCAAACTCGAGCTCATCAAGACAAACTCGAGTTTACGGCGGTGATCAACTCGTTTCACGTTCAAGCACAGCAACGCGTCGGTAATTTGATGATATCTTCCAAACCAGAGATCCGATTGAGGTGAAACCAGTGGCATATGAAACTAGACTCCCAATGCATCATTTTTATATAAAATCCAAGCCCAAAGGAGTTTATATAACGGAGTTATGAATTGTGGAAGTTGAAATAGAAATCCACGCCACACTGAAAACCAAGCCTCCATGTTTTGCGTGTAACTCACAATCTACAAATCCAATGGAGCTGAAATCAGTGGAATTGGAAAGTAGACTCCAATAGCTTTCCATCAAGAGTTGAACCAACCAAAACGGAATTCAGACCAGGGAGATATGGCCCTCGAAAGTGGACAAAGTTGCAAGCTCATCGAACAAAGTCCAAAATCAGCCAGTCAAGTTTACAAATAGCAAGCTCGAGCTTACAAGTAGCAAACTCGAGCTTACGGGTTACAGAGAGAGGAAATGCTGATTTTGAAGAAGTCCAAACTCGAGCTTGAAGTTACAAGCTCGAGCTCGAGAGTTCCGAGAGAAGAAATGAACTTTGGGAAAAAGCCAAACTCGAGCCTATAAGTGACCAAACTCGAGTTTAGCTCAGACGAGTGCAAACAGTCCCGATAAACACCCAAACTCGAGTCTATAAGTTATAAGCTCGAGCTTGAGACTTCCAGAGGCAAAAATCCAAGTTCAAAAGAAGACCAAACTCGAGCTTACCTATATAAACTCGAGCTTGGAACTCCGAAACGATTTACACATCGATTCAAGAAAATCACCATGACCGAAACATCATATCTCATCAAGAACATCCAGATGATTACTCAAATGATTTATACTACTTCTTAACATCATTTATATCATTTGTGTATAAGTTTCAGGTGATTAAAGTTTGAGATAACATCAATTTGAGAAATCAAAATCTGTCATAAGCATGAAGATGAAGATTGCCGCATATTTTCGTAAACAAGCGAGAAGCGAAATTGAAAGAGAAACTTGAAGAAACAACATTGAATGCTGAACGGTAATGTTCTTCAATGGATTCAAATGTTCAATGTCCTTTAACTTCAGATTTGAGAAGATTTGAATTTGCTTTAAAGTCAAATAAAGCAACTCCATAAGCCACTTGTATTATTTTATTATATCTTCTCAAACAAAGCAAATGGAAGACGACTGGAAAGATGGATGCCATTTCTCAATGCGAGACAACAATGCCTCCACCAACTAAAGCCGTACATCATCATTTCTCAAACAAGACCACATGGGACACATTCTTGAAGAGCCAAATATTCAAATATTCAAATGCAATTGTTCTCGCGGCTATATCTCAATGACTATATTCCCAACGACCATATTCTCAATGACTATATTCTCCACGAATTCAAAGCACTCCAACAGTCATTAAGCTTCAACTAGCATAAATAATCGAAGATTTGAAGACTCCATACGAACACGAGTACACGGAAGCGTAAAAACGCAGAGACACAAGCTGACATATTCAAGATGCTAATACTCTGATTTTCATATCATTTACTCTCTGTTCTTAATGTTTACATAGCTTATCATAGAGAGTGAGATGACTTGTAATTGTGCTTCAGTGCTTATCCATCTACTTCTGAGAAAGAGAAGAGTTATTGTACACATCCTATCATTCTATCTGTGAGATACTCAAGATTGGGTAATCTTGAGTGGGAAACACATTGTGTTGATTACAGCTTGTAAGGGGAGTGAATCCTAGGGAGAGGATTACTTCGAGTACAGAGTGTGTGATCAAGCAAGTGTATTGATTACGGTTGTAAGGGGAGTGAATCCTAGTGAGAGGATTACTCCAAGTACGTAACGTGTAATCAAGTTACAAGAAGATAGTGGATTGAAAATCTCAAGTGAAGCTTGGGACTGGACGTAGGTCAAGGATTGGGCCGAACCAAGTATAAATCGGTTTGCATATTCTCTTCCCTTATCTCTTATATTTCCAAAGATATATACCGAATATCTATACATGTTTGAATGATCGACTATTGCTTTATCAATCATTATTATTGTCATTCAAACTGCTTTCAATAAGTTGCGAAAAGTTTTTCAAAGTTCATAAAGTTTTAACAAACACCCAATTCACCCCCCCTCTTGGGTGATAGCCTGGTTTTTCAGTTCGCTGAGAACAAAATAAATAATTTATTAGATGGAATTTAATTAAATACACGCAATACCCTTTTTTTTTACAACACATGCAATTCTTTTAATATATATTGAAAATTCAACTAAAGATTATGGATGTATTTATGATTTGGTTTATTATTTGTTGTAGATAAAGATTATGGATGTGTTCATGATGCAGGAGAAGAAATTCATGATATTCTTACTTATGAACCAAAGCTTACTCAAAGAAAAGCACAATCAAATGTCGTTGAAATTGATGATAGTGGCGAAGATGACGACAATAATAGTCATCGTACTAATGTCACTTAGTGGTATGCTTCTTATGTTTTATGTGGGTTATTTGAGAACATAATTTGCTTTTGATTATGAATTAGTGACTGTGCTTAATTGTTGTATGGTTTGTGTTGTTTGGATATTACTGTTGACAACATTTCTTTGCTAAATTAGAACTTCAATTGTTGTAATTTACTAATTATATTTCTTTGAAAAAAAAACGGAGGAAAAATAATTAAATTTTGGAATAGTAACTTTCGGGCCCTGTCCCTGGTGCTCTCGGGCCGGGTTTTGAAAAAAAGATGTTTTTCTTACCTCAAGCCCTGGAGGGCCGACCTTGTTAGGCCCTGGCCCTTCACGGGCCGGCTCTGATTCCCAGCTCTATTTCACACAGAATTGGTATCCCTTTGAGATGGATTCCCAAATCTTGAAGTTGTTGCTTGAGCCATAGAACTTGTGCACAACAACTTGATACGGCAATGTATTCAGCTTCGGTTGATGATAATGAGACCGTAGTTTGCTTCTTACTAAACCAAGACACAAGTGAACCACCAAGGAAATTCACATTGGCCACTTGTGCTCTTCCAGTTAGTCTTGTATCCAACATGGTCTGAATCCGAATACGCCACAAGATATTCAGCTTGTCCTTTGGGAAACCATAATCCAAGAGTTTTTGTGTTTGCAAGATATTTGAATATCCTCTTCACATGTTCAGCATGAGACTCCTTTGGGGCAGATTGATATCTTGCACATATCCCCACATTGAATTGAATGTCTGGCTGACTTGCAGTCAGATAGAGCAATGATCCAATCATTCTTCTATATCTTGTAATGTTGAAGTCCTTGCCATCCTCATCAGCATCCAAAGAAGTGGTTGAACTCATTGGAGTGTTAGCTCCATTGCATTGGTCTATCCCATGCTTCTTCAAGAGATCTTTGAGATATTTGGTCTGAGATTTGAAGATACCATTCTTCTTTTGCTTGATTTGCAAACCAAGGAAGTAGTTCAACTCCCCCATCATTGACATCTCAAATTCTCCATGCATTGACTTACAAAATTCTTCACACAAAGCATCATTAGTAGCACCAAATATAATATTATCAACATTTATTTGAACAATTAACAAATCATTACTCTTGTTGCATTTTATGAAGAGAGTTGTATCTACTTTGCTTCTAACAAAACCTTGATCAAGAAGGAATTTGCCAAGTCTTTCATACCAAGCTCTAGGAGCTTGCTTAGGACCATACAAAGCTTTCTTAAGACGAAAGACATGATCTGGACGATGATTATCCTCAAATTCAATAGGTTGTTCAACATAAACTTCCTCTTGAATCAAACCATTTAGAAAAGCAGATTTCACATCCATTTGATAAAGCTTGAATCCCTTAATGCAAGCAAAGGCTAGAAGAACTCTTATAGCTTCCAATCTTGCCACTGGAGCATAAGTTTCTTCATAATCAATTCCTTTTTCTTGATTATATCCTTTAGCCACTAATCTTGCCTTATTACATACAATGATTGCGGATTCATCACGTTTGTTCTTGAATACCCATTTAGTGCCAATAATCAGATGGTCTTTAGGCCTAGGTACCAAGTCCCAAACTTTATTTCTTTCAAACTGATGTAACTCCTCTTGCATTGTTATAACCCAATCATTGTCTGAAAGGGCTTCGTCAATCTTAGAGGGTCCAATATCTAAAATTAAAGCAGAGAAAGTGACTTCATTCAAAGTACTTTTTCTGGTTCTCACTCTTTGATTTACATCACCTATTACTTGGTCCAGAGGATGACTCCTACTATATCTCCAAGATCTAGGTTGAGATTGATCAGCATTTTCACAATCATTTTCAACTACAAGTTCTGTTTGCAAAGGTTTTTCAGAATTTACCAAAACAGAAGAGGTTTTTGAAACAAATTGACTTTGAACAATAGGTTCATCACCATCCAAAGTTGTGTCAGATTTGGTTTCACAAAATACAACATGCATAGACTCTTCTACAACACAAGTATGATTATTAAATATTCTATAAGCCTTACTTCTATTAGAGTAGCCAAGAAATATACCTTCATTTGACTTAGGCTCAACTTTTCCTAAGTTCTCCTTACCATTGTTGTGCACAAAACATTTGCAGTAAAAAATGTGCAAGTGTGCAAGGTTAGGTTTTCTTCCTTTGTACAGCTCAGAGGGAGTTCTCAAGCTTCTTCCGGAGGTATGCTCGATTTGAGATGTAACAAGCGGTGCTTATGGCATCAGCCTAAAACACTTGGGAGGTTTGGTTCTCGTTTAACATTGCCCTTGCCATCTCAGTGAGGACTCGATTCTTTCTTTCTATAACACCATTTTGTTGAGGAGTCCTTGGAGCTGAGAAGTTGTAATCAATTCCCATATCATCATAGAATTCTCCAAAAGCATGATTTTCAAACTCACCACCATGATTATTATGAATCCCTGCAATAGAGAAACTTTTCTCCTTTTGGACCTTCTTGGCAAGAGTAACAAACTGATCAAATGTTTCATCTTTAGAAGATAAAAATATAGTCCATGCAAATCTAGAGAAATCAATAACTATGACCAAAATGTATAAATTGCCACCAAGGCTTTTCACTCTAGATGGTCCAACCAAATCCATATGAAGTAGTTAGAAAGATCTATTAGTTGAAATTTCATTTTTTGATTTGAAAGATGATTTGGTTTGTTTACCCTTTTGACAAGCATCATAGATCATGTTATTTTTAAAATGAAGTTTTGATAAACCAATAACCAAATCTTTTTTCAGCAACTTGTCAAGTTGAAACATATCGACATGAGGTAATCGCTTGTGCCATAGCCAACTTTCATCCAAGTTACCAATAAAACAATTTTCAGAAACAGAGCTACTGCTAGGAAGATTAAGGGTATAACAATTACCTTCTCTAGGAGCCTTGAACAAGGCTTTGGATTTAATGTTATCCAAGGGTAGATCATCCTTGCTCACAATCAGGCATTCCTCGGAATTGAAGATAACCAAGTTACCTTTATCTGTGCTTTGGCTCACACTGAGGAGGTTGTGACATAGGCCTTCCACAAGGTAGATGTCTTTGATTTGTGGTCCACCGTTGCTTCCAACTTCACCAATTTCAGCAATCCTTCCGGATTGATTTCCACCAAAAGTCACCTTGCACCATCCTTAGGCTTGATTGTAGAAAATTTGGATTGATCTCCCGTCATGTACCTAGAACATCCACTATCAATGTAACACTTGTTGGATCTCGATGCTCTTAGACAAACCTGCAAGACACAAAGGATCAAATCTTAGGTACCCATATTTTCTTGGGTCCTTTTGGGTTAGTTTGTGTCTTAGGAACCTTATAGGATCCCTTAGGCACCCATTTATAGTTACCTATAAGTTTACTCTTTCATTCGTTTTTATGAAAACAGGAAAAAGTAGTATGCCCTTTACGATTACCATAATTACAATGAGCAAAAGGATTAGAAGAATGAATTGTTTTTCAAAAATAGTTCATAAGTCTTTTCTCTATTTTTCTTGTTGCCTTTCTTTTTATAAAAAATAAGGTTTATAACCAATTCGTAGTTTGTCATTTGTAAACCTTTGCTGTTTTAAAATGATATTGAGCATTTCACTCCCATGAGTGAACTTCTCAAGTGTTTTAGTAAGATAAACATTTCTTTTCTCTAAAACACAGCAATTGTCACAAACCTTTTCTAAAATTCATCATAATATTCAGAGTTCTTTTTGAAGCAAAAAGTTCTTTTGCCAATTTTTGAAATTCAGAGTGAAGGGAATAATATTCAGAAAATAATTCATCATAAGTAGGTTCAGAATCAATTACCTCTTCATTTTCAGATTCCTCTTGAGCCACAAGGAAGATATTGGTTCTTTCTTCTTCATCAGATGAGCTATCTCCCCATATAGTTGAGACATAAGCCTTCTTTTTAAACTTATTGAATCTCTTCTTTTCTTTCCCTTTATTCTTTAGCTGGGAACAGGCAGACTTGATGTGGCCAGGCTTTTCACATTCGTAGCTTATAATTGGCTTCTTCGGCTCATTGCTGGTGCTACCCTTGTGGAACTTTCGGAATCCTTGATCCTTTTTGTAGAATCTCTTGAGTCTCCGGACCATCATCCTAACCTCTTCATCATCGTCTTCATCATCATCATCTGATTCCTTGTCTTCCTTGACAGTTTTAAGGGCAATTCCCTTATGCTTACTGCCAATTTCATTAAGTCCTTTTTTGAACTTGAGTTTACCTTCATATTAAGACAAACTACCAAAGAGAGCTACCACTGATCCTATTAACTCTCTACAAGCCTTTTCAATCACAGTGACTTTAGCTTCCCATTCCTTGCTGAGAATATTTAGATTTTTCCTTACTTAGACAGGTTGATCATATTCTTTTCCCAAAGCAACAAGTTGGTTGATCAGATGAGTGAATCTGAGATGGAATTCACCAATGGATTCCCCAGACTTCATACGAAGTAAATCATCTTCAGTCATCAGGGTGTTTACACGATTCTCCTTGATTTCAGTTGTCCCCTCATGAGCAATCTCAAGAGCATCCCACATAGCTTTAGCAGATGATAAAGTGCAAATACGACAATACTCTTTCTGACTTAAAACACTTTGAAGCATGAGGATTGCTTTGCTGTTGAGAGTGACTTGCCTTCTGTCATTCTAATCATATTCTTCTTATAGCTTAGGAGTTATAACTCCATCTTCTATTGTAGCTAGAGCATAGTATCCTTTCTCGAACACTCTCCATAAGCCATACTCAGTAGCCAATACGAAGACTTTGAACTTGGCTTTCCAGAATGAGTAATATTTGCCACACAAGGACTCACTCCTCCTTATAAGTTATAATCTAATAACTCAATCTTCAAGTCCCATGACTTGAGATTCTTACAATGATTTATAATCAATAATAAACTCTCTAAAAGAGCAGATGAATAAACACTAAAGTTTAGAATATCCAAAGATATTATACAGATGAAAGAAACAATAGTTGAGTAATAATCATTTTTGTGTTTCTCGTTGTTGTGGTAGGTTTACAAATTGACTGCTTTAGCTTATATATGAAGGAAGCATTTAATGACTGTTGGAGATTCAATGCACTATTGGAATATTACCGTTTGAGCATTGAAGACCATTTATTAACCTTGTCTTGATTCATTCCCTAATTGCTAGTATTCTTTGTTGACATTCTTTGAGTTGTTACCGTTGGATGATCTGTCTTCCAAATGAGGAAAGAAAACATAAATGCCTCAGGAATGTGCAGAGAATGATTTGTCAAATCCGTGCTTCATTTTTTGAACCAACATTTAATGCTTCTGACCTAATCACTTGCTTTTTGCTTAATCTTCAGTTTAACATTCGTTTGATCAACTGAAACTCATTAACAAATCGATTAAACATAGTTGGAATAGTAATGAGAGATGATATGAAGTATACAGATCATACATGGAGATTTCGTAAATCCGAACACGGTGATTATAAAACAGATATGTTTTATACTTGAGTTTATTCATGAAAATTGGAGTGCAGGACTCGAGTTTAACATTCTAGGCTCGAGTCACTTAGTTCATCTTCTTTGAAAATAAGTTTGAAGTTTGAATGAAAATGTCTCTGTATGACTTAGGCTCGAGGTAGAAAAGTTTCAATGAAGTGCATGACTTGAGTTAAGCAGCATAGGCTCGAGTCAAGCTCTTCTTTCGAAATGAACTTCGAGATAGCATTTTGAAAATGTTTTGAGTTCATGTCCACTCGAGTCATCAAGTGACTAACTCAAGTTAACATATATATTTAAAAATATGTTCCAAAAGCTAAACTCGAGTTAGAGTACTTAGACTCGAGTCAAGGACTTATGTCTTGAAAATAAGTTTAAGTCCATAAAAGATTACTTGAGTCAAGATGCACAGGCTCGAGTTACTTTATGTTTAAAATGCCTTGAAATCACTCAGCCTTGCATTGACTCGAGTTAACCATGACTGACTCGAGTCAAGTTGAGTTTAGAAATGCTTTGAAAGTTCTCTGACTTACATTGACTCGAGTTTGCCACCCTGACACTCAAGTCAAGTTAAGTTCAAATGTATTGACAAGCTTTCTGTCTTAAGTTGACTCGAGTTAAATATGAAAGTAAGCTACCGGTTTAAGAATCAACAAGTTAAAATCACTTTGGCTTAAACCATTAACTTCATTTTGTTTACAATGGCTACTTATCATCAAAACACATAGAGAACTAACAACAGCCATACTCTGTCGACCCACTTTGTACTAGTCTTTGAAGACCTAATCATTCCCTAAAATCATCGGCCTACTTCGATCAAGCATAATCAGTGTGGGGTTTGAGCACCGGTGGCATAATTGCGGCCCCTTTGATCGAGCATCGTCGGTGTGGGGTTTGAGCAGTGTTGGCGTAATCGTCGGCCACTTCAATTGAGCATCATTGGTGTCGTAGCGTTGACGTTATCATCGGCCTACTTTGATCGGGCATCATCGCTACCTAAATACATTTAAACCACACCCAAACACATTTAAATCACACCCACATTATAAACATTGCATTTAACTTTGGTTGCCATCATAGTTTACAAATATAAAGGAGGACAATTTAGGTGATCACTTTAATACCTAAACACCCACACCCAATCAATATTCAAACAAACAAGATGACAACTTTTTCATATTTGACTCCCAAACTCAAAATCCGTTCACATGGTCTGTTGAAAACATCAATGAAATGGACTAATGAATATAATACAGGTGTTGGCATCAATTCCGTACCTTCCTCTCTTTAAGCTTCTATCATCACTAACATCCCTCCATTCAGCTCATTTTCGTGCAATTTCTATGCTCTGTTTTCACTTTATCCTGTTGCCTGCCTTTATTTATTATATGGGGGCATTTGTGTCTTTTCACAAATAGAAAATATTGTAAAAAAATCCCACAGGACTTCACCGTAGTTTTGAGATTTCAAGGAACCATTTTGTCGTATTTTTCCCTGCTTTTTTTATTTTTATTTTTATTAACACGGGAGTGAAAACTTGTTGAGAGAAGTATGATAAAATATTGGGAAAATTACGCTCAGGTCCCAAGGAAGGGAATTAATCACAATAAAGTCCCTTGAAATCATGAAATTACACAGAAGTCCCAAGGGACTTCTGTGTAATTATTTGTGAATGTTAAATTACCATTCTGACCTTCCCTCTCTTTTGTCTCTCTCCTCTCTCCCTTTTTCTTCTCTCTTTCCTCTCTCCTTCTTCTACTCCTCTCTCCTGTCTCTCTTTTCTCTCCCTTTTTCTTCTCTCTTTCGTCTCTCCTTCTTCTACTGTTGTAATCTTACTCTACAATTTCTAAATCAGTTTGACTTGAGTCTGGAGGTGGCAGTTTCAGATTCTGAACGGATCTGGGCGGAACTTAGATTCGTGTCTGAACGTCGTTGCTGATCATATGCTTCTGCACGGCGGTGGCTGGTGACGCTGATCAATGGGTTGTGTGAATGCGAGCAGGCGGTGTCGGTAACTCCCGTAATTGACCACTCCGGTGTGTTTCGTGGCAATGCGGGTACGGGAAATTCAGGGAGGAATTTAGGGGAGTCGGACAAGAAGAAGAAGAGTGAGTTAGTGGGGCTGAGTAGAAGCGAGGTAGGTGAGTTGGGAAGGGTGAGTTCAAATGGAGGTTGTGATTCGTATAGTTTCAAATTGGGGAATCTGCAAAAATTTTCAAAGGTTGTTGTAAATATATGCTTTTTCTGTTGTAAATATAACATTTGTTGTTGTATATATCCTCTGGACGTGAGAAATGAAAAAAAATCCAAGTTTTCAATGGTTGTTGTAAATATAACATTTGTTGTTGTAAATAGCCTCTGGACTTGAGAAATGAAAAAAATTCTGGTTTCCAATGGTTGTTGTTAATATATGTTTTTGCTGTTGTAAATATAGCATTTGTTGTTGTAAATAGCCTCTGGACTTGAGAAATGAAAAAAATCCAAGTTTTCAAAGGTTGTTGTAAATATATGTTTTTTCTGTTGTAAATATAGCATTTGTTGTTGTAAATAGCCTCTGGACGTAAGAAATGAAAAAATCCAGCTTTCAAAGGTTGTTGTAAATATATGCTTTTTTTTATAATTATTATAAATATGGCATTTGTTGTTGTAAATAGCCTCTGGACGAGAGAAATGGAAAAAAAATCCAAAATGGTAAGTTTACCTTTTTCTGATTGTATTCTCCTACCCGTTCGAACTTAAATTACCCGTTCGAACTTAAATTACCCGTTCAAACTTAAATTACCCGTTCGAACTTATACAACCTTTGAAAACTTGGATTTTTTTCATTTCTCACGTCCAAAGGCTATTTACAACAACAAATGCAATATTTACAACAGAAAAAGCATATATTTACAACAACATTTGAAAACCTGGATTTTTTTCATTTCTCACGTCCAGAGGCTATTTACAACAACAAATGCTATATTTACAACAAAAAAAGCATATATTTACAACAACCTTTAAAAACTAAGATTTTTTTTTTCATTTCTCACATCCAGAGGCTATTTACAATAACAAATGCTATATTTACAACAAAAAAAGCATATATTTACAACAACCTTTGAAAACTTAGATTTTTTTCATTTCTCACGTCCAGAAGCTATTTACAACAACAAATGCTATATTTACAACAAAAAAAAGCATATATTTACAACAACCTTTGACAACTTGGATTTTTTTTTTTCATTTCTCGTGTCCAGAGGCTATTTACGACAACAAATGCTATATTTACAACAGAAAAAGCATATATTCACAACATCTTCTGAGAATTTTGACAGCTATATAAGGCTAGCTTAAGAAGTGAATATCATATCTAAAATGCTACATTATTTGTTCATTACAATTTACAACAACCTGTCGTCCATCAACACAAAAAAGCCAGAGAAAAATTACAATCGAAGGAAAAATAATCAAGATCGAAGCCGCCGTGAGGGAAAGGGAGGGAGATGAAGATGAGGGCGCCAATGCTTCTCATCTTCGAAGCCGGCGTCTCTTGCTCTTAGATGAACAAGAACCAGAGAGAAATCAGAATCAAAGAAAAAATAATTGGAAGGAAGATTGAACTTCTTGTTGTTGCCTGGTGGTCGTTATAGATCTGCGAAGATGGAGGTTCGAACCCGATGTTGCAGTTCTGTTTACTTCTCAATCGTCTGTTCTCCAACTTCATTCGAACAAGGCGGGGTGGTGGCGACAGAGGTTGAAGAAAAAGGGAGGGAGGAGAGAGAGAGAGAGGAGAAGGAAGAAGGAGAACGGAGAGAGAGGGGAATTGGAAGACATGAGAGGGAAGGTCAGAATGGTAATCTAACATTCACAAATAATTAATTTCATGATTTCAAGGGACTTTATTGTGATTAATTCCCTTCCTTGGGACCTGAGCGTAATTTTCCCTAAAATATTTATGAAACCTGGTATAAAGTGATAAATTAATAAGATTGTATTGTCTTGATATTATCTTGATTTGATTTATTTTATACACACATATAAGGCTTTTGAAACGAAGTTGAAAACTTGATTTTTAAATATTTTATAAAATTTATTTATATATTTGACTAGACAAGCTTTCATGATTTAAAAGAAATCATTTCTTATAAGATTATGGATATTTTTATTAGAGAAACAAACATAAAGCGCATTTTATTCGTGTATCATAGTCTTCAAGTTACGCTTGTTATTTATGTGTTGCGGACAACACCTATTATTTGTTCTGTTAAGTTCTTTTGACGAAATATGTTTTAAAAAAGAAAATACTTTTTCACAATTATATAGCACTATTGAAAATAAAATGTTTTAATAAAGTTTTGTTTGAGTTGAGCCTACAGTAATTTTTTAATTTTTTTTAAATATTATACTTTTTGTCAAATACAATCATTGTTTTGTTAAAGTTGATTTTATAGTAAGTTTGATTTTTTCTTTGGTTGTAAATGAAGCCTATTCTATAAAACTTGTATACATGTGATGCTACTTTCCTTATTTTCATATTTATGTTTATATTGGAAAACAAGGTCTCGTATTCAATAAAAATCGGTTGGATGATCACTACAAAAATCTTTGGAAAGTTTAATGTTTGAAGAGATCTTTCTTGTTTGAAAAAAGAAATAAAAGGAGATTTTTTGTTGAAGGACAAAAGTTCATGAATGGATATTATAAGGGTTAAATACCAATTTTACTACAGAAGCATTGGCTAGAGAGCATTAAGCACCTGAAAGTTTTTTTGGTATCATTTTTGCTCTGGAAGTTTACAACATAACAATCTTTCCCATCGGTTGATCTTGACTGTTGAATTGTTACTTTTCTTTATAAACTTCTAGGGCAAATTTGCTTCTAGAAAAAACGTTTAGGGCAAATTTACTTCTAAAAAAAACTTCAGGGGTATATTTGCTCATTTTTGTAAACTTTCGGGGAAAAAATGATACAAAAAAACTTTCAAGTACTGAATGCTCCCTAGCCAATACTTCCATGACAAAAATGATATTCAACCCATATTATAATGCCATGTGATATAGCCAATTGTAAGTAGAAAATATTAACTTAAAAGGGCTTTAGAAGTTTTGTATGTTATATTTCGTGCCGGTAACACTTTAATATGTTGGCATGACGATGGGGTAGCCGAGTAATGTTATTAAAAAAAATTAATCTTAATTATCTCAAAATCTAAATTTAATTATCTTAAAAAATAGGGAAAAGATAGAAAAATCTTTGTCAAAAATAAATAAATAAATATGTTTAATTTCAATAATTCAAAAGAGACTTAGTTAGAATTTTGAAATGTTGCAAAATTTGAAAAATTACTAACTACCTTTAGTTTATTTTAATAAAAAATCCTTAACCCCCTTGCCGATCGTTGAAGCTCTGACATCGATGACTGGCGGCGAACGTCACTAGAGCTCTGGTCACCTTGCCAATGATCGACCGCCAGAGCTCTGGCGGTCTCATATTTTTTCAATTACATAAGAAAAAGTTATTAATATGGATACTTGAGTTGTTAAGATAGATACTAAATTTGTAAATATGGTCGATTGGAGCTCTGGAGGTCTCTTTTTTTTTTTTTTTTTTTTTTGAATTTCTTCAATAAAAGTTGTCAATATGAATACTTTAGTAGTTAATATATATACTAAAGTCATAAATAGGGTCGACTAGAGCTTCGGCAGTCTCATATGTTTTTTTTTTTTTAAATTTCTCAAGCAAAAGTTATCAATATAAATACTTGAGTTACTAATATGGATATTAAAGTTGTAAATAGGGTTGACCAAAGCTCCGGCCGTCTCTTATTATTTTAATTTCTCAAGTAAAAGTCGTCAATATGAATACATGAGTTGCTAATATGATACTAAAGTCGTAAATAGAGTCAACTGGAGCTCCAAAGGTCTCATATATATTTTTTGAATTTCTCAAGCAAAAGTCATCAATATGAATACTTGAGTTGTTAATATGATACTAAAGTCGTAAATAGAGTGAGCCTCGATGGTCTCGTTTTTTTTTTTGAATTTCTCAAGCAAAAGTCGTCAATATGAATACTTGAATTGTTAATATGCATACTCAAGTCGTAAGAAATATATGAGACTGTCGGAGCTCCAGTTGACCCTATTTACGACTTTAGTATGCATATTAAAACCTCAAGTTTCCATATTGTCGACTTTTTCTTGAGAAATTCAAAAAAAAAAAATATGAGAGTGTCGAAGCTCTAGCGGCCGGTCACCAGAGCTTTGATGATGGCTGCCACCTTCAAGCACTGGCGTTGGAGCTCTGGTGGGTGAAAAGGGGTTGAGAATTTCTTATTAAAAAAATAAGGGTAATTATGTAATTTCTCAAAGTTTGCAATATTTCAAAATTACAAATCAGTACATTTGAAATTATTGAAATTCAACATACTTATTTATCTTTATCAATTTTGACAGTATTTTTATATCATTTTCCCTTAAAAAACATAGCATAACTTCTCAAAATAATCATAAAATTATTGAAAAAAATTCCTTTAACATCCTAAGGAACTAAGAAAATGTCAAAAAAGTCTCATGGGAAATTCAGATGTCAGAAAAGTCCCATTAACAACTCCTTTTGTAGGATTAACAACTCCTATCTGTGGGATTAACAACTCTTAAAGACTTTTCTGATACCCAAATTTTGCTTGAGACTTTTTTGACATTTTCTTGGTCCCTTGAGACCTGAAAGGAATTTTCCCAAAATTATTTCTCTGTCAATTTTGTCTAGGGGTGGGAATAGACCAGATCTCTATCAGACGGCCTATACCCCGGCTACTGGTTGATTGAGGGCGACTTGGGACCGACTGTTCTTAAAAAGGCCAAGCCAAGGCCTGTTTAAAGGCCTAAATGTGTAAACAGGCCAGACCTATTTTGTTAAGGTGTAACATGTTTACACATTAAATAAATGATACAATATTTATTTATTTTTATTTTTTATATTCTAATTTCAAAGTGCACAAAGTCTACTTATGACCTTCAAAACTTTATGATATGGCGCTTTTTATATGCGCCTATATATTGTAAGTATGCCTTCATAAAAACTTCAGACTCAACCAGACCTTATAAAGACTCAAATCTAAACCTAACAAAAACCTGCATTCACACTTAGGCCTGTCCACCGCCTTAATGGAAACGACGTCTTTTTGTAGAGGGATTTTTTTTTTTTTTGGGTGAACGTGTAGAGGGATTTTGATGCGAACGAAAGAGGCTTCTGGATTCAACAATACGCCCTGAGATTTAAAACGAATTACAAATTACTCTGATCAGCGAGCTACTCTTCCTCATCAATTCGAATTCCATCCCAATTCTTGTTCGCATTTGTGCTTTGGAATTTGATTATGAAGTAACATGAGTTTGGTCTTAACAACTTTGACGAAGAAGCACGAGGTTGATACTATTATCAGAGACACATTAGAGAAGGTCCTCGTCCTTCGTTTCGGACGTCCCACCGACCGTGCCTGTCTCGTGCTTGACGACATTGTATGCTTTCTCTTCATGCTCATATTTTGTATTCTCTTGTCCCATGAAAATTGAATTCTTTGAGACTATGGTGGTTAGAAATAATATCTGTTTACAGCTTTCAGATTATCTGTTTCTAATTTGCTGTAATGTTCAAAAGTACTGAAAAGCGGGGATAAGGAATTAAAATCTTTCTATCCGATTCATGTCTGTGAGGGAAATCCTCTAAGTTAAACACCTTGCCCTTTTCTGTTTTGTTTGTTGTGTAAGGGGATTCAAAAGTTCCGAACCCTAGTTATTTTATTTTGGGTTAAATATGATGTGATTAGCATTCAAGGTTCCTGTAAAGTGTTTGGTTGGGCATATATGACTTCTGTGCTTATCGAATTTAACATATGTTTCATGATTTTTTATTTGGTATTAATATAGGCAAGGTTCTAAATTATGTTTATGTTTGGCTGATATTTTCAAACGTATTATGCAATGCAGTATCGGGATATCAGCTGAGTCTTAAATTTGATACCATGATTTGGACAGGAAAATTTTAAAAAACGTTGTAATTCATAATATGCTCAGAATTTTACACTATTTGATGTCATAAAACTTTTTTGACATTGTTTCCAGCTTTCTAAATCAACAAGGGATGTGTCCAAATTCGCAACGGTGGCACTAGTAGATATTGACTCTGAGGAGATTCAAGTCTATCTCAAGTATTTTGACATTACCCTCATACCATCTACAGTTTTCTTCTTCAATGCTCATCACATGAAAATGGATTCAGGGTATGATATCTGCACTAGCAAATGCTTATTTCATCTCAGTCTTCTCTATTTTTGAGTTTAAGACCAAGCCATAATTTTACGCATTTTAGAACTAATTCTACTTATTGTGTTAATTTTATTATATATTCTGTAGGAGTGCTGACCATACTAAATGGATTGGTGCTTTTCATAAAAAGCAAGAATTTATTGATGTTGTAGAGGTACATTCTCAATTTCTTCAAAATCATTTCACTTGTGTATGAATTCCTTATTGACTTGGCATGGCTACAAACTGTTTGGACTTTGGGACATACAAATCAGCATCTTAAGACTGTAAATTGTTAATCAATTGGTAAGGTAAATGTCATTAGAACAGAATAGTCAAATGGCAATATGGACCACAAGAAGAATGCCAAGGGAATTCAAGAGGAAAAAAATAAAACTATGATATAATAGTTAGTTAAATCCTGGTTATATAAAGGAGCTGGAATTATAGGTTGGGTTTCTGAAACATCAACTGTTAGAGAGCATATAACTCTATAAGACAGTCCTGACTCTGTAGGGCTGTAGTTCAGAGATAAGAAAATCAATGCCTATTGCAGCCTTTTCTCCCATATTTCTATGTTAGTTATGATATGAATGAGATTATTTTCCTTCTGCTCCTGTGCTTAGTTTTCTTATGGTGGAAGAAACAGCGAATGCTTGAAAATGGCTTTACTAATTTGAGTGGGCTTAGCCATCGTTAAAGATGTTTTGTTCTAATTTTATGCCTAGTAGGTTTTAGTATTTGGTCATTATTATTAAGAGTGATATGTGCCAAAGCAATCCAGCTCTGCTTTTGTTAGAACTATTGGAAGTTGACTAAACATGGTTTGATTCCATTTGTTATTATCCAGTCACTTTCTGCTGAACTCACTTTTCATTGTTATTGTAGTTTATGTACATTGATTCAGGATAAAAAGTGTTTCACAGTTCAATAGTGTAATTGTAGGTGAATTGAAGTCAAATCATACAATATTTTACAACGAAAACAAACACGTTATAAAATAATATTTAAAATAGATGTAAGTATTTACAATTATAAAACAATTAACTCATTTTACACATGAACAAAATAAATCCTTGTGAGACGAGTTGAGGAGATTAAATCTCTATCTCTATATGCCAAAATCCTGTTCCATAAGCAATTGGGATTTGACAAAGTCTGAGCCAAATCCACCTATTTTTATAGTTTGACCCTTTCTTTTGACTAATTTTACCCCTCTATTGGTTTTGAATGTCAAAAGAACTGAGCTGGTTGATCCAGTTTTTTTGGTTCAAGCAGCATGATCTGTATTTCTTGATACTATTGAGTGTAATAGATTTCCTGAGGCTTTTTTCAGAAAATACCATTGTAGAATGTAGATACCTTTCTTCTTTCTCTTATTCTGACTCTTCCAGTATTATGAAGTTATCTATCATGATGCGTGAACCCTTTTTTTCTCCTGTTTTAGTTTATTAATTAAATTAAATTGTTGCAGGCCATATATAGAGGTGCAATGAAGGGAAAGCTTATTGTGAAGTGCCCTCTTCCACCAGAACGGATACCAAAATACCAGCTACTGTACAAAGGTGTCTAGAAGTTGACCTTGGTAGATGTGACCTTTCTCTTCCCCTGTAGTTGCTAGGTGATCCGTAGGCGTGATGATCGAGCAGATATAGTAGTAAAGTGGTATCTTTCTTTACTACAGCAAAAAACCAAAAAATTGGCTAAGAAAGTGGATAGATCAACTTTCTCTTCTATCTCTACTCCCCCTTCTAATGTGAAGGCCTTGGCTACCGATGCAGCGAATTCTTTTGATTTTTTCAAAGAATATGTTGGAAGGATTTTAAAAGAACTGAATTGTAAAATGAAAGAGAAATGTAAATCCCTCAATTATATAAATTGGTCAACCATTATCTTAATTTAAAACAAAACGAGTACCAGTTTTTAAGGCTAATTGAGTAATTTCCAATTTTGTTAGCACTTTTTGGGTTGGCATTTTTGGTCCTAAACATGAAAATAATAAACAATCATTCCCCATGTCCGCATAGTTCTTCACAAATAACAATTAAATAAATCCTTAAGAATACTTAAAGGTTAAAAATGATAAATATTAAAAGGCGGGATTATGAGAAAATTTCATCCATGTTATTGTCAAGAGGAGGTGTACCCAAGTAATGTTAGAGGATAAGATCATTACTACTGTTAGAGGTTGAAACTACACGGGTTCCTATATTTGGAATGAAATTAAAATAAAAACCATAGTTATAATTAGTGATTTTGATTTTGGAACTAATTGGATTGCCTAGGATTATCAGTCACTACTACAAAATTGTGAATTTATAACATCCTCGCAAAAACATACCCTAAACCCTAAAAATATGTAACGTTAACACGTTTATATATATTAACCGTTTATAATATATATATATATATATATATATATATATATATATATATATATATTTAAGAAAAACACTTAATAGTTAAATAGAAGAATTTTTATGTATTAACAGGCCAAATCCAAAAAGTAAATATAATAATTAACTGTAAAGTATCATTCCTAAATACTTCACAATAAAATATTACAACCCTCAAGTAAAATGAGGCGGGATTCTAAAAAACAAAATTATTTGATAATATTTAACAGTTCTTCATTAAGTAATCTTTAAGAATACTTAATGGTTAAAACTGATAACCATCAAGTATAAGTGGGTGGCATTCTAATTTTTTTTATCCTTCTTAATGTTAGGAGGAGGTTGCTCCCAAATAATATGTTAACGACATTACTAAAGTTATGGGCTACGTATATCTTGCATTGAAATTACTCGAGTTCCTATGCTTAGAATTAAATTAAATTAAAAACCAGTTAAAATTCGTGATTTTGATCTTAGAACCAATTTGACAGCCTAGGATCATCAGTCTTTAGAATACGAAACTAAGGAGAGTGGTTGAGAGTAAGAGTGTGGATGAGAAAGAAAAGAGAGGAACTAAAAAGAAGGGAACATTAATAACAGTTAGATCCTCAATTTTGTTTTGTTTTGTTTTTTTTTTTAAAAAAAAAACATTGAGTTGCAAATATTGATTCAAATAGTTGCAGACTAAAAGTTAGACTTAGAACTTAAATTCCTTATTTGCAATACTAGTCATCAATTAACAGTTTCTTTAATCGATCTTTGGAACTATTTCCCCTCCCCCCAGAAAACACATTATCCATGGCTTAATGCTGTTTGAACAACACGCTGTTGATTGAAACGCTTTGATCATAAGTTCGAATCTTAAAAAACACACTTAATTATTAAGAAAGATGAAAACCAGGAAAAACCCTTGGTTAAATAAAAATAATTTCTGCACAGTCATTCAAACTCAATTCATTGGTACAGATCAACAGATGAGAGCACTGCAAATTCATCCATATATTAAAAAGTTGATAACTTTATCACATTATCAACACACTCCATGAGAGTGATTATTCAATTCAAAAATGTAAATAAACAAGAACTAAGCACACGCGCCATGCCATCGCGTCATTATTCTAGCATATATATATACATATAAACAAGAGCAAAGACCACTTCTTCATCAGAATTCAGAAACATCCCAAGACAGATCAATAACCCAAACTTATTGCTTGTAAATGGTGAAGCCATAGTTAGTGATAGTGTATCCACCATCAGCCACAAGATTGTGGCCATTCACAAACTTGGACTCATTACTTGCTAAGAACAGAGCGGCTTCAGCAAAATCTTGAGGCTCAATCTCAGCACCTTTCAGAGGATTATATATATTGTGAACTTCTTCATCAGTGAGCCTGAAGAATCTCTTCGCCATCGGAGTTGCAACCACATATGGCGACAAGCAGTTAACCCGAATCCCGTGCCGGCCGAGCTCCACCGCCGTGTTCTTCGTCAGCCCTAAAACACCATGCTTGGAGCTTGTGTACGCATGTGTTGATAACCCTCCGGTGATGCTACAGACACTAGCAGTGTTGATGATGTTGCCATGTCGTGCCGGAATCATCACTCTGGCGGCGTGCTTGGTGCCGAGAAACACGCCGGTGAGATTCACGTTTACGACTTTCACGAAATCCGACAATTCGACGTCGACAATGCTGTTTGTGTTGGGGTCTTGGCAATCGGCGTTGTTGAACATGATGTCGAGCTTGCCATACTTTGAAACGGCGGTGTCCACTGCGTTTTGTACGTCGTTCTCATTCGTGATGTCACAGTGAACGTAGGTGGAATCAGGTATGGTTTTGGACACAGCTTCACCTAAGTCGTCGATGACATCTGCAATTACCACTTTAGGGCCGTGTTGGGCGAAGAGTCTTGCCGTGCACTCGCCGAGTCCTCTTGCCGCACCGGTGATCAGAGCCACCCTTCCTTCAAGCCTGCAAGCGACATTCAAGCTTGAAAGTATAAATACGGAAAAGTGGATGGTTGGTTTATAAATTGGTCGATTTCTTATGTGAAAAATCTTTTGACAAAATTTCTCTCTTGATTTCTTAAGATAACTTTTTCAATTCAACTTTCTCTCCCAATCAAGAGTTTAAAACATTTTGGGAAAATATCCTTTTGAAGTTTCTTGAGCCTTTTCCCAGAGAAACTTTATTCTTGAAAAAAAAATAAAATAAATCAAGCACAAATAGTTTCAACGCAATGTGAAGTTGAACATTATAAATTCTCATTGACACTGACTGTGTGCCAGTATACATATGCATATATATATATAGGTGATGAAGTTCTAAATTTTTGGTTACCTTCTAACGGCAGGTGGGGCATTTTGAGAGGCACTTGCCATTGTTGAGATAGGGAGCCTTGTTTTTATCGATGCTAGATGATCTTCAACTGCACACAAATGATATTAAATCATATGATATATACATATATAGCTAGAGGGAGAGTCAGTAAATTCATGCATGTGCAGTAAATTCATGCATGTGCGGTAAATTCATGCATCGCTTGTTATTTACTTGTTGCGGACAACACCTGTTATTTGTTCTGTTAAGTTCTTTTGACGAAATATGTTTTATAAATGAAAATACGGTTTTTCCTAGTTAAAGTTTTTAATGAGGCATATTCATAAATGGACATCCAAGGGGGAGTGTTATGAATATACTAATTATGTGGATGTCCATTGACTCTTGTTCCTCAAATAATATTTACGGATTTACTATTCACATATACGTATTTAATATTCATGTATACAGTTACTATTCATGTGGGGCCCACGAAAACTCTCACAAATTCCAGAACCCACGGCGGCTGGAAGTGATTGGTGACTTTGGGGAAAATTACAACTAATGACCCAGATGAAATAATTACACTTTAGGACCCATTTTTCTTATATAAATAGAGGTCTTCTGTAACTATTGAATACACACTGGAATAAAGAATTCCTTCTCTCATTCTCTCCTGAATCTCTACCTTCTCTTGTTCTTACTTTATATTTCTTCACTTTTATAACACGTTATCGCACGAAAGTGCTTTCTAACGAAGGTACGATTGTTTCTTTAACGATATCGTTTACTTTTATGTTCATTTCATCTATCGGGATAATCGAAGCCATTATATTGAATTAAAATTATATTTTTACCGATTATTTTAAACATCGGTTTTATGGCTAAGATTTGAGATTATTTACTATTCATTACTATTCATTTTTAATCATTTTTATTAGTATCATCTTTTAATGATTTCTTTATATGTTCATTATATTGATCTGTGATGATCTTAACAAAATGGAATTAAAAGTATATATTTTTACCGAATGTTTTAAACATCGGGTTCCATGTATAAGATTGGAGATTATTTATTTGAGTAGTATTTTACTATTCATCCTTGATTTAATTATTTTCATATTGTTTATTGTTATTGTTACTAATTTTAACATAACATTTACTTTTATGTTATTAATATATTTATGATTCAATAATTTACTTTTATGTTACTAACATATTTATGATTCGATAATTTACTTTTATGTTACTAACATATTTATGATTCAGCAATTTACTTTTATGTTACTAACATAACTTTTACTTTTATTTATATCTTATAATTGTTATTAATTTCGACACCTACTTGGGGTTAAACTTTCTAATTTAGGAAGTCATGATTTAATATTCGTATTTACTTTTATTCTTTGCTAACATATTTATGATACAATATTTAATTATATTGTTATTAATATTTATTGCTATTTAATATTTATGATACAATATTTAATTATACAGTATTTATGCATTTACTTTATTGCTATATTAATTCTAATTCTAATTATTATTATTTTTAGTCATGACCAACAGCAGTCTTACCAAACTTGAGTTTAGTGCTCTTGACATCAGGGAGAAATTATCTATCATGGATTCTCGGATGCTTGAAATCCATCTTGATGCGATGGACCTTGGAAATACAATTTTACACGAAAATGATGCATCACGAAAAGATAAGGCGAGAGCAATGATTTTCCTTCGCCACCATATTCATGAAGGATTAAAAGCTCGAGTATTTAACGGTAAAAGATCCATTTGAATTATGGACAAATTTAAAAGATAGGTATGATCATCAAAAAACGGTGATTTTACCTAGAGCTCGTTATGATTGGATACATCTCGAGGCTACAAGATTTCAAAACGTAAGTGAGTATAATTCAGCAGTTTTCAAAATCAGCTCTCAGATGAAATTATGTGGTGAGAAAATGACTGATAATGACTTATTAGAAAAAACGTTTTCTACTTTTCATGCATCAAACATGCTATTGCAAACGCAATACCGAGAAAAAGGTTTTCAAAAATATTCTGAATTAATCTCATGCTTGTTGGTAGTTGAGCAAAATAACGAGTTATTATTGAAGAATCATGAAAATCGTCCAACTGGATCTGCTCCATTCCCTGAAGTGAATGTGAGTGTATATAATAATGGTTGCGGACGTGGCCGTGGACGTGGACGAGGCCGTGGCCGTGGTAGAGGTCGCGGTAATTACCGTTATCATGGTGGTAGAAATACTTATTATAATCCTTATACCCACCAAAAAAAGATAAATAATGAAGGACAGAAGAATGACAGGGGTGGTCCTTCAAAGGTTGCTGAGAATCAATTTTATCGCCCTTCAAAGGTTGTTGAGAACCATTGTTACCGGTGTGGTATGAAGGGACATTGGGTACGAACTTGTCGTACACCTGAGCATCTAGTAAAATTGTATCAAGCCTCCATGAAAAAGAGTGTGAATAATGTTGAATATAATGAAAATCAGGATGAGGCATAGAAGAATGATGATGCCAATGAGCCTAATGAAAGTGATGCTATGACACACTTAGAGGTGGCAGAGTTTTATTAAAAATGTTTAGTTGAATGTATAATAAGAATAATGTTTTGTAATATGTGATTTATGTTTTATATATTATGAGATTATTATTAAAATATGTTTTAATACATTTCTTTTCTATTTGATGAAGATTATGGAAATTACAAATATTGAACACAAGAATGAAGATATGTATCTCATTGATAGTGCTACAACACATACAATTCTTAAAGATAAGAAATATTTTTCACATCTAACAATAAGTTGTGCAAGCATCAATACTATAGTGGGTAATACAAAATCGATTGAAGGCTCCTAGGAAGAGCAATTATAATATTACCCAAAGGTACGAAATTTGTTATTAATGATGCTTTATATTCTTCTAAGTCTCACATAAATTTATTAAGTTTTTAGGATATCCACAGGAATGGATATCATATTGAAACTATAAATGAGAAGAATAAGGAATATCTACAAATTATTTTTGTTAGATTTGGTGAAAAAGGTGTTCTTGAAAAATCACCAATGTTATCTTCTGGTTTGGACTATACAAATATTAGTACAATTGAAACAAATGTTATGGTAAAATAGAAGAATATTGATAAAGATATGTTTAATGTTTGGCATGACCGGTTAGGCCATCCCGGGTCATCTATGATGCGAAAAATAATTGAGAATTCATGTGGACATACCTTGAAGTATAAAGAAATTCCACAATCTCATGATTTCTCATGTGTGGCATGTTCAAAAGGAAAATTAATTATTCGCCCCTCAACAATTAAAGTAGAAAGTGAGTCTCTCACATTTCTAGAACGGATACAGGGAGATATTTGTGGGCCGATAGACCCACAATGCGGACCATTTAGGTATTTTATGGTTTTAATTGATGCATCAACCAAATGGTCGCATGTTTGTTTATTATCTTCTCGTAATTTGGCATTTGCGAGATTGCTTGCTCAATTGATTAGATTAAGAGCACATTACCCTGATTATCCTATCAAGAAAATACGTCTTGATAATCTTTGGTGAATTTACTTCACAAGCTTTTAATGAATATTGTATGTCCCTTGGAATTGATGTTGAACATCCCGTAGCACATGTTCATACGCAAAACGGACTTGCGTAGAATCATTGGTTAAACGATTACAATTTATTGCAAGACCTTTACTTATGAGATCTAATCTCTTAATTTCTGCTTGGGGCCATGCCATTTTGCATGTAGCAATGTTAATTCGTATCAGGCCAACAAGTTATCTAAAAGTTTCCCCTTTACAAATGGTTTTTGGTCAAGAACCTAATATTTCCCATATAAAGATTTTTGGGTAAAGTATATGTGCCAATATCACCACCACAACGGACCAAAATGGGTCCTCAAAGAAGGATGGGAATATATGTTGGGTATGAATCTCCTTCAATTATAAAATATTTAGAACCCTCAACAGGAGATTTATTTACGGCACGATTTGCCGATTGTCATTTTAATGAATCAGTTTTCCCAACATTGGGGGAGAAAGTAAGCAGTTGGGAAAAGATAAAGAAAGTAAGCAGTTGGGAAAAGATATTAGCTGGAATGAATTATCATTGGCTCATTTTGATCCTCGTACAAAACAATGTGAACTAGAAGTTCGAGAAGATAATTCATTTACGAGAATTTAGCTAATCGAATGCCGAAGCATTTCTTCGACCCAAAAAAGGTAACAAAGTCACATGTCCCATTTGTTAATGCTCCTATTCGAATTGATGTCCACGAAGGACAAGGTCAATCTATTATGAACAAATCGAAACACGCTTAAAGCGTGGAAGGCCTATCGGTTCAAAAGATAAAAATCCTCGGAAAAGAAAAGGAGCTAAGAATATAGATGGTCAAATTGAGGATAATCAAGAAAAATTTATAGCTCCAGAAGAGCTACCTCATGAAGAGGTATTATCTATAGAAGAGAATAATGAAGTCTCGAAGAGACTCGTACACGAAACATGTGAAAATAATGAGATCTCAATAAATTATGTTATGAATGGAATCCGATGGGATCGAAATGACGTCAACGTTGATGATGTATTTGCTTATTATATAGCAAATGATGTAATGAATAATAATGAGGATTATGAGCCAACATCTATTAGGGAATGTCAACAAAGAAAGGATTGGCCCCTATGGAAAGATGCCATTAATGCAGAATTGAATTCATTAGCAAACGAAAAGTATTTGGACCGTAGTCCAAACACCTAAAGATGTAAAGCCGAGTTGGATACAAATGGGTATTTGTACGAAAGAGAAATGAAAAGGGTGCAATTGTTAGATATAAAGCACGTCTTGTAGCCCAAGGCTTCACACAAAGACCTGGCATTGATTTTGAAGAAACTTATTCACCAGTAGTTGATGCAACTACTTTTCGTTATTTAATCGATCCGCGGTAAATGAAGGTCTTGATCTGCATTTAATGGATGTTGTGACTGCCTATTTATATGGATCACTTGATAGTGATATTTATATGAAAGTCCCTGAAGGACTTAAGATGCCAGTAGCATCTAATTCAAATTCTCAAGAATAATGTTCAATAAAGTTAAATAAGTCTCTATATGGCCTGAAACAATCAGGGCGTATGTGGTATAATTGTCTTCAGAAATATTTGTTGAAAGAAGGGTATAGAAATGACCCGATATGCCCATGTATCTTTATGAAAATATCGGGAAGAGAATTTTCTATAATTGCTTTGTTTATGTTGATGATATCAACATTATTGGAACTCTGAAGAGCTTCAAAAAGCAATTAATTGCTTGAAAAGAGAATTTGAAATGAAAGATTTGGGAAGAACAAAATTTTGTCTTGGATTACAAATTGAGTATTTAAAGAATGAGATCTTTGTATATCAAGAAACTTATACAAAGAAGATCCTAGAGCGATTTTATATGGATAAGTCATATCCATTATGTACTCCAATGATTGTAAGGTCTTTGAAAGTGGATAAAGATCCATTTCGACATAGAATAATTAATGAAGAAGGTGAAGAAGATCTACTTGGTCCGAAGTACCATATCTCGGTGCTATTGGAGCACTAATGTATCTTGCTAATCATACACGTCCTGATATATCATTTGCTGTAAACTTATTATCAAGATACAGTTCTTCACCTACTCAAAGGCATTGGAATGGAGTAAAACAAATTTTACGCTACCTCAGAGGCACTATGGATATGGGGTTATATTACTCAAATGTATCTAAGTATGAACTGATTGGTTATGTCTTTGGATTTTTGTCGATCCACATGATGGTAAATCACAAACAGGCTATCTATTTACATGTGGATGTACAACTATATCATGGCGATCTATGAAACAGACTATATCAGCTACATCATCTAATCATGCAGAAATTTTAGCAATGCATGAAACAAGTCGAGAATGTGTATGGTTGAGGTCGGTAATACATCATATACAAACAACTTGTGATTTATCTTCAGGAAAAATGGTTCCAACAGTCCTGTATGAAGATAATACTGCATGTATTGCTCAACTTAAAGAAGGATATATCAAGGGTGATAGAACGAAGCATATTTCACCAAAATTCTTCTTTACTCATGACCTTCAAAAGAATGGTGAAATAGATATTGACAAATCGGTTCAAGTGAAAATTTAGCAGATTTGCTTACCAAATCACTTCCAAGTACAATCTTTGAAAAGCTTGTATTTAATATTGGTCTTCGAAGATTCAGAAATCTTAACTGATATTGTCAAGTGGCAACTGAAAGGAAGATGTGTTCAAAAGACATTGAAAGTAATGTTATCATCAGGGGGAGTAAAACTGATGTAATTAAGAGGGGGAGTTAATATACGCTGTACTCTTTTTCCCTTATCTAGGTTTTGTCCCACTGGGTTTTCCTAGAAAAGTTTTTAATGAGGCAGCATTAGAAAGTGTATCAATGAATGATGTACTCTTTTCTTTGGCTAGGTTTTTATCCCTTTGGGTTTTTCCTAGTTAAAGTTTTTAATGAGGCATATTCATAAATGGACATCCAAGGGGGAGTGTTATAAATATACTAATTATGTGGATGTCCATTGACTCTTGTTCCTCAAATAATATTTACGGATTTACTGTTCATACGGAATCACTGTTCATGTATACGTATTTACTATTCATGTATACAGTTACTATTCATGTGGGGCCCACGAAAATTCTCACAAATTCCAGAACCCACGGCGGCTGGAAGTGATTGGTGACTTTGGGGAAAATTACAGTTAATTACCCAGATGAAATAATTACACTTTAGGACCCATTTTTCTTCTATAAATAGAGGTCTTCTGTAACTATTGAATACACACTGGAATAAGAATTCCTTCTCTCATTCTCTCCTGAATCTCTACCTTCTCTTGTTCTTACTTTATATTTCTTCACTTTTATAACATTTTCACAATTATATAGCACTATTGAAAATAAAATGTTTTATTAAAGTTTTGTTTGAGTTGAGCCTACAGTAATTTTTTTTTAAATATTATACTTTTTGTCAAATACAATCATTGTTTTGATAAAGTTGATTTTATAGTAAGTTTGATTTTTTTCTTTGGTTGTAAATGAAGCCTATTCTATAAAACTTGTATGCATGTGATGTTACTTTCCTTATTTTCATATGGGTTAAGGAGCAATTTGGCCAACCAACTATTGGCTCAGGAGCACCTAGCACAAAAAACTATTAAATGGACCAAAAATGCCAAAGAACTTTTAAAATTGTACAGTTTGCAAAAATCCACTGACGTCCGTCAGTATGCACACAACGCCATCAGTATGCAGGTAAGAGCATAAACAAGCCCACCATCTGTTTGAAAAAACTACTAGGAGGCTTCATCAGCTATGTCTCTAAACCTAATTTTTCAAAACGAAACAGAAATTCTAGAGCCAACAAGAAGAAGATCAAACACCAGTAGATCCAAAACCACCTTCACCTCTAGCCGTGGAATCCAAATCTGCAACCTCCTCAACCTCAGGCGTCACGATCCTCTCGATTATCAGTTGCGCAATCCTGTCGATCTCCAACCTTCACTTCAAAATCAGCGTCCGAATGATTGAACAAAATCACTCCAACAGGTCCTCTGTAATCCGCGTCAATCACACCAGCACCCACATCAATTGAATTCTTCAAAGTCAAACCCGAACGTGGTGCTATACGAACATAGGTTCCTTCAGGAATCGCTATACTCAGATCAGTTGCTACAAGAGCCTTTCCCCTTGCTAGCACCTTCGTCTCCACCGTGCTAGATAGATCGTAACCGGCAGAGAGAGCGGAAGACCTAGAAGGCAAAATGGCCTTGTCAGAGAGTTTCCTCACTTGAAGAAAAGGCACAAAGGTTGCAGGGGTTTCGGCGACACCGTTGTGTTCAACCTTTTGGATCTTGGGGGTTGGCTCCTGGACCTCACAGCCATTGCTCTGTATCTCAGTATGAGCCATTATACTGAAGCTTGTCTTATCCCCAAATCCCACGCAAGAGATTTCATGGGGAAAATTTTTCAAGGCAGAATAGGGTAGATAATTAATTATTTTGCATGTAATTGCAGGGAAGTAACGGACGTTAAAAGCAATTTAACGGATTTGTGCAAACTTTACAATTTTAAAAGTTCTTTGGCATTTTTGGTCCATTTAATAGTTTTTTGTGTTGGGCGCTCCTGAGCCAATAGTTGGTTGGCCAAATTGCTCCTTAACCCTTTTCATATTTATGTTTACATTAGGTAACAAGGTCTCGTATTCTATAAAAATCGGTTGGATGATCACTACAAATATCTTTGGGAAGTCTAATGTTTGAAGAGATCTTTCTTGTTTGAAAAAAGAAATAAAAGGAGATTTTTTGTTGAAGGACAAAAGTTCATGAATGGATATTATAAGGGTTAAATACCAATTTTACCACAGAAGCTTTGGCTAGAGAGCATTAAGCACCAGAAAGTGTTTTTTGGTATCATTTTTGCCCTGGAAGTTTACAAACATAGCAATCTTTCCCATCGGTTGATCTTGACTGTTGAATTGTTACTTTTCTTTATAAACTTCCAGGGCAAATTTGCTTCTAAAAAAATCTTTTAGGACAAATTTACTTCTAAAAAAAACTTCAGGGGCATATTTGCTCCTTTTTGTAAACTTTCGGGGCAAAAATGATATAAAAAAACTTTCAGGTACTGAATGCTCCCTAGCCAATACTTCCATGGCAAAAATAATATTCAACCTATATTATAATGCCATGTGATATAGCCAATTGTAAGTAGAAAATATTAAATTAAAAGGGCTTTAGAAGTTTTGTATGTTATATTTTGTGCCGGTAACACTTTAATATGTTAGGCATGACGATGGGGTAGCCGAGTAATGTTATTAAAAAAATTAATCTTAATTATCTCAAAATCTAAATTTAATTATCTTAAAAAAAATAGGGAAAAAACAGAAAAATACTGTCAAAATAAATAAATAAATAAATATGTTTAATTTCAATAATTCAAAAGAGACTTAGTTAGAATTTTGAAATGTTGCAAAATTTGAAAAATTACTAACTACCTTTAGTTTATTTTAATAAAAAATCCTTAACCCCCCTTTGCCGGTCGTTGAAGCTCTGACTTCGATGACTGGCGGCGAATGTCACTAGAGCTCTGGTCACCTTGCCAGTGATCAGAGCTCTGGCGGTCTCATATATTTTTTGAATTACATAAGAAAAAGTCATTAATATGGATACTTGAGTTGTTAATATAGATACTAAATTTGTAAATAGGGTTGATTGGAGCTCTGGAGGTCTCATATTTTTTTGAATTTTGTTATGGAATAAAATATTAGGCTCATTCAAGGTGTGGCTCAACAAGAGGCAACTAATATTGCACAGATGTGATGGCAGAACATTTGGGCTTAGAGGCACAAGAGGCCTATCAGTCCAAACCCTAACCCTAAGGTACCTTCTATAAATAGATGGTAAACCCTAAAGGTACACATCTTCTAGACTCTCTCTTTTACTATTCGGCCGATCACTGTGCACATACCCACAAAACACAACCCCCATCCTCCTTGGCAAAGAGCCTTCATATTAGTGTACAATGATCCTCCATTCTCACAGGTATCTCATCCATAGATACCTAGGAGAGAGCTATTTGATCCTACATCAATATCCTAGTCCATTTAGGGCTAGACACTTGTGTTCTTATGACAGAACATTGGCGCCGTCCGTGGGGACTCGGTAAAATTTGAATCCCATATCACAAAAAAGCTACAAACTCACTATTGCAAATGGCAAACACCAGAAGTTGCAATCTAGCAATTCGGCAAGATCAGTTGCCAGAAGAACAATCACAACAGCAGAACAAGGGCATATATCTTGGCAGGAGAGTTCTGCGGACCCAGACGCAGAGCATGTCGTTGTGGAAACTGAATCCGAGACATCAGATACAGCGAAATCTCCTTTCCCTAAAAATGTAGTTATTCAACAGATTGGTCCCACGGTTCTACCGCAGGATCCGTCTTTAGAATTTCAAGTGGTAGACCCCGACATTTGCATGTTGCAAACCACTCTTGGCTCCATGATGAATGGGATGGAGGAGATGGAAACCCGTAATCGTCTCCAAAGGGAAGAGGATATCCGACTTATGAGAGAAGAGATGGATCGTCGTAATGTAAAATGGAGTCAGCTGTTCAACAAGCATGTTGGACGGACTGAGTATCATACGCGGAACGCAGGAAAAAATGTCGCTGGACCAAGCCGAAATAATGTTTCGGCATCCTCAAATGCGAGAACATCATTGGAAGAACACATAGAAGGAATCATGCCCGAAGAAGACCAAGTTCGGGATGATGGGGACGATGTTCTGAAGATACAGTCTCTGGAAGAACGTGTCAAAATGCTCGAAAATCCGACAAGAAAGGAGCCAGTCGAAAGTTAGAGCCCCCTGTAGAAGATACAGCACCATCATCACCTGAGTCGACTTCTGATGACGAAGATAAAATTCAGAGCCCCTTTTCTGATAAAATTATGGCCGCTGCTTATCCCAAAGCACTGGATACAAAGGATGTCCCTAAATACGATGGGAGTCAGGACCCACAAGTGCGTGTTGGAAATTTCAAGATGGAAATCATGGTAAAGGGTTATACAGGGCCCGTCATACCTAGGCTGTTCGCGGGAACATTGCGCGGAGCCGTGCAAATTTGGTTCAATTCCTTGCCAATAAATTCAATCTCGGATATGAAAGACTTAGAAAAGAAATTCTTGCTTAATTTCGCCACAAGCAGAAAGCAACCAAAAACCGAGTTCCAACTCGGACAGGTGAAGCAATCACCAGGGGAAACGTTGCAGAAGTATTTGGAGCGCTTCAAAGACACAGCTTTACAAGTCCCGAGGCTGAAGGAAGAAGTACATTTGCATTGTGTCATGGCAGGCTTGGACAAGTCTTCACGCTTGAAAAAATCGGTCATGAAACGTCGTCAGAAAACTTTGACGGAATTCCGAGACCAATCTAAACAATACATAGAGCTGGAACAAATGGACATCATGAGCCAAGCACCAAAGGAGAAAGTAAGAAATCTGTTGGTTTTGATTAGTTTTGATGATGTCTTATATAGATGCCATTCTTAAGAGCAAAAAGGTTGCACACTACATTTACATTATACTTTGACTAATTCTTATATCTAATGTAGAAGTGAAGTTTAATGATGAAGAATAATCAAGAGAAGAGAAGAAAGAAAGAAGAACTTGCTCAATTGAATGAGAAAATCATTATACAAGTTCTTAGATTGATTCTAGAAGCCCCCACGATGATATGGAAGTTGGAACGGCTCAAATCAGAGTTAAAATGAGCAAAATCAATTAGCTACCTCGAGCCAGGAAGACTACCTCGAGTTAGAACAGCTATCTACAGTGTTTTGGTCATTTAGGATGCTTACCTCGAGGCAAGACACCATTCACCTCGAGTTGGAATGATTGCTACAATGATTTTGGCCTCTAGAACAATTTACCTCGAGGCAGGACTTCATTCACCTCGAGTTGGCTACCTCGAGTCAAGCATTCAGCTACCTCGAGTCAAATGCTCCTTCAGCACGCTCTGTTTCACGTTCAGCTCAGGCGACCTCTGGGAATTCGATGATATCTCCCAAACCAGAAATCAGATTGACGTGAAACTAGTGGAATATGAAACTAGACTCCCAATGCGTCATTTTGATATATAATCCAAGTCCAAAGGAGTCCATATGAGAGAGGGATGAGTTTGGAAAGTTGGAACAACAATCACCGTCACAGTCTAGACCAAGCTTCAGTGTCTTGAGTGTAACTCACAAAATAAAAATCCAATTGAGCTGTAATTGATGGAATATGAAAGTATACTCACATAGCTTTCCATCAAGAGTTGAACCAGCCAAAACGAAGTTCATACCAGGAAGTTATGGCCCTCGAAAGTTGACACTCGAAATTCTGGATTCAGTTCAGCATAGCTTCGATTTTCTGTTTCTACACAACAAAATGAAATGAAACCAATTCCATTTGATTCTAGACACAACAAGGGTTTCATAGAATTTGGAAGAAACCAATTTTGAAGAGTGCCTCCTCAAATCAAGTTCAAGTCAGAAAGCACAGAATTGAAGTTTGCACCTCGAGCACGTAAGAGTTGTGCCTCGAGTTGGTTAACTCGAGCGTAGATTTAACACCTCGAGTCTGATGGAAGAGTTAGACATTTTGGAATGAGTTTTTACCTCGAGTCAGAAGTGAAACCTCGAGTCTGAATGCAAACAGAGAGTTAGAAGAATTGAGAAGGCTTTTTACCTCCAGGCAGAAAGTTCACCTCGAGTCAAATTCTTAGACTTCATTTCTGCATATTCCTTTGAACATGTGATTCTCGAGAATGAGGAATCAATTCTCGAGAATGGTTCTCAAAAATCAGAAAGGATTCTCGAGTATGAACGATTGCTTTCCTTCTGAGTTATCTATTCCTCGAAGTGACTCTCGAGAATTGGGAACCAATTCTCGAGAATGGTTCTGGAGAATCACTTGGTGATTCTCGAGAATGATCAAGAAGCATATATTTCCAGTTTGCGATAAGGTAGATTCTCGAGAATGATCACAGCGGCTCTCGAGAATGCATTAGACAGAATCACAAGACATAGTTTCTCTGAAGTGATTCTCGAGAATGCATAAGCAATTCTCGAGAATGGCTCTCGAGAATCAGTAAGGATTCTCGAGAATGAACGGGATTCTGCAAGAATACTCAACTATTCAGAAAGTATTCAGAAAGTAATCCGGAAGTATTCAAGAAGCATATGAGCTATCAACGCAAATCTTCTCTGCATCATTATATGAATCTTTTGGTTATTCAATTAATACTTCTCCTACATCACTCAATCTTATTACTAATCATATTCTTGAGTGAGTTGCAGATTATTAATTTGAGTTAAACATTGTAGAATCAATTCATGGATCAGAAGCATTTTCATAGAACAGGTGCTACTCGAGTATTGATCTGAATCAAGCATCTGTCAAGCATTTCTGTAGGAGATGTTTAACCAATGTTTGAATTTTGATGAGCTGTCAAGCACCGAGAAAGATGCCGAAGCATTTGAGTTAAACATTGTAGAATCAATTCATGGATCAGAAGTATTTTCATAGAACAGGTGCTACTCGAGTATTGATCTGAATCAAGCATCTGTCAAGCATTTCTGTAGGAGATGTTTAACCAATGTTTGAATTTTGATGAGCTGTCAAGCACCGAGAAAGATGCCGAACAGAGACAAAGCACTGAACCCAATTAAGGCTAGCCCATAACAGCAAAAGCACGGAATCAATATTTTAAGCTATCCTTTGTTCGAGAACACGTGAATGACAACTGTAAAGATACCCAACCGAGCGGACACTCGATCGTGGCTAAGCAGAAGGCGCGGATGTTTGAAGACTCCCAACGGACATATTCAAACATTCAAACGGGCAGATTCAAATCCTTCCAACGGTCCTCAAGCTTCAACTTATAAATACCCGAAGGATTGAATTCATCAAGTGGACACAACCAACGCATACACAAACAAAGCATTCAAAGTGTTCAATTTCTATTCTGTATATATCTTAGGATATTATTGAGCTTCGAGTGTTTATCATTTATCTACTCGTGAGAGAGTCTTATCATTTGTTTCACAATTTGTTCAAAATCTCAAGATAGAGGTATCTTGAGTGTGGGTGTACAATTACAACTTGTAAGGGGAGTGAGTCCTAGGGAGAAAGGATCATCCCGAGTACGAGTGTGTAATTGTGTCTTTGAGTATTTGGTTACAACTTGTAAAGAGGGGTAAGTCCTAGTGAGAGGATTACTCGAGAGTTACAGAGTGTGTAATCAAGTTACGAGATAGTGAAATCCCAGAGTGTCTGGGTACTGGACGTAGGTCAAGGAGTTGGACCGAACCAGTATAACCTCTTGTGTTCATTGCTCTTCTCTTTATCTCTGTTTTAAGTGTTCTTGAGCAATTAGCGAAAGAATTTCAAGATCACCTATTCACCCCCCTCTAGATGATATTCCACCTTCAAAATCCGCCTCCTCGAGGGTAAAGAACAATATGGACAGAATAGACAAGACATCCGAGCACGTGGAAGGGATAATAAGCTTAGAGGAGGCAAAGCGGAAGGAAGATATGACCGGTATGCTCCATTAAAGGTATCTCAAGCTCAAATTTGGAAGGAAGTTTCTTTGACCGAGATGAAGAAAGTGGAGCGACCACGGCCGTTACGAAATGAGGTCACCCTGGATAAATCTCAGTATTGTGAATTCCATGACCAGCATGGTCACACAACTGACGTCTGCTGGGATCTAAGGGATGCAATAGAGAAATTCATCCGTGAAGGAAAACTTCGTCGCTATGTTATTCAAATGCAGGGGTGGCAGAACAAGCGCCAAGGAAACCGAAGTAGAAGCCCGCCTACCGATAAGAGGAGACGAGAGCAGAAAAGCGGGGGACGAAGCAATGACGATGAGTTTCCTGATTCAAACAAATAATACATCCCGGCAGCTCAGAGACCTGAACTATCGGGCTGGGGGGCAACCGATTTAACTTTGGTTGCCATCATAGTTTACAATTATAAAGGAGGACAATACAGGTGATCACTTTAATACCTAAACACCCACACCCAATCAATATTCAAATAAACAAGATGACAACTTTTTCATATTTGACTCCCAAACTCAAAATCCGTTCACATGTCCGTTGAAAACATCAATGAAATGGACTAATGAATATAATAGAGGTGTTGGCATCAATTTCGTACCTTCCTCTCTTTAAGCTTTCGTCATCACTAACATCCCTCCATTCAGCTCATTTCTGTGCCATTTTCACTTTATCCTGGCGCCTCTATTTATTATATGGGGGTATTTGTGTCTTTTCACAAATAGAAAATATTATAAAAAAATCCCACAAGACTTCACTGGATTTTTGAGATTTCAAGGAACCATTTTGTCATATTTTTCTTTGCTCGAGACCTAGGCGCAATTTTCCCTACTTTTTTTATTTTTATTTTTATTGACATAGGAGTGAAAACTTGTTGAGAGAAGTATGATAAAATATTTATGAAACCTTGTATAAAGTGATAAATTAATAAGATTGTATTGTCTTGATATTATCTTGATTTGATTTATTTTATACACACACATATAAGGCTTTTGAAACGAAGTTGAAAACTTGATTTTTAAATATTTTATAAAATTTATTTATATATTTGACTAGACAAGCTTTCATGATTTAAAAGAAATCATTTCTTATAAGATTATGAATATTTTTATTAGAGAAACAAACATAAAGCGCATTTTATTTGTGCATCATAGTCTTCAAGTTACGCTTGTCATTTATGTGTTGCGGACAACACCTGTTATTTGTTCTGTTAAGTTCTTTTGACGAAATAAGTTTTCAAAAAGGAAATACTTTTTCACAATTATATAGCATTATTGAAAATAAAATGTTTTATTAACGTTTTGTTTGAGTTGAGCCTACAGTAATTTTTTTTAATAGTATACTTTTTGTCAAATACAATCGTTGTTTTGATAAAGTTGATTTTATAGTAAGTTTGATTTATTCTTTGGTTGTAAATGAAGCCTATTCCATAAAACTTGTATGCATGTGATGTTACTTTCCTTATTTTCATATTTATGTTTATATTGGGTAACAAGGTCTCGTATTCTATAAAAATCGGTTGGATGATCTCTACAAAAATCTTTGGGAAGTCTAATGTTTGAAGAGATCTTAGTTAGAATAAATAAATAAATATGTTTAATTTCAATAATTCAAAAGAGACTTAGTTAGAATTTTGAAATGTTGCAAAATTTGAGGAATTACTAACTACCTTTAGTTTATTTTAATAAAAAATCCTTAACCCCCTTGCCGGTCGTCGAAGCTCTGACATCGGTGACTGGCGGCGGCTGTCACTAGAGCTCTGGTCACCTTGCCAGCGATCGGCTGCCAGAGCTCTAGCGGTCTAATATATTTTTTGAATTACTCAAGAAAAAGTCATTAATATGGTACTTGAGTTGTTAATATAGATACTAAATTTGTAAATAGGGTCGGTCAGAGGTCTCATTTTTTTGAATTTCTTCAATAAAAGTTGTCAATATGAATACTTTAGTAGTTAATATATATACTAAAGTCATACATAGGGTCAACCGGAGCTTCCACGGTCTCATATGTTTTTTCTAAATTTCTCAAGCAAAAGTCATCAATATGAATACTTGAGTTACTAATATGGATATTAAAGTTGTAAAGAGGGTTGACCAGAGCTCCGACGGTCTCATATTATTTTAAATTTCTCAAGTAAAAGTCATCAATATGAATGCTTGAGTTGTTAATATGATACTAAAGTCGTAAATAGAGTCAACTAGAGCTCCGAAGGTCTCAAATATATCTTTTGAATTTCTCAAGCAAAAGTCGTCAATATGAATACTTGAGTTGTTAATATGAATACTAAAGTCGTAAATAGAGTTGACTGGAGCCTCGACGGTCTCGAATGTGTGTTTTTTTTTTTTTGAATTTCTCAAGCAAAAGTCATCAATATTGATAATTGAGTTGTTAATATGCATATTCAAGTCTAAGAAATATATGGGACCGTCGGAGCTCCGGTTGGTCCTATTTACGACTTTAGTATGCATATTAAAACCTCATGTTTCCATATTGACAACTTTTTCTTGATAAATTTAAAAAAAACAATATATGTATATATATATATATATATATATGAGACTGCCGAAGCTCTAGCGGTCGGTAGCCAGCAAGGTCACCAGAGCTTCAGTGATGGCTGCCACCTTTAGGCAACGGCGTTGGAGCTCTGGTAGGCGAAAGGGGGTTGAGAATTTCATAATAAAAAAATAAGGGTAATTATGTAATTTCTCAAATTTTACAATATTTCAAAATTACAAATCAGGACCTTTGAAATTATTGAAATTCAATATACTTATTGTTATAAATATATGTATTATGTGGATGTCCATTGCATAGTAACCCTTGAAGGTCTATAAATAGAAGTCTTGTGTAAACATTCAGAAGTTACTTGAAATGAGAATTCCTCCATCTCTCTAGAATTTCTCTCTGACTTCTCTATACTTTTCTTTACATTTTCTTCAGTTTTATAACATGTTATCAGAACGAGCTCTAACCAATTGAGCTTTGTGTTGTTCATCATCACCATCGTCCTTTTTCTTCCTCTTTACACCGAAGAAGTTTTTCAAATCGCTCAAAAGGAGACGTTTCAAGTTGAAAAATTGATTTCTGATCGGTGATTATGCGATCTCTTCATTCAGGTATGTTTTCTATTAAGTTTTAATTGTTGTTTTAAGTAATATGATCTTTGTGAATGAAAGAGGAAGAAGAGTTGCAGAGAGAGAGAGATGAGACGCAGAGACGGGCAGAGGAAGAAGGAGGAGAAGGAAAAAAAAAAGAAAAAAAATGTCACGGATGAGTTTTGAAAAAATTTGTCCATGGATCCCACATGTTTTTAATATTTAATTATTATAATTACTATTTAAATAGTAAATTCCAAAAAAAACGTCGAGATGGTTTGAAAAATTTGGCGGGACCCATATGTTTTTAATATTATATTATTATAATTACTATTTATTATTATATTATATTACTATTTGCATAGTAAATTACACATTGATTGCACAATAATTACGCTAAAGTATATATATATATATATTAATATTATTTTAATTTTAAATTTGTCTGCTAACATATTTATGATTCAGCATTTTATTTTTATTATTGCTAACATATTTATATTTAAGTATTTATTTTTATGTTAGCATTTATTTATGTTTATTTATTTATATTTTATAACTATTATTAATTTCGACACCTACTTGGGGTTAAACCTCCTAACCTAGGGAGTCTTGATTTAATATTCAGCATTTACCTTTATGTTATTTATTTATGTATTTATATTTTAATTACGACACCTACTTGGGGTTAAACCTCCTAACCTAGGAAGTCTTGATTTAATATTATGCATTTAATTTTATGATATTTAAATTAAGCATTTACTTTTATGTTAACTAACATAACATTTATTGTTTATGTTTAATTTATTATTTGTCATTTTATTATTTTTATTTTCATTATTATTATTATTATTATTATATCTCTTATTATATGATCAGACGTCATATATAATGGCCAGAAACCATATATATAAGTTTATCCTGAAGATAAACAGTTTAAAGCCATATTGTGATATGAGCTAAAAGTTGGCAAGAAGCCCAAATTTTGGTCAAGCCAAGAGAAGATATAAAGTGGCAAGCCCAGAAGAGGCATAATTTAGACAAGCCAAGAGAAGGCATAAATTGTCAAGAAGCCAAGAAGAGGCATAATTTGGCCTGAAGCCAAATGATAATTTGGCCTGATGCTGAGAGACATATTGGCCTAAAGCAAATAGATAAATTTGCCTGAAGTTATGAGACATGGCCTGATCCATAATTTTTGTATGGTATCATTTGTATGAAAGTCTCAAGGTTGTATATTTGGCATTAAAAGATTCTTTTGTTCTTTAGAACAAATTAATGGGATTGTATGACCACCAGAAGATGATTGTTCTTCTAAAAGTTTATTATAAATTAGAATATTTAATTTTCTCTAGTAGTAGCAATATTGTGAAAGAGTCAAGAAATATTTTGATTTAATTTCTTGCATGTGATCAAACAAAACAGTGAGTTTTTGTTTAAGGATCATGAATTTCCTCCAACATAATCAACTACATTCCCAGAAGTGAATGTAGTAATGAATAAATTTAATTGTGGTTGTGGATATGTGTGTAAACTTGTTTATATATGGACATGGTTGTAATTATGATGGTTCAAATTCTCACCAGAAGTGAGAAAAGATTATTGATAAGAACCACAGAATGAGATATTATTGGGTATAATAAACATGATAGAAACTCATGTTATTGTTGTGGTGGCAAGGCTCATTAGTTTTATATTTATTGTATGTCATGATATATTTGTTAAACGTCAAATATTTGATATAAATAATCTGATAAGATAAGTATTATAAGCCTCAAAATCAATTTCATAAGTATGAGGCGTTAGATTTTTGGAGATGTGGACCTATTTGGAATTTTAATATTTCAAGGTATTATTTAGTAATTTACTAAAATACCATTTATGAATTTTTGGGTCATATTATGTAATTTGCTCTTTTCAACAGTAGGAGGCGGTGATTTTCTGAAATTTAGACCCATTTGAGTTTTAACTATTTGGGGTACTATTTTGTAATTTTACATGGTACTAAAATGACATTTATAAATTTTGGGGTCATATTTTGTAATTTACTTCGAACAAAATTCTCACCCACGTGAAGTCAGGTGAAGGGGGAGAAAAAATTTGGCCATGGGTCCTACGTATTTATATTATTTTAATATTATGAATAATAATTACTATTCATGAAAAAAAAACCTTCAAAAAAAATTGATATTTTTGAATGGCAAGTAGCCATAATATTATGTTTTTATGTCAAGAAGTAGTCATAATATTATGATTTTATGACTAGAAAATTTATCATGTTTATTGCCATAAATTTATTTTTTGATGTTTAAGAAGTTTATCAATTTTTATAATTGTTCTTTTATAAAAGAATAATATTGGTTTAAAGAAATAGCATGACAAGAAAAATTTTAAGGATTATTTTAAATACTAAGACCACGAAAGTATATGTATATACAAAGAATTTTAAGTTAATATGTATATACAAAGAGTTTTAAGTTATTGTCTTAAAGACAAATAACTTGCGTAGAAATTATGCCACACGAGTAATATTTGTAAAGGCTAATAGTCTTGGAGACTAATTAGCATAGTTTGCCCACTTAATTTGAAAGATCAATGTTCATATTAAATTTGGTAGTATTAATTTGAAACTCCGGAAGAGTTATGAAAGTATAAATTTTATTTAAGGCTCCAGAAGAGCTAATATTTTGTTACCTGAAGGGACAAAATTATGCATTGAATATGCATTTTATTCTACCAAAAATGATAGAAACTTGTTGAGTTTCAAAGATATCTGCAGAAAAGGATATCATATAGTAAAGTATTGAACCACATACAATATGTAAACCAGAAGTTTATAGTATGACCAGTTAGGTCATGTGGTTAATAAACCATACAATGATATGAGAAATTTGAAAGATGCATCTATAAGATGGTTACATGTGAGATTATTTGCTTGCAACATGGAGTTTGCAGAAATTATTGCAACATGAAGTTTGCAATAATATTTGATGTTTGAATAAATTAAGCGCGTAATTTCCAGATGATATGATTTAAGAATCATAATTAAAACCTCCATAAATAAGCTGGATGAAAGCTTATGAGAACAAAATTTTATGTTGATATGTTTGATATAGCAGCATTTATATAAGCCAACAAAATTCTCCCGGTAAAATTAGCTTTTGGTCAGAAGCCAGACAAATTTCCATCCTAAAAGGGTTGAATGTGCAATAATTATAAATCCACCACAATGCACATAGATGGATATAGAAAGAAATTTTAGATAAATGTTGTATAAGTACCTTCTATTTCTTGTTTGTCTCTATATGAAACATGTAAGATGTTTCTAAAGGAAACAAATGGATGTATGAGACTTATCTTTGCATGATTAGTCAATTGTCGTTTGACATTGTTTTCTTACCATGAGGGGGAGAAATTGGATAGCTGGAAAAGTGAATACATGGAATGCATTATAGCATTGTATATATCCTCGAATAATGTAGTATGAACCGAAGTTCATCGATTATGCATTCATGAATTATTTGAGATAATATTACTTCGACCCAAATGAGATTTATTAAATCTCATACTCCAGCTGAAAATGCTCCAATCTGTATAAATATGAATGTAGCATGCTCGAAGCATGAGAAATTATTCGGTTCCAATTATAAATGTTATGGATAAATTGAAGCAATAATTATGATGATCATATTAAGGAGGTAGATACTCCAGAAGAGTATCGAGACATAACTAATTGTAAAAACCTCAAAAGAGGTTCAAGTACCTGAATTATATTGATTTTGATAAGTTATGTCGAATTGGAAAAATAGAACCGAAAAGATAAAGTTGTCGACAAACAACTTTTGATGATGATATCACGTGATTAAATGAGGATATTATATAAAGATATGTCACAAGAAGTTGACATAAAGATGATTGGCCAAGAGGATAAGTGAAATTGAATATGACGCAAATATAATCATATTATGACAGTTATGGACCAGCAGTTCAAATTGAGATATATATTGTTAATCTGGCAATTTATGAAAGAAAGAAAAATTATGCGTCTATTATATATTGTTATATAGTCTATGCATAAGGCTTACTAAATTATGAAGATTACAGAAGAATCTTCAAAGAATCAAAAAGTGCTAGTAGCACATGTCCTTAAAAGGACTTAAGGTGATAGAAAAGGACTTTGGTCTTGAAAGACACGTCCCAAAAAGATTTAAGGTCGCGAGAGCACACGTCCCCAAAAAGACTTAAGGTGCGGAAGCATCAAATAATTTATTGTCTTAGAAGCACAAGTCCCGAAGGACTTAGGATACTAATCAAAAGCATTTAATTCAAGTTATTGAAAACAATAGAGGGGAAGAAGTCTTTGTATGACTTAAATCAATTAAGACAAAGTGGTATAATCTTCTCAAGAAATATATGTTGAAAGAAGGGTATAAAGAAAGTGAATCAATATGCCCATGATCTTTATGAAAAGATCTTGAAATGAATCTTTTAATTGCAATTTATGTTGATGATATCAACATTATTGAAACGCTTATTTGAAGAGTTTTCAATAAGGCAATTAATTGTTTAGAAAAAAGAATTTGAAATAAAGGAATTGAGAAGAACGAAATTTGTATTATATTACAGATTTAATACCTATAGTACGAGATCTTTTGTTTATACGAAAGTATGTCCTCGATTGATTTTATATGGATAAGTCATATCCATTATATACTTAAATTATTTGCAGGCGGATAAAGAACAATTTCGACCTCAAGCAAAGAAGTTGAAAAAGGGCAATATCATATTTATTAACATGAGATAATTTTTCACCAAAACAAAAGACAGTGGTTGTAATATAGTCATCAGGGGGAGTAAATATGATGTAATTTAGAAATGCAAGTTGATGTACGCTGCACTCTTTTTTCCTTATCTAGGTTTTGTCCACCTGGGTTTTCCTAGAAAGGTTTTTAATGAGGCGGCATTAGAAAATCGATGTAATTAAGAGGGGGAGTCGATACATCGCGTTGTTTCTTTTTCCCTTATCTAGGTTTTGTCCCATGGGTTTTCCTAGAAAGGTTTTTAATGAAAGCAACATTAGAAAGTGTATCAATGGATAATATACTTTTTTTTCTTTATTTAGGTTTTATCCCACCTGGGTTTTCCTAGTTAAAGTTTTTAATGGCATATTCATAATGGACATCCAAGGGGAGTGTTATAAATATATGTATTATGTGGATGTCATTTCGATAAGAACCCTTGAAGGTCTATAAATAGAAGTCTTGTGTAAACATTCGTAAGTTCTTGAAATGAGAATTCCTCCATCTCTATTATTTCTCTCTCGACTTCTCTCTACTTTTCTTTACATTTTCTTCAGTTTTATAACACTTATTTATTTTTATCAATTTTGACATTATTTTTATATCATTTTCCCTTAAAAAACATAGCATAACTTCTCAAAATAATCAGAAAATTATTGAAAAAAATGTCTTTATTAAAGTCCTAAGGAACCAAGAAAATGTCAAAAAAGTAGCATGGAAAATTCAGATGTAAGAAAAGTCCTATTAACAACTCATTCTGTGGGATTAACAACTCTTAAGGACTTTTTTTATATCTGAATTTCCCTTGAGACTTTTTTGACATTTTCTTGGTCCCTCGAGGACCGAAAAGAATTTTCCCAAAATTATTTCTCTGTCAATTTTGTCAGAGGTGGGAATAGGTCGAGCACTATTAGGCGGCATTTATAACCTTGCTTTTTTTGACTTGACTTGACTTGACATGTTTGTTAAAAAGGTTAGACAAGGCCTGTTTAAAGGTCTAAATGTGTAAATAGGCCAGGTCTATTTTGTTAAGGTCTAGCACACTTACATATCAAATAAATAATACAATATTTATTTATTTTTATTTCTTATATTCTAATTTCAGAGTGCACAAAGTCTACTTATAGCCTTTAAGACCTGCAATATGAGGCTCTTTTAAAAGCTTACATTATAAGTATGTCTTTTAAAAGATTTCAGACTTCAATAGAGCGCTTTATAAAGCCAAACTTAGCGCTAAAAAAGCCCCTACATTCAGATTCAGACTTTTTACCCCTATTATAGGCTCAAGCTTATTTAACCAAAAACCTAACTTATTAATTTCATGCCTAATTCTAATTCTGTCCACCGCCTTGATGGAAACGTCGTCTTTCTGTAGAGGGATTTATATATATATATATATATATATATATATATATATATATATATATATATATATATATATATATATATATATATATATATTTTTTTTTTTTTTTTTTTTTTTTTTGTGAACGTGTAGAGGGATTTTGATGCAAACGAAAGAGGCTTCTGGATTCAACAATACGCCCTGAGATTTAAAACGAAATTACAAATTACTCTGAGCGAGCTACTCTTCCTCATCAATTCGAATTCCTTCCCAATTCTTGTTCGCATTTGTGCTTTGGATTTTGATAATGAAGTAAAATGAGTTTCGTCTTAACAACTTTGACGAAGAAGCACGAGGTTGATACTATTATCAGAGACACCTTAGAGAAGGTCCTCGTCCTTCGTTTCGGACGCCCCACCGACCGTGCCTGTCTCGTGCTTGACGACATTGTATGCTTTCTCTTCATGCTCATATTTTGTATTCTCTTGTCCCTTGAAAATTGAATTCTTTGAGACTATGGTGGTTAGAAATAATATCTGTTTACAGCTTTCAGATTATCTGTTTCTAATTTGCTGTAATGTTCAAAAGTACTGAAAAGCGGGATAAGGAATTACAATCTTTCTATCCGATTCATGTCTGTGAGGGAAATCCTCTAAGTTAAACACCTTGCCCTTTTCTGTTTTGTTAGTTGTGTAAGCGGATTCAAAATTTCCGAACCCTAGTTATTTTATTTTGGGTTAAATATGATGTGATCAGCATTCAAGGTTCCTGTAAAGTGTTTAGTTGGGCATATATGACTTCTGTTCTTATCGAATTTAACATCTATTTCATGATTTTTTATCTGGTATTAATATAGGCAAGGTTCTAAATTATGTTTATGTTTGGCTGATATTTTCAAAGGTATTATGCAATGGAGTATCGGGATATCAGCTGAGTCTTGAATTTGATACCATGATTTGAACAGGAAAATTTTAGAAAATGTTGTAATTCATAATATGCTCAGAATTTTACACTATTTGATGTCATAAAACTTTTTTGACATTGTTTCCAGCTTTCTAAATCAGCAAGGGATGTGTCCAAATTCGCAACGGTGGCACTAGTAGATATTGACTCTGAGGAGATTCAAGTCTATCTCAAGTATTTTGACATTACCCTCATACCATCTACAGTTTTCTTCTTCAATGCTCATCACATGAAAATGGATTCAGGGTATAATATCTGCACTAGCCAATGCTTATTTCATCTCATTCTTCTCTATTTTTGAGTTTAAGACCAAGCCATAATTTTACGCATTTTAGAATTAATTCTACTTATTGTGTTAATTTTATTATATATTCTGTAGGAGTGCTGACCATACTAAATGGATTGGTGCTTTTCATAAAAAGCAAGACTTTATTGATGTTGTAGAGGTGCATTCTCCATTTCTTCAAAATCATTTCACTTGTGTATGAATTCCTTATTGACTTGGCATGGCTACCAACTGTTTGGACTTTGGGACATACAAATCAGCATCTTAAGACTGTACATTGTTAATCAATTGGTAAGTTAAATGTCATTAGAACAGAATAGTCAAATGGCAATATGGACCACAAGAAGAATGCCAAGGGAATTCAAGAGGAAAAAAATAAAACTATGATATAATAGTTAGTTAAATCCTGGTTATATAAAGGAGCTGGAATTATAGGTTGGGTTTCTGAAACATCAACTGTTAGAGAGCATATAACTCTATAAGACAGTCCTGACTCTGTAGGGCTGTAGTTCAGAGATAAGAAAATCAATGCCTATTGCAGCCTTTTCTCCCTTATTTCTATGTTAGTTATGATATGAATGAGATTATTTTCCTTCTGATCCTGTGCTTAGTTTTCTTATGGTGGAAGAAACAGCGAATGCTTGAAAATGGCTTTACTAATTTGAGTGGGCTTAGCCATCGTTAAAGATGTTTTGTTCTAATTTTATGCCTAGTAGGTTTTAGTGTTTGGTCATTATTATTAAGAGTGATATGTGCCAAAGCAATCCAGCTCTCCTTTTGTTAGAACTATTGGTAGTTGACTAAACATGGTTTGATTCGATTTGTTATTATCCAGTCACTTTCTGCTGAACTCACTTTTCATTGTTATTGTAGTTTATGTACATTGATTCAGGATAAAAAGTGTGTCACAGTTCAATAGTCTAATTGTAGGTGAATTGAAGTCAAATCATACAATTCTCCTTTTGTTAGAACTATTGGAAGTTGATTAAACATGGTTTGATTCGATTTGTTATTATCCAGTCACTTTCTGCTGAACTCACTTTTCATTGTTATTGTAGTTTATGTACACATTGATTCAGGATAAAAAGTGTGTCACAGTTCAATAGTCTAATTGTAGGTGAATTGAAGTCAAATCATACAATTCTCCTTTTGTTAGAACTATTGGAAGTTGATTAAACATGGTTTGATTCGATTTGTAATTATCCAGTCACTTTCTGCTGAACTCACTTTTCATTGTTATTGTAGTTTATGTACATTGATTCAGGATAAAAAGTGTTTCACAGTTTAATAGTCTAATTGTAGGTGAATTGAAGTCAAATCATACAATATTTTACAACAAAAACAAACACGTTATAAAATAATATTTAAAATAGATGTAAGTATTTACAATTAAATCATTTTACACATGAACAAAATAAATCCTTGTGAGACGAGTTGAGGAGATTAAATCTCTATCTCTATATGCCAAAATCCTATTCCATAAGCAATTGGGATTTGATAAAGTCTCTGCCAAATCCACCTATTTTTATAGTTTGACCCTTTCTTTTGACTAATTTTACCCCTCTATTGGTTTTGAATGTCAAAAGAACTGAGCTGGTTGATCCAGTTTTTTTGGTTCGAGCAGCATGATCTGTATTTCTTGATACTATTGAGTGTAATAGATTTCCTGAGGCTTTTTTTGGAAAATACCATTGTAGATACTAGATACCTTTCTTCTTTCTCCTATTCTGACTCTTCCAGTATTATGAAGTTATCTATCATGATGCATGAACCCTTTTTTCCTCCTGTTTTAGTTTAGTAATTAAATTAAATTGTTGCAGGCCATATATAGAGGTGCAATGAAGGGAAAGCTTATTGTGAAGTGCCCTCTTCCACCAGAACGGATACCAAAATACCAGCTACTGTACAAAGGTGTCTAGAAGTTGACCTTGGTAGATGTGACCTTTCTCTTCCCCTGTAGTTGCTAGAGCCGATTTGATATGTTGGAAGGATTTTAAAAGAACTGAATTGTAAAAGGAAAGAGAAATGTAAATCCCTCAATTATATAAATTGTGTTTCCTTTTGTTTTTCTCCTCTCTTACCCTTGCATACTTCAGCATGTGCTGACTTTAATGGTTTCCTTGCTGACCTTTTATGTAATTTTATATTTTGGCTTCTTCCCATTCTGCCGGTTCGTGCGCATTCTGATATTACCGTTATTTTCTTGGTTTGATTTGCACGTGATGTTCGTTGATTATGTTTAATGTATCATATTTCATTCCCATGTGTTAATGTAAGAAAAGACCTCATTATTGTTCTTCGTCTGTATGGGTTAAATTGCCTTTTTTTTTTTTGATATTAAAGATGGCTAGAAGCCAAAAGGAAGAAAGAAATTACAATAAAGGGGAAATTAATCCCAATCACTCTTGGTGTAACCAAGTTCTCAAATAAGAGGGACAAGTTTTCATAATGGAAGAGCTAGAAATATTCAACTTAGCAAGGGCATCCGCCACTCTATTCTATTCTCTCGGAGTAGAAATGATCTTCACTTGCCAGTTTTTTTTTCATGAATTCCTTGATTTTGGACATCTGTAGATTGCCCATAGAGTTATTATAATCCAGAATGCCTTTTTGATACTTTTTCTCTAACTTTCCTAGCATGGCCTGAAGCCCTGAAGTTGTATCCCTATATATATATATATATATATATATATATATATATATATATATATATATATCCCAAGATTGATAATTCAATGAATTATTTTATGGGCTGTCAGGCAGTCATCTCATCAATTGACTGAGCACCGGTTTTGGTGCCTATCAAAAGGATAGGCACTATGGGCATAGCGATCAAGATTTATGCCTATATGTGATTTGGACGATTTAAATTTTATTTTTTTAACTGCTGCTTTTTGAATAAAAAAATCATTTTTAAAAAACATGTTAGTTGAAAGATTATCTTTATTTTAGATTCCCTACCCATTAAAATATTTTTTAAAAAAAAATAGAAAGTAAAAAAAATAAGATCTAAATCGCCAGATCTGATCCTGACTCTCCAAGAAAGAGGAGCTTCCCCTGCCTATCGATAGGCAGGGAAGCTGGATCCAATTGATAGCCACATACGTAACGAGTGTTTGAAAGTGGGATCTATTCAAATGTCCGTATAAACCGAATGAGTTTTCGTGCTCATGGCAATGATAAGCACTAAAAGCTTATCATTATTGTGAGATCTACATATTTCAACTAGAATTGTAATAGTCTAAATTTTAAAAGTTTCAACTAATGAGTTTTAAAAATAATTTCTTAAAAAAATGATAGTTAATATATTATCCTTATTTTAGATTTTGTATACATTAAAAGATTTTTTAGAAAAATGGAAAAGCGAAAACAAATTCAATACAAACCATCTAAAATAGATTTAAACAGTCTCTAAGGATGATGAGCTCCTAATGCTCATAATTGGAATAACCATTGATTACCCATACAAACTTGGCCTTAACAAATTTGCAAACAAGGGGTAGGTAACTCATTGATTTGTTAACCCTCATGTTCACTTGTCAATTGAGACTTTTTTGATATTATTTTCATTAGTTGGGATCTAAAAGTTATTCTAAATTGGTAATTTTTATTACCTTTCTAGAAGGAAAGGAGGTTGCTTTCAACGAAAATAAAAAGTGAAAATTAGGAGAGAGAAAAAAAATCTCCTAGGATGAATTATCCTTGTTAATGTTAGGAGGTTGTACAAGTAACAATATTACTAAAGTTATTGGTTACGCAGATCATGCATTGAAACTATACGAGTTCCTCCACTTGGGATGTTTTTTTTTTTTTTTTTTAAAAGTTAGAATTAGTGATTATGATATTTGAACCAATTTGATAGCCTATGATTCTCAGTCACTACTACAAAATCGTGAATATATAATTCTCAATATTTAACAGTTATAGTGAAGATCCGTCAAGTATGTTGAGGCAGAGTCCGTACAAAAATGTATAATGCCAACACTTACCGTGTGTTTGATTTGAGAGAAAAGAGTAGGAGGGGGTAGGAGGGGAGGGTAGACTTTTACCAAATTGTCATTAATGAGAAGAAAAAAGTTTTTTTTTGAGAGTATAGTTATGGAATATTGAAAATTTTCCATGGGCAATTTGGTCAAAACAAGGTAAAATTTTTCTCACCTCCTCCTCCCTCAAACTAAACAGACCCTTAATAGTTAAATTTCGATAAATAACACCCAATGGTTAAATATAAAAAAAGTCATGTATTAAGAGGTGGAATATGCGAAAACAAATACATAAAGGTTGTAATAATTAATTTTAAAGTATGATCACTTATACATAAAATATGATAACCCTCAAGTATAAAGATGTGAGATTTGGACAAAAAGTTTATTTGACAATCTTTAATAGTTCTTCACAAATAACAATTAAGTAAATCTGTAAAAATACTTAACGGTTAAAAATGATAAATATTAAAAGGCGGGATTATGAGAAAATTTCATCCATGTTAGTTTCAAGAGGAGGTTGTACCCAAGTAATGTTAGAGGATAAGATCATTACTAAAGTTATGGGTTATACGCTTATCTTACATTGAAACTACACGAGTTCCTATATTTGTAACGAAATTAAAATAAAAACCATAGTTAAATTAGTGATTATGATTTTGGAACTAATTGAATTGCCTAGGATTATCAATCACCACTACAAAATTGTAAATTTATAACATCCAACACTTAATGGCTTTAGTAAAGAACCGTAATGTATGTTGAGACGAATTGTTATGTATTAACAGGCCGAATCTGCAAAGCAAATACATAACTGTTATAATAATTAACTGTAAAGTATTATTCTTAAATACTTGACAATAAAATATTACAACCCTTAAGTAAAAGGGGGTGAGATTCTAAAAAAAAAAATTATTTGAAAATATTTAACATTTTTTCGTTAAGTAATCTTTAAGAAAACTTAATGGTTAAAAATGATAACCATCAAATAAAATTGGATGGGATTCTAAATTTTTTCTTATCCTTCTTAATGTTAGGAGGAGGTTTCTCCCAAATAATATGTTAGAGGGTAAACAAATTACTAAAGTTATGGGCTACGTATATCTTGCATTGAAATTACACGAGTTCCTATGCTTAGAATTAAATTAAATTAAAAACCAGTTAAAATTGGTGATTTTGATCTTGGAACCAATCTGACAGCCTAGGATCATCAGTCTTTAAAATACGAAACTAAGGAGAGTGGTTGAGAGTAAGAGTGTGGTTGAGAAAGAAAAGAGAGGAACTAAAAAGAAGGGAACATTAATAACAGTTAGATCCTCAATTTTGTTTTGTTTTTTTTTTTTAAAACATTGAGTTGCAAATATTGATTCAAATAGTTGCAGACTAAAAGTTAGATTTAGAACTTAAATTCCTTATTTGCAATACTAGTCATCAATTAACAGTTTCTTTAATCGATCTTTGGAACTATTTTTTTTTCCCCAGAAAACACATTATCCATGGCTTAATGCTGTTTGAACAACACGCTGTTGATTGAAACGCTTTGATCATAAGTTGGAATCTTAAAAAACACACTTAATTATTAAGAAAGATGAAAACCAGGAAAAACCCTTAGTTAAATAAAAATAATTTCTGCACAGTCATTCAAACTCAGTTCATTGGTACTGATCAACAGATGAGAGCACTGCAAATTCATCCATATATTAAAAAGTTGATAACTTTATCACATTATCAACACACTCCATGAGAGTGATTATTCAATTCAAAAATGTAAATAAACAAGAACTAAGCAAACGCGCCATGCCATCGCGTCATTATTCCAGCATATATATACCTATAAACAAGAGCAAAGACCACTTCTTCATCAGAATTCAGAAACATTCCAAGACAGATCAATAACCCAGACTTATTGCTTGTAAATGGTGAAGCCATAGTTAGTGATAGTGTATCCACCATCAGCCACAAGATTGTGGCCATTCACAAACTTGGACTCATCACTTGCTAAGAACAGAGCGGCTTCAGCAAAATCTTGAGGCTCATTCTCAGCACCTTTCAGAGGATTATATATATTGTGAACTTCTTCATCAGTGAGCCTGAAGAATCCCTTCGCCATCGGAGTTGCCACAACATATGGCGACAAGCAATTTACCCGAATCCCGTGTCGGCCGAGCTCCACCGCCGTGTTCTTCGTCAGCCCTAAAACACCATGCTTGGAGCTTGTGTACGCATGTGTTGATAACCCTCCGGTGATGCTACAGACACTAGCAGTGTTGATGATGTTGCCATGCCGTGCCGGAATCATCACTCTGGCGGCGTGCTTGGTGCCGAGAAACACGCCGGTGAGATTCACGTTTACGACTTTCACGAAATCCGACAATTCGACGTCGACAATGCTGTCTGTGTTGGGGTCTTGGCAACCGGCGTTGTTGAACATGATGTCGAGCTTGCCATACTTTGAAACGGCGGTGTCCACTGCGTTTTGTACGTCGTTCTCATTCGTGATGTCACAGTGAACGTAGGTTGAATCAGGTATGGTTTTGGACACAGCTTCACCTAAGTCGTCGATGACGTCTGCAATTACCACTTTAGCCCCGTGTTGGGCGAAGAGTCTTGCCGTGCACTCGCCGAGTCCTCTTGCCGCACCGGTGATCAGAGCCACCCTTCCTTCAAGCCTGCAAGCGACATTCAAGCTTGAAAGTATAAATACGGAAAAGTGGATCGTTAGTTTATAAATTGGTCGATTTCTTATGTGAAAAATCTTTTGACAAAATTTCTCTCTTGATTTCTTAAGATAACCTTTTCAATTCAACTTTCTCTCCCAATTAAGAGTTTAAAACATTTTGGGAAAATATTCTTTTGAAGTGTCTTGAGGCTTTTCCCAGAGAAACTTTATTCTTGAAAAAAAATAAAATAAATCAAACACAAATAGTTTCAACACAATGTGAAGTTGAACATTATAAATTAAGTCTCATTGACACTGACTGTGTGCCAGTATACATATGACTATATATATATATATATATATAGGTGATGAAGTTCTAATTTTTTGGTTACCTTCTAACGGCAGGTGGGGCATTTTGAGATGCACTTGCCATTGTTGAGATAGGGAGCCTTGTTTTTATCGATGCTAGATGATCTTCAACTGCACACAAATGATATTAAATCATATGATATATACATATATAGCTAGAGGGAGAGTCAGTAAATTCATGCATGTGCAGTAAATTCATGCATGTGAGGTAAACTCATGAGCGAAAAAGAGGCAAATATGAAGGAATTGCCAAACTGGTTTGTGAAGAAAAAGTTCAAAAGGATAAGATTAGCTCAACGCAATGACTCAGTGACTAATGGGCGATTATAGATAAGGTGAATTGATATTTGGGATAACCTTTGCATCGTAAATGATAAGCTGAATGTGAATAGTAACAAAGTTAGGAACTGTGAAGAAAAAGTTCTTTAAGGATATATTATAACTTTTAAATCTTTAATTATATATCTTGTAAAAAAAATACTGTACAAACAGATTTTTTCCCCCGGAAATAATGTACAAAAAATATCAGCATTTTATAATCTATACATGTATCAATATAACCAATTATTTATTCCTCTAACTTTTGTATATTTATTAGTACACAATTTGTTTTAAATAAAACCTTGGGTTAGTACAAATGTTAATTTTTGTTGTTTGACTGAATGCTTTTTGTTTCTAAAATTTCAAATAATGGTTTTGGTCCCTTAAGTTTATTCGACCTAAAATGTTGGTCCCTAAAATTTGAAATAGACTCAGAGTTGGGATTAACAAGGTTAATTAGTTTGATTATATGTCATTAATGCTATAAAGATGTAATTTTTTCTTTTGTTGTTGTTGTTGCCTATTCGATATCCAGAGCTTCGCCGTGACTAATTCTGACTATGGTGGGTGAGTTTCACCGCGGGGCTTTTCTGCATTCGCAAGGCTCGAACTCGAGATCTTGTTTAAGGTCCACAAGCCGCTTACCACTTGTGCCAACCCTCATTGGTTAAAGAGGTAAATTTAATTATTGGAGAATATCTTTCAGAAATGTGTATCTATTTTTCTATTTTAAAACTGATTACAATAAGATACTATATATAAGGTGGATCTAAAATTGTGCTTTGCACAATTTTCTCCAACTATCCCACACATTCCCCATTATTTAAATAAAACAAATAAATAAAGCAAAATAATAGGAAACTAACGAGACCAAATTATCTGACTCACCAATCTAAACAATCCTTACGTGATCTACTTGGTAGATTATTCAAATAGAATTAAAATAAAATAAAATAAAGGATCTTAAATATCAGCAACACAATAACATTGGCAACGGATTCCTAAAGTCTGACACTAATTTTCACATATGTGATTTGGCAAAAAAAAAAAAAAAAAGAAGCAAAAAATGCACACCCAAGACAGTTTTGAATCCGAATGAAAGACGATAAAGGGTTAGGTCAAGGAGGACCTAAACGCCAGAGTAGTTTGATGTGGTCATCATCGGAAGAGTCGACGTTAACCAACGATTGTCGGCAAAAGTCATATGAGCATTGCACGTCAGTGTTTCTTTATTGAAACGCTCAACACCGCCAGTGAGCTTCGCGGTGTTTATGACACATTGCATCTTATTTAATTTTCCTCTTCCATTCATGAATCTAATTGAGTGTAAGAACATTCATGTCTACTAAATATTTCAAAATTCACCAATCCATAGAGACAATGACAACGTCTTGGACAATGGTTTACCAAGGACCACATGTTCTCATAGGATTTTTAAAACAGTACAAAAAAATAGTCAATTTCTATATTGGGATTCGAACACGCAGCAGAATTAAAAATTTATGAATTCCAAATAAGGATAGCTCAACCGCGTTTAAATCAAGGTTAAGAAAAGGAACCGAAACGTACCTATACGAATTAACGAGCGTCTCTTTCGATTTGAACACGTGGGCTATCTACTCGATCGATCAGGAGCCAACATAGCGTGCTAGCGCCTTCAATATTTTTGCGTCTCTCTATTTTCTCTCTAGGTTTCTCACGGCTTTCTAATTCATCTGTTTACTTAATACGACTAGATCAATATTTATTATATTTTAAAACCCTAATAAGCCGTATTAAAATATTAAAATTAATCCAATCAATTTTGAAATTCGAACTTCAATTAAAATAATATATTAATTAAATCTATCAAATAGATCTAATCTAATATATTTATTTAATCCGAATTATAAGCCTACATATTTAATTTATCTTTATAAATTAAATATGAGATATGATATCTTTTTATTTAATTAAATATGAGATACTATATCTCAATTTAATTAAATCGAGATACTATATCTTTATTCAAAAATTAAATCTCGAGATACAATATCTCAATTTATTATAGTTATTTAATTTATCAAATAAATTAAATACTATATATAATAATAATATTATCTATAAATAATATCATTATTAATTTCAAATTTAATAAATAAATAAATATATATATATATATTCATATATTCATCATAGATTAAATACATTATCCATTAAATCTTAGACATATATAAGATTCAATGAATCTGGTCACTTTTGCTCGTGTTGAGCTATTCTTGTGTGCAAACCCTGCAGGCCCACATGAGATTTGCAATGGGCCAGTACTGTACCAGCCCACAAGTCGCAAGCGGCCTCTAGCAAGACATTGCGACTACCCAATACATATGGGGATCGATGATACGATACAACCTATCGTACAACCATGTCACGTCCCTTTTGTCACGCAATAATTTGGTCAAAGATGAGGCATGGATAATGTCAACTTCCCCGTTCTTGACCACTACTTTCGATTCTTGAGTAGTCTAATAATTGAAATGGAAACTCCTTTCCATCGTAGAATGGCCATACATTTCTCAGACTCACTCATCGAGGGGCCCAGTATTATCTCTCTACAAATGTGAGAGACAAATTCCATCTTGACCATTCACATTCCTCTGCATGAGAACCACTGATCCCGATCCAAACCTTTATCATCACCCAGTCAAAGGTTACTTTTGACTAGGTCAAAGAGCAACGACTCATCATGTAGGAATCCATGATGATCTCAGGTCAAAGGGCATTGTGACACAATTATACATGAGAAAAAGCTTATGACTTAATCCATGCAGCTTTCTCATAGTGGGTCGGTCCAGCACCTTGTACTCCTACAAGTGCCCATGACTTTGATTCGTATCTCCACAGCTCATCAAAGTCATACTGGTCTTACTTCATCTTCGCTCTCGCGTAGATGACCGACCAGAGACATTTAGGATAATCTATAAGATATATCCAGAGATACAGTTATCACTATAAACATGAAAATGAAATGATAACTAAATGGAGATGACTTGCCCCTAGGGCATAATTTCCAACATTCATTGGAATTAGCTATAGAAATTTTCCCATAAGACAAATTCCGTGGCACATTTTTTTCTCCACCGAATTATTCCAGTGGCTAATTCTGTCAGGAAAATTTAAATTTTGTTATTTTTAAAATGATATATTTATAAAAATAAAATTTTGATATTAATAGCCATATAAATACATAAAAATAATTGTTTCCATAATTATTCTTAAAATTTTGATATAATATGCCATTTCTTAATAACATATTATATATATAAAAATATAATAGACACATATTTTAGTTATTAATTAATATAATTAAAAATGAAGTAATATAATACACATATACTTTTATTCATTAATGGAGAACATATTTGCCTGGATTGAAAATGTACTGGTATCACAAGTATTAGTTCATATGATATACACACACATAGCCATATACATAATACACACATAGATACACACACACACACACAATTATCATGCCCTGAAAACCAGCGGAGTGACTGGGATGGAATGTGAGAGAAATTCACATTCCCTAAGCCTTAAGACTTAAAGAACTATTTAAATCACACCCAAACATTATAAACATTGCATTTAACTTTGGTTGCCATCATAGTTTACATATATAAAAGAGGACAATTTAGGTGATCACTTTAATACCTAAACACCCACACCCAATCAATATTCAAACAAACAAGATGACAACTTTTTCATATTTGACTCCCAAACTCAAAATCCGTTCATATGGTCCGTTGAAAACATCAATGAAATGGACTAATGAATATAATACAGGTGTTGGTATCAATTTTGTACCTTCCTCTCTTTAAGCTTCCGTCATCATTAACATCCCTCCATTCAGTGTCATTTCCGTGCCATTTCTATGCTCTGTTTTCACTTTATCCTGTTGCTTGCCTCTATTTATTATATGGGGGCATTTGTGTCTTTTCACAAATAGAAAATATTGTAAAAAAATCCCATAGGACTTTACCATAGTTTTGAGATTTCAAGGAACCATTTTGTCGTAGTTTTCTTTGCTCGAGACCTAGGCGCAGTTTTCCCTACTTTTTTTATTTTTATTTTTATTGACAAATGAGTGAAAACATGTTAAAAGTAGTATGATAAAATATTTATGAAACCTTATGTAAAGTGATAAATTAGTAAGATTGTATTGCCTTGATATTATCTTGATTTGATTTATTTTATACACACATATAAGGCTTTTGAAACGAAGTTGAAAACTTGATTTTTAAATATTTTATAAAATTTAATTATATATTTGACTAGATGCTTTAATGATTTAAAAGAAATCATTTCTTATAAGATTATGAATATTTTTATTAGGGAAACAAACTTAAAGCGCATTTTATTCGTGCATCGTATTCAAGTTACGCTTGTTATTTACTTGTTGCGGACAACACCTGTTATTTGTTCTGTTAAGTTCTTTTGACGAAATATGTTTTAAAAAAGAAAATACTTTTTCAAAATTATATAGCACTATTGAAAATAAAATGTTTTATTAAAGTTTTGTTTGAGTTGAGCCTACAGTAATTTTTTTTTTAAAATATTATACTTTTTGTCAAATACAATCATTGTTTTGATAAAGTTGATTTTATAGTAAGTTTGATTTTTTATTTGGTTGTAAATGAAGCCTATTCTATAAAACTTGTATGCATGTGATGTTACTTTCCTTATTTTCATATTTATGTTTATATTAGGTAACAAGGTCTCGTATTCTATAAAAATCGGTTGGATGATCACTAAAATTTTCGGTTTTTGCTACGGAAAAAATCCGTAGCAAAAACCCATTTTTCCGTAGCAAAACATGTTTGCTACGGATTTTGCTACGGATTTAGTCCGTAGCAAAATATCGCGTGGCAATTGCTACGGATTTCGTGAAATCCGTAGCAATTGCGACGGATATGAAAATCCGTAGCAAATTTGCTACGGATTTTAATATCCGTAGCAAATTTGCTACGGATTTTAATATCCGTAGCAATTGCCACGGATTTTAATATCCGTAGCAATTTGCTACGGATACATATATCGTATAGCAATTGTTACGGATAAAATATCCGTAGCAAATTTGAAAATTTGCTACGGATATTTTATCCGTAGCAATTGCGACGGATTTACAAATCCGTAGCAAATTGCTACGGATATTAAAATCCGTTCAAATTTGCTACGGATATTTACTCCGTAGCAAATTTCAGAATTTGCTACGGATTTTTTCCGTAGCAGATTTGTTTTTACGTAGCAAATTTCAGAATTTGCGAGATTTTCTTTTCGGTAGCAAATTTTAAATTTTTTTAATAGAAAATTGAATACAAATAGTAAAGTAATGTATCATGAATATATTAACGATAAAAAAGAGTTTACATAGTGAAAACACAATATATATATATAATCCGTAGCAACAAACAAATACAAAAAAGTAGTAGCAACAAGCAAATACAAAAAAGTAGGCTAAACAAAAAGATTGTGATCATCGTCATCACAAAGATGGTCATCATCACCAAGATGGTCATCATCACCAGGAGTCGACCCGGAACCTCCGTCTTTCATAAGGGACATGATTTGAAGCCGCATCACCCTCATCAACTCATTCCGCCGAGTCATCTCCCCGTCGCATCACCGCCCGTCTCGCGCAACGCCGCTTGATATGATCTTTTTCCGCCGCAACGCCCGCTTGATCTGATCTTGTTCCGAATCATCCGTCGCCTCATCATCTCTCGTTTCGAGTCAGCCGCTGGCTCATCATCTCCCGTTCTCGGGTCATTTGTGTTGCTTGCTCCTCCACCAACGCCTTCATCTTCTTCACTCATCTACAAAATTGATTAGTACATTTATTATTTGTACTTCATTTGAATGGACAAGAGAATGAAAATTATCAAAAACAAATGTATTATGTTTACTCGAACAAACCCCTACAAAGGTGCGGATGAGAGGCGCTTTGTCCGCTTCGGTCGGCCGCAGACTCATCGATCCAAAGACCCTCCCCTTCTTGTCAAATCCGCCAAGTAGCCTCAAAGAACGACTCTCGTTGTCGGATATAGAGGATGAGGGAGGGGTCGCCTCACGCCGCGTGGCTCTCTCCCCGCGACGCTTCTCAAAGTTTTCCTACAAGCAAACAAATATATAACAAATAAGACATGTAAAACTATATAAATATGGTGGTGCATAAAACAAGTAATAAAGGCAATAAATGTCTAACCGCTATTTGTTGCGCCCTTGGATTAATCCATTGCCTCTCACTCCCCTTCAGTCGTCGGAATGGGTCCGCCGAAAGGTAACCCACTCAACCGATCCAAATGAGTTTCCCGCACTCTACCCGCAAACGCAAATGATGACCTTAATTAATTACTTCAAATTACAAAATATTGAATACGTAAATAGAAAATAACGTGTACTTACAACTTTGCGTCGATGCTCACTAATTGATATGGAGCCGCCAAAGATATGATGGTCCTTCCATTTTGGCCCTATTTTGCTTATTTTTCGCACTTATGGTCTTAAACTTGTCATTGCTTTCCCAATTGCCAAATAATTCATCTCTAGTGTCCCGTGGAAGCCAACTGTCTTGCCTCTCGACCTTCTCAATGCATAGAGCTTTCGACGCACCATCACGCTGGCCCTGTGGTTATAAGCTTTTTTTCAGATTTTCAAGATGCTCAGGCAACGTCATATGCTTATCCTGAAAATCAATAACAAACAATTAGTGCTCAAAATTTTAAAAGTACTAAATTAACACGCATAAAAAAATAACTTACCAAGAACTCCTTGAACCACGTGTCTCGTTGCTTCTTAGGAATCTCTCGTCCACGCGGTCCAAGCTTGAGTGTAATTACGGAATATTTGGTCCGACATGAAAGTCGCCACCGGAGTATCGTGCAAAAATCTGAAAATAGAGATTATCATGCAAATATTAGCATACAAACCAATTAGAAAAGAAAATTGTAACATTACATGGTAACTTTGCATGACTTACTCGTTCGTCGGGACGGATCCAAAGAAACCCCGTCTCGGGATCTCTTGAGCCCCCATTGGTACCTCGAAGAACTACCTTCTTCCCGACGTGGCTCGAGGCGACGCAGTGTGCTAAGGAAGAAATGTGAAATATTGAAGATGTTTGTACATAGATGGTTTCAAGAAACTAAACAAATGTAAATCAATCGAAATGGTAAAGTAAACCCGTGGTCCTCCTTGCCGTGCATCGGGGGTAGCCGCCGGTGACGACGATGTATAAAGTGACGGTGAAGATGACAAATATCCCGACGGTGACGACGAAAAATCAAATAGTGGCACCTCCGGAGAAGAGCGAGCCCTCTCGCCTCCATATGGAGTTGGCGCGCCCTACCCCCTCTTATAGTACGGGGTCGGGCTCGACCACCGCCACGTCCACTACTTGAACGTCCTCCGGATGCTCCATCTCCGAACACTTATAGACATCATGGCAATATATATATATATATATATATATATAAAATTAGTTAATATGAGAGTAGCAAAGAAACAAAGTATGTAGTATAACATATCGTCATAAACAAATAACTAACATAAATCAACCGGACGATTCCCGTTCATCGACATCTACTTGCATGTCTTCATCTCGAACTCTCATAGTCGTCGAACTCGATTCACTATCGAGAAGCTCATTTTCGCCTCATCCTCATCGTCCGATTTCTCATCGTCAATTTGTATAGGAATCAACTCTAACTCCGCACGAGAATCAAAGAGATTGCTTGGTACTTCGTCATCGAAGATGTTTATGGGCAGACATGTTCCACATCGCTTGGAAAGGTTCAGCCATACCGTCATTTGATTCCCGCTCTTTCGACTTTGGTATAATATTTCGTGCTTTGGTTTTAATAACTCCCGTCCACCCTTGGCGAGATGTAGGGTATGGTGTATAGTAAACTTGTTCCGCTTTGTTGAGCAAGGATGAATGGGTCATAACCAACCGAATATCTCCTTGTCCAGTGGATCTCAATATTTCCATGTTTGTCCACTTTTGTCCCACGCGGACCGTTATCAAACCACTCACACTTAAAAAGGGTCACCACCTTGTCCCACCGGTAACTCACCTGAATTATCTCAACTAACTTCCCGTAGTAGTCGGTCTCCACCCCGTCAATTTGGTCACCTCGACAACATACACCGTAATTGCAACATAGTGTACTGCGTTCGCGTCAACGATTTGCAAATCGATACCCATTGATTATATATTTGTTGCATCGGTAACCTGTCATTGCAGCTCCATAAGATAAACTCCACGCAACTTCATTGGGATCTGATGGATTTTCCAAGAAATATGATCGAAACCATTTTGGAAACTCGTAATTAGTGAATTGATCAACTTGGGACACCGACATTGAAGGATTTCCGATCTCGACCCAATTAGAGAAGTAATCGTAAAAAAAAACTTAAGTTAATACTTTAATACTTACCGTAATAGTAAACAAAACAAAAACTTACTCTAGGTACTTTGCAGCCTCTTCACAGTTGTTTAGAATGTACCACTCTGCAACTCGCTTATCTCTTCCGTCAAGAGTTGACTTCCAACGTTTTCCCACGACTCGCCCTGGCAAATTAAATATTGATTTTTGATCCCTCGTATCACCGCATCATCGTTACGGGGTACCCCTCTCCATCTTGACATCATTTCAGGGGGATAATAGTATGACGCAAATTTTGCGGCCTCTTCGACTAGATAAGCTTCAGCGATAGATCCTTCAACGTACCTTGTATTTTTGATCTTGTGCTTAAGTGTGCGTAAAAACCTACAATGGAATATCTCGAGCTAAAGTATCATGTCGGTCAATTAATAACATCGCAAATCAATATATATATTACCTCTCAAATGGATACATCCATCTATACTGTTGCGGGCCTCCTACCTTTGCTTCGTAGGCCAAGTGAACGGGCAAATGTTCCATTGAGTCAAACAAGCTAGGAGGAAACACCATTTCTAACTTGCATAGCGTTATGGGCATGCTCGCCTCCAGGTGTCGTAACTTTTCAACATTAAGCTCTGAAGCACAAATTTCTCTAAAGAACATGGACAACTCCGTTAGAATAGACCATACATGCTTCGGTAGTGCTTTGAAGGCCCACGGCAACAATCTCTCGGAAAAACACATGACAATCATGACTCTTCATCTTGCTCAACTTCACCTCGTGCATGTCGACACATCTTTTCCAGTTTGACGCATAACCGTCAGGGAGTTTCAAATCTTTAACCCATTGCAACAATTCTAAATTCTGCTCTTTATTGAATGTGTACGGCGCTCTGGGTTTGGAAATTCGTCCAGTGCCACTGTCCACCAAATGCAAAGCGTGCCTTCTACAAATCGCTTCAACGTCCAATCTTGCGTTGATCGTGTCTTTCGTCTTGCCCTTGGTGTCCATCACGGTGTACAGAATATTGCAAAACACATTTCTCTCAATATGCATGACATCGAGGTTGTGTCTTAACAATTGATCTTTCCAATATGGTAGTTCCCTTAAGATACCGCGTTTGTTCCAATGATGATCAATGCTTGTACCCCTCGGTGTTCGCTTGAAGCAGCCCCCTCTTCGACACTCGGAATGTGCATGACCCGTCCCATATTTCTTGTCCACTTAAACGACGAGGTGGATCTCGCTCGTTCGACAACCTTTCGCGTGAAGTCTTTTCTATTTCTCCTAAACGGATGATCGGGGGTAGGAATCGTCGGTGCTGTCAAACCAACCGACCTTGCGACGTGTTCCAAGCTAAAACCCATGTTCTGTTCAAGACATACCGGGCATGCGAGCTTTCCAGACGTTTGCCGGCCCACTCAACATCCCATATGCAGGGAAATCATTTATCGTCCACATTAAGGCGCCCGCATGGTGAAATTCTCGACTTAATGATATATCATACGTAAGAACACCTTCACTCCACAACATCTTCAACTCGTCTATCAAAGGCCCGAGGTACACATCTATCTTTTTTTTTTTTGGGTTCGACGGCCCGGGGATTAACGCGTTAAGGAAGAAAAACTCTCTTCTCATGCACATAGAAGGTGGGAGGTTGTACGCGTCACAATGACCGGCCAATGGAATAATTCCCGCCCGTATTGTTGAAAGGAGCGAACCCATCCGAACATAGACCAAGACGAACATTACGGGGATCCATAGCAAAGAAAGGATTCGCCTCGTCAAATTTACGCAAGCTTCGGCATCGATGGATGCGTCACAAAGTTCTCATCCCTACGATGCTCCCGGTGCCATCTCATGTGAGAAGCTGTTTGTTCGGATGCATACAATCTCGTAAGTCTGGGCACCAGAGGAAAGTACCACATCTTGCTTAATGCATGACGGGTCTTTTTCCTTCCTTTCCCCACAACTTTATATCTGTCATCTCCACAGTAATTTGCAATTGGTCAGCTCAAGATCATCCTTGTAATACAACATACATCCTCTAGGGCAAAGAATGGATTTTTTCACATCCAAGCCCAAGCTCTTTCACCTTTTTTTTTGCTTGGTAAAAGTCTTTCGGCAAATTATTGTCTTTGGGAACAACCTTACTCATGATCTGCATCATTTCGTTGTAATTCCTCTCACTCATATGGTGATCGGTCTTCAAACTTAGTGTTGCTAGGGTAGCCGATAGCGATGAATATTCACTATTTTCAAAGTGGTCGCAACCTTCCCATAACGGACGTTGTGCTTCTTGAAGCATTTTATAGAACCTAGCAGCTTCCGGATGAGGATCCTCACCCATGTTTGATGGTTGAGGATGGGTACCGGTCTCCTCTCCCATGTATGACGGTTCAAGCATGAGTAACGGGATCAAAATATTGGCCGATCGACGGTCCCGCGGCATCCATAACCAACTCGCTCATATTGATTAAGGTTTTCTCGATGACTATCGTCCCCGTAATAACCACTCGGTGTCGTCGGACTTCGCCATGACATTCCCAACATTCATAATCTTTTATGAATCCCTTTTGACACAAATGAATCGACCGTGTCCGCATCTCGTAAATCTTAAACACTTACATTTGGCACACGGACACCCGATCTCCCTTCTTGAATTATTTGAATTCGCCAAAGCAAATTGGACGAACTCTTCCAAACCCGCGAAGAATGCTTTGTTGTTACTTGTCTTCTATCGTTAGACGATTGTACATCCAACTTCTATCATGGTTGCCTTCCATACTTCCTAGCTAGTTCAGTTACTACCCTAATTAACTTCTCAACATACCACAAATATATATAAGTCGCCTCTTATGCCTTCCAATTGCCACTTACTCAAGAAAGTGAAAAACAAACACATGCATTGAACAAAGAACATATTCCCAAGCAACCGGAGAATGAGGATAACACACTGAGAACATGGACACATGTATGTGGAGGGGGCAAACAAAGAATAGAATACTAAGTATTTTGGAGTTTCTAACATATATGGGCTAGATCAAAGAGATTACTTAACATTTAATCAAATTTATTGTATAACTTGTTAAACATAGATTGAAATAAAAAATTTAAATGAAATATTTTTTAAACAAATTACTAACAGTCATTTTTATAATAGCCTAAATCAAATAATAAATTCTACTAATTTTTATAACACATACAAATGTGATTATTCTTCAATGTCACACCTTCCTCCTCCCAGTTGACATTAATTAATTCATTGTCTTATCCCTAAATTTCATTTCCAAACACTTCACTTTTCTAGTTTCAACATCATCCTATTTAAATATTTATGTATCAATACCAACTAATACAAAATCTTAATTTTATCACACCAAAATCAGAATTGGAATTTATAAATTCCTAAAAAGTGCTAGATAAAAATACTTCATTATTCATTATTTTCATTATTCCAGCTAAGCAAACATAATACAAAATCTTAAAGTGCTAGAATTGGAATTTCTAAATACTTCATCAATACCAACATTATAATTATATAATTATTATATTTAATATTGAATTCTATTTTATTTTTTTATTACTAAATATACTAATTTTATTATAATAATAATATATAATAATAATAAATGATAAAAAAAAATTGAATAATTTAAAGCTCTACTTCATTTAATTTGTTATTGTTCTATTAAGATTTTTACCTGTTATTTTTCTATTTTTATATTGTTACAAAGAGATTTTTGAATCACTACAATTCATATCATATATACTTATACAAAGTAGATTTTTATATAGAAATCTATATAGAATTCTACTAAGTATATCTAAATGAGTATGAGTATATATAATAAATTATTCAATTTTTAATTAGAATTCTAATTTTAATTATAAATATAAAAAAAATAGTAATATTGAATATTCATTTTAGAATGAATTTTAGAATAGTTAATTCTATTATAATTATATAATTATTATATTTAAATACAAAATCTTAATTTTATCTTAATTTCACAATTTATCTTATGTAAAAAAAAAAACGATTTAAACTCATGTAATCGATAATCTTCTACCAACATACATATTTTCATAATAAAAAGTGCTACAATTGGAATTTCTAAATACTTCATCAATATCAACTAATACAAAATCTTAATTTTATCTTCATTTCACAATTTATCTTATGTAACAAAATACAATTTAAACTCATGTAATCGATAATCCCATACCAACATGCATATTTTCATTATTCCAACTAAGCAAACATAACATAAATATCAAATTGTAATAAAAAGAAAATATACTTCAAACTAACCCGCAAAATCAGAAGAGGATTTGTTTGTAACCTGCAAAAAAAATGAAAGGTAAAAAAAAAACTACAAAAAGAGGGAAAAAAAAGGCAGCTTACATACCTTGCAAAAATGGGGGATCGAACGGGAGAAGCTGACAGAGGAGGGCCGACGGAGATGCGGGAGGGGGTCGGGATGAGGGAGGAGGCCGGAGGTGGGGGGGAGGAGGAGGGGGATCGGATGATGGTGGAGGAGGGGGATCGGATGATGGTGGAGGAGGGGGTCGTGGGTGAGGGGGAGGAGGGGGTCGGGAAAGGGAGGGTGGCCGGAGGTGGGGAGGGGGGCCGGAGGCGGGGAGGGGCGGAGGCGGGGAGGGGGCGGGGAAGGGAAAATTGGGTGAGGGAACGAATGTTGCAGCTTTTAGCTGCAAAATTTTGCGACGGATCTATGATCCGTCGCAAAAGCATAAGTGGCGGCTTTTTGGTCGCCACTTTGCGACGGATCGTGATCCGTCGCACTAATTGCGACGGATCACGATCCGTCGCAAAAAAGTAAAAAGTGGCGCCTTTGCCTTTTTGGCGACTTTGCGGACGGATCGTGATCCGTCGCAATTATTGCGACGGATCACGATCCGTCGCAGCATAATTTGCGACGGATCTCTCGATCCGTCGCACATTTGCGACGGATCACGATCCGTCGCAGCACTACGGTGGCGGCCTTTTTGGCCGCCATTTTGCGACGGATCACAGATCCGTCGCAATTATTGCGACGGATCACACATCCGTCGCAGCACTACGGTGGCGGCCTTTTTGGCCGCCACTTTGCGACGGATCCGTGATCCGTCGCAAATTATTGCGACGGATCACACATCCGTCGCAAAACGCTAAAGTGGCGACCTTTTTGCCGCCATTTTGCGACGGATCATCTATCCGTCGCAATATTTTGCGACGGATATATGATCCGTCTCTATACTCGCGACGGTTTTCGATTTCCGTCGTGCTGCAATATCCGTAGCTATTGCTACGGAAATTTTATTCCGTCACTATTTTTTTTTTTTTTCGCGGATGTAAAAATCCGTAGCAAAACGACACCATTGCTACGGAAAATGTTCCGTAGCAAATTCCGTAGCTATTTCGTATTTTTCTAGTAGTTCTAATGTTTGAAGAGATCTTTCTTGTTTGAAAAAAAGAAATAAAAGGAGATTTTTTTTGTTGAAGGACAAAAGTTCATGAATGGATATTATAAGGGTTAAATACCAATCTTACCACAGAAGCTTTGGCTAGAGAGCATTAAGCACCTGAAAGTTTTTTTGGTATCATTTTTGCCCTGGAAGTTTACAAACATAGCAATCTTTCCCATCGGTTGATCTTGACTGTTGAATTGTTACTTTTCTTTATAAACTTCCAGGGCAAATTTGCTTCTAAAAAAAACTTTTAGGACAAATTTACTTCTAAAAAAAACTTCAGGGGCATATTTGCTCCTTTTTGTAAACTTTCGGGGCAAAAATGATACAAAAAAACTTTCAGGTACTGAATGCTCCCTAACCAATACTTCCATGGCAAAAATGATATTCAACCTATATTATAATGCCATGTGATATAGCCAATTGTAAGTAGAAAATATTAAATTAAAAGGACTTTAGAAGTTTTGTATGTTATATTTCATGCCGTTAACACTTTAATATGTTAGGCATGACGATGGGGTAGCCAAGTAATGTTATTAAAAAAAATTAATCTTAATTATCTCAAAATCTAAATTTAATTATCTTAAAAAAATAGGGAAAAAACAGAAAAATACTGTCAAAATAAATAAATAAATATGTTTAATTTCAATAATTCAAAAAAGACTTAGTTAGAATTTTGAAATGTTGCAAAATTTGAAAAATTACTAACTACCTTTAGTTTATTTTAATAAAAAAATCCTTAACCTCCTTGCCGGTCGTTGGAGCTCTGACATCGATGACTGGCGGCGAACGTCACTAGAGCTCTGGTCACCTTGCCAGTGATCGGCCGCCAGAGCTCTGGCGGTCTCATATATTTTTTGAATTACATAAGAAAAGGTCATTATTATGGATACTTGAGTTGTTAATATAGATACTAAATTTGTAAATAGGGTCGATTGGAGCTCTGGAGGTCTCATTTTTTTGAATTTTGTTATGGAATAAAATATTAGGCCCATTCAAGGTGTGGCCCAACAAAAGGCAACTAATATTGCACAGATGTGATGGCAGAACATTTGGGCTTGGAGGCATAAGAGGCCCATCAGTCCAAATCCTAACCCTAAGGTACATTCTATAAATAGATGGTAAACCCTAAAGGTACACATCTTCTAGACTCTCTCTTTTACTATTCGGCCGATCACTGTGAACATGCCCACAAAACACAACTCCCATCCTCCTTGGCGAAGAGCCTTCATATTAGTGTACAGTGATCCTCCATTCTCACAGGTATCTCATCCATAGATACCTAGGAGAGAGTTATTTGATCCTACATCAATATCCTAGTCCATTTAGGGCTAGACACTTGTGTTCTTATGACAGAACATTGGCGCCGTCCGTGGGGACTCGGTAAAATTCGAATCCCATATCACAAAAAAGCTACAAACTCACCATTGCAAATGACAAACACCAGAAGTCGCAATCTAGCAATTCGGCAAGATCAGTTGCCAGAAGAACAGTCACAACAGCAGTAACAAGGGCATATATCTCGGCAGGAGAGTTCTGCGGACCCAGACACAGTGCATGTCGTTGTGGAAACTGAATCCGAGACATTAGATACAATGAAATCTCCTCTCCCTAAAAATGTAGTTATTCAACAGATTGGTCCCACGGTTCTACCGCATGATCCGTCTTTAGAATTTCAAGTGGTAGACCCCGACATTCGCATGTTGCAAACCACTCTTGGCTCCATGATGAATCGGATGGAGGAGATGGAAACTCATAATCGTCTCCAAAGGGAAGAGGATATCCGACTTATGAGAGAAGAGATGGATCGTCGTAATGTAAAATGGATTCAGCTATTCAACAAGCATGTTGGACGGGCTGAGTATCATACGCGGAACGCAGGAAAAAATGTCGCTGGACCAAGCCGAAATAATGTTTCGGCATCCTCAAATGCCAGAACATCATTGGTAGAACACATAGAAGGAATCATGCCCGAAGAAGATACAACACCAAAAGTCAGAAAGTCAGAATGCTCGAAAATCCGACAAGAACATCTCAAAATGCTTGAAAATCCGACAAGAAAGGAGCCAGTCGAAAGTCAGAACCCCCCTGTAGAAGATACAGCACCACCATCACCTAAGTCGACTTCTGATGACGAAGATAAAATTTAGAGTCCCTTTTCTGATAAAATTATGGCCGCTGCTTATCCCAAAGGATTGGATACAAAGGATTTCCCTAAATACGATGTGAGTCAGGACCGACAAGTGCCTGTTGGCAATTTCAAGATGGAGATCATGGTAAAGGGTTATACAGGGCCCGTCATACCTAGGCTGTTCGCGGGTACATTGCGCGGAGCCGCGCAAATTTGGTTCAATTCCTTGCCAATAAATTCAATCCTGGATATGAAAGACTTAGAAAAGAAATTCTTGCTTAATTTTGCCACAAGCAGAAAACAACCAAAAACCGAGTTCCAACTCGGACAGGTGAAGCAATCACCAGGGGAAACATTGCAGAAGTATTTGGAGCGCTTCAAAGACACAGCTTTACAAGTCCCGGGGCTAAAGGAAGAAGTACATTTGCATTGTGTCATGGCAGGCTTCGACAAATCTTCACGCTTGAAAAAATCGGTCATGAAACGTCGTCAGAAAACTTTGACGGAATTCCGAGACCGGTCTAAACAATACATAGAGCTGGAACAAATGGACATCATGAGCCAAACACCAAAAGAGAAAGTAAGAAGTCCGCCTACTCGGGGTAAAGAACAATATGGACAGAATAGACAAGACATCCGAGCACGTGGAAGGGATAATAAGCTTGGAGGAGGCAGAACGGAAGGAAGATATGACCGGTATGCTCCATTAAAGGTATCTCAAGCTCAAATTTGGAAGGAAGTTTCTTTGACCGAGATGAAGAAAGTGGAGCGACCACGGCCGTTACGAAATGAGGTCACCCTGGATAAATCTCGGTATTGTGAATTCCATGACCAGCATGGTCACACAACTGACGTCTGCTGGGATCTAAGGGATGCAATAGAGAAATTCATCCATGAAGGAAAACTTCGTCGCTATGTTCTTCAAATGCAGGGGCGGCAGAACAAGCGCCAAGGAAACCGAAGTAAAAGCCCGCCTACCGATAAGAGGAGACGAGAGCAGAAAAGCGGGGGACGAAGCAATGACGATGAGTTTCCTGATTCAAACAAATAATACATCCCGGCAGCTCAGAGACCTGAACTATCGGGCTGGGGGACAACTGTATTTAACTTTGGTTGCCATCATAGTTTACAAATATAAAGGAGGACAATACAGGTGATCACTTTAATACTTAAACACCCACACCCAATCAATATTCAAATAAACAAGATGACAACTTTTTCATATTTGACTTCCAAACTCAAAATCCGTTCACATGTCCGTTGAAAACATCAATGAAATGGACTAATGAATATAATAGAGGTGTTGGCATCAATTTCGTACCTTCCTCTCTTTAAGCTTCCGTCATCACTAACATCCCTCCATTCAGCTCATTTCTGTGCCATTTTCACTTTATCCTGTTGCCAGCCTCTATTTATTATATGGGGGTATTTGTGTCTTTTCACAAATAGAAAATATTATAAAAAAATCCCACAAGACTTCACTGGATTTTTGAGATTTCAAGGAATCATTTTGTCATATTTTTCTTTGCTCGAGACCTAGGCGCAATTTTCCCTACTTTTTTTATTTTTATTTTTGTTGACATAGGAGTGAAAACTTGTTGAGAGAAGTATGATAAAATATTTATGAAACCTTGTATAAAGTGATAAATTAATAAGATTGTATTGTCTTGATGTTATCTTGATTTGATTTATTTATACACACACATATAAGGCTTTTGAAACGAAGTTGAAAACTTGATTTTTAAATATTTTATAAAATTTATTTATATATTTGACTAGACAAGCTTTCATGATTTAAAAGAAATCATTTCTTATAAGATTATGAATATTTTTATTAGAGAAACAAACATAAAGCGCATTTTATTCGTGCATCATAGTCTTCAAGTTACGCTTGTTATTTATGTGTTGCGGACAACACCGTTATTTGTTCTGTTAAGTTCTTTTGACGAAATAAGTTTTCAAAAAGGAAATACTTTTTCACAATTATATAGCATTATTGAAAATAAAATGTTTTATTAACGTTTTGTTTGAGTTGAGCCTACTGAGTAATTTTTTTTAATAGTATACTTTTTGTCAAATACAATCGTTGTTTTGATAAAGTTGATTTTATAGTAAGTTTGATTTATTCTTTGGTTGTAAATGAAGCCTATTCCATAAAACTTGTATGCATGTGATGTTACTTTCCTTATTTTCATATTTATGTTTATATTGGGTAACAAGGTCTCGTATTCTATAAAAATCGGTTGGATGATCAATACAAAAATCTTTGGGAAGTCTAATGTTTGAAGAGATCTTTCTTGTGTGAAAAAAGAAATAAAAGGAGATTTTTTGTTGAAGGACAAAAGTTCGTGAATGAATCTTATAATGCCATGTGATATATAGCCAATTGTAAGTGGAAAATATTAAATTAAAAGGGCCGGTATGTTATATTTCGTGCCGGTAACACTTTAATATGTTAGGCATGACACTGGGGTAACCGAGTAATGATATTAAAAAAAAATTAATCTTAATTATCTCAAAATCCAAATTTAATTATCTTAAAAAAAATAGGGAAAAGACAGAAAAATACTATCAAAATTGGTAAAAACTAAATAAGTATGTTTAATTTCAATAATTCAAAAGAGACTTAGTTAGAATTTTGAAATGTTGCAAAATTTGAGAAATTACTAACTACCTTTAGTTTATTTTAATAAAAAATCCTTAACCCCCTTGCCGGTCGTCGAAGCTCGACATCAGAATCGGCGGCATTTGTCACCGAGCTCGGTCACCTTGCCAGCTCATATATTTTTTGAATTACTCAAGAAAAAGTCATTAATATGGATACTTGAGTTGTTAATATAGATACTAAATTTGTAAATAGGGTCGGTCGGAACTCTGGAGGTCTCAGTTTTTTGAATTTCTTCAATAAAAGTTGTCAATATGAATACTTTAGTAGTTAATATATATACTAAAGTCATAAATAGGGTCGACCGAAGCCTCGACGGTCTCATATGTTTTTTTTTTTTTTTTTTTTTTTTTTTTTTTTTTTTTTTTTTTTTTTTTTTTTAATTTTTTTCAAGCAAAAGTCATCAATATGAATACTTGAGTTACTAATATGGATATTAAAGTTGTAAATAGGGTTGACCAGAGCTCCGACGGTCTCATATTATTTTAAATTTCTCAAGTAAAAGTCGTCAATATGAATACTTGAGTTGTTAATATTATACTAAAGTCGTAAATAGAGTCAACTGGAGCTCTGAAGGTCTCAAATATATCTTTTGAATTTCTCAAGAAAAAGTCGTCAATATGAATACTTGAGTTGTTAATATGAATACTAAAGTCGTAAATTGTAATGTCCTCTATTTAACTTAACATAATACCTAATTAAGGGTTGATCAACCACTAAGTAATGCTTTATCATTTACCAAAATATACAAAAAATAAATCAGAGTATGCAGAATGAGCCCTAACGTGACAATATACAATCATCCAACGTATACCAAAAGATGGAAGCACTATTGTCAGAAGAAGTAGCCTAAGCTTCCGAAGTCTTCCCTGATAGACCCGTACGGGAACTATCACCTGAAAAAATGTAATAATCATCAATCCAACTTATTACGAATACTAATATGTGCTAGTGAGGTGCCAAGTGGAACAATTTATATAACAAAATATTAAAAATATAATTCACCAATATCCACATCACAAAATTTCATATCATAAATTTTGTATAAAAAATTATGTATCACAGTTTTCATTAACACAATTCTCAAGATACCTCCTATCAATCCAACCGAACCGCCTTATTTCCTCCGACTAGACCCATGGGCTAAGTTACATCCATGTTACTAGTCACTCAAAAGCTCACTGGTCATGTGATGAGGACCGACCTAAATAAGACCCAATTAACGTCCCTTTGCTGAGGGACGTCTCGGTAGGGGTAGTGGTTCTCGTGGCTTTTGGCGACCTAAATATTTAATCAGGTCGCCTTAATAAGGCGACCTGAATTGTAATTCAGTTCGCCTTTTTAAGGCGACCTGAAATACGAATCTGGTCGCCTTAATAAGGCGACCTTAATTATATTCTGGTCGCCTTAATAAGGCGACCTGAATTGTAAATTCAAGGCCCTTATAAGGCGACCTGATTATAAATTCAGTCGCCTTATTAGGCTAAAAATGAACAAAGGTGTCCCGATTACTTAATCAGACGCCTTTGTTGAGTTTTTTTTTTTGAAAATTATGCGCGCATATTTTAATTTTGCCTCGAAATTAAAATATGCAAAGAATACAATTATTTTAATCCTAATTACATACAGAATTGCTACAGCAAGTACTCGCCCTAATATTCTACAGCAATACAAAATCATGGATTCAAAACCAGAGAGTTGGTCCACTAGTTCACACAATACCTCTGAAAGAAAAGTATTAGCATAATAAATCCACTTTTAAGACTATAAATGACCAAACACAATAACACCAAACTTGAAAAGACACAAACTATATATGAGATAGCAACAATGAGTTATCTACCAAGTTTTGCATCATTTGAATCATAATATACCCACAATAACACCAAACTTGCAAAGACACAAACTAACAATGAGATAGCAACAATAAGATATCTACCAAGTTTTGCATAAGGCGTAAAACCAACCAAGTAACACAAGAAGGTTCATAGTTCCAAGATAGTTGATCACAATTGTCGCAGATTTTGAACAGATACCCACAATAACACCAAAAAGATACAAACGAACAACAGTAGCTAGCAAAGAATCACTAACACAATAACATACTAATCATGCTCACTACTAACTAGCCTATGTGTTGAAGAAGATGTCTAGCCAACTTGTCCCGAACCGAATCGATCTCATCTTGCGAGTACGGATCCGCAGTCCCCAAAAACTGTAAATTAGAAAACAAGGTATAAGATAAACCAATGAAGTGAATGACATAATTAACAACTCAAGTACAATTACAAAAATATCATCATTTGAGGATCACAGAGCGACTACGTACACTTTGAAAACCTTGAATACGTCCGCTGCTAACGATGGATTGCATCCAACTCATAATGTAGTACCCGCACTCGGTACTCCCTGGTTGTTGATGGCACTATAAATCAAAAGCAAATTGTTAAAACGAATAAAGGCACATCGAAAGCTACTGTGTCAATGAAATAACTTGAATTGAAACTACTTACCTTCGGTTTAAACTACTTCGGTTCACCCTGCTCTTTTGCTCTAACAAGCTGTCTATACGTCTTGAGGCCCCTATCATTAAAATGGAAATTAACAGACATGTTAAACCATTCATTTAAAAGAAGATTCGATGATTTAGACAAAAATTTACTTACTCGGAAAACATGGTTTTGATATCCTCGTTTGGATTGCCATATACTGAATCGAACCAATAACATGAGTTCTTGACGGGACAAACAACACACAGGGTCCAATGACCACTACAACATATACGTATTAATATTAAATTAAGATAAGAAAGCAATTTATTCACAAAAATCTTATATAGACAAAACAAAAGTACGCACCTTTCATGTATTGGCGCTAGATAACAAGACTTGCCTTCGTCGCCCATTGTTAAACCAACATAAATTGACCGCCTGGGTAACGTATTGCGAGCCGAAGCCGTGCATCCAGGACATAAGTATCCATACGAACCCGCTCGCTTTGTGTTGGCGCATATTTCATGGCAGACACTATGAAATGAAATGATAAATGTTATTGAATATATTAAACAAAACAAAAAAGAGTACTGACATAATTAAAGGGTTAAAAAAACTTACATGATTGCAACTTGAAGAAACTGTATATCTAAACAATCCATATGCATAAACTCTTTCAAATCTTTCTTGTCCATTGTTATCGGATATGTCTTTTTCGCACCGACAATGCCCGGAGGCATCGCAAGCTTACAAGGTCGATGTCCTTGTACAACTCTCGTTGTTTGTGCTAAGTAGGGAAATAAGCTCGCAGCCTTCTTCATGCTATGAAAACATAAAAAACATATTATGAGTGGGTTAGCAATGTAAATCAATCGGGAACCTACTCATCATCAATCAGTAATGTATTTCCTACCATTGGAGGTGTCGTCCCCATCTCAATAAGATGATGCAGCCAGAGGATGAACCATGTGATGGCAGCGCCTAGTGTGGTAACCTCCTCATCATCAATCGGGATGGCTGTCTCTTCTTCTCCCTCTCGCACACTACTCACACGGTCACCCGACGTTGGTCTTTCGGAATTTGCTTGTTGTGGTGTTTGTCTTGTTCTGGGTAAACAAGACCATCGCAACAATACGCCCGGTGTGGGTCATCCAAATATAGAGTGTAAGGTATACCTCCCTGTGGAGTGTGAGAAGGCTCCCCAATATGTACATCTGGAGGGGGAGAAGGTTCGCCAATAGGTACATCTGAAGGGTGAAAACTTTCCTTGCTGCTGTTGACGGTCGGGGCTTCGTGGGTTGTCAATGCCGTATTTGTATTCGTTTTACCATAGCCTTCATTTCACCCCGTAGTTGTGCCATAACCTCATTTACGAGGATGCTCGATTCGGCTTCAAGCTCCGCATGGCTCTCTCCGTCATGCAAACGTGAACGCCGGCCGAAATATTTTGCGACATTAACTCCCCTCGTCTCCCCTCGAACAGCATCAAGGTAATCCGGCTTCCCAATAGCCGTCGACAAAATGTCTTGCCGTGTACCTGGCGTGAATGAGCCTTGGCTGCTCTGCTGCTCAAGTTCATCCTGTACCATAAGATTTTTCATAAATAATAACTAAACTCTTATAGTATGAAACAACTGAGGCTATTTAATACTTCTAATTTAACTACTTACAATCTTTGAGGCAACCTCAAGAACATCTTCATTGATGTATTTGTCACCCTTCATTCTCGCACTTTCCATTTATTGTGACGAGGAGGACGCTCAGGGGCCTGGATAGCAGTGGAAGGATCGGATTGGGAAGCTTCCTTCATTCGCTGTAACTCTTCCTCCATCATCTTCCGTTCAAGCTTTCTGTAGCCACCTCTAGACATGCAGTGCGGATATTTATTTTTCGCCTGCCTCTCTATATTGACTTGAATTTTTTCCTGTGACACGAAAACAAATAAAACTGAGCCTACAATGTCAAGTAGATTCAAATAGAAGATAGGATAGGACATAAATTTTACAATAAATTCAGGATTCTGCCGTGACGGCACAAACTCCCTCCAGTCCTCTGGAGAAATGAAATCATAGGTCTGACAGGGATCCTCGTTCCTCTTTGACCCTCTAATATACTTTTTTGTCAGCTTGTTCTTAAAGTCTTTCCAAGGGAGACGAACTTCGCCTATCCAATGCTTGTTCATCGCCTTATTGTTGGGGACATCGAACGTTTGCTGCAAGGTAAAAGATAAGATATGAAAGAAATCAAGCAATAAGACTAAAGATACAAATGCAGATATATCAAAAGTGAGATACCAGAATTTGTACCCAAATCAACTCCTTCGTTTTATCAGGAACCATCTTCCAACTAGAGTAAACAATACGAACTTTGCTTCGAGCCATATAGCCTAAATAGCTAATGAAACTGTCTTCCTCTCTACCAATCGGGTTCATATTGGCATCAAACTCCACATGCAGCCTCTTTTTCTGACTGTCACGACGAGCAATTAGCGCACCCATGTGTGTGCTACCTCTACCCTTTCTCACAACGGGTACATCAACCCTATCACCCGATGACTCGTCGGAATTTGGACATATTCCCGTTCATCAAAGACAAATCAATAATGTTAGATAGGTTATTACATAATAAACAAATTAATAAAATGAACCAACATGTTAAACGACCACAAAAATAACATAGTAATATTTCATAACTCGAAGATCTTACTTTACATGGTTTCCCATATTCCTTCACAATGATCCTTTCTTGCAAAGATATTCTTCATCATCATCCAATTCTACTTCACGTGTTGTAGGTGGATTTGTTGTGAAAGGGAGTGTATCGTCAAGGTTCAAGGATTCTTCACCATACTTCGTTTTTTACTTTGAAGTACGATGGACATTTTTTTATTTGCGGTGGTCTCGTTACATAAAACACTTGTTTCGCCTGACTTGCTAAAATGAATGGCTCGTCTCTATGACCAAGTCTTTGAAGATCAACTGAGACAAATCCAAATTTAGGATCTATTACAATAGCATTGTTGCTAACCCACTTACATTTCAATAAAGCATTTTTGAACTTGTTGTAGCTTATCTCCCATATTTCTTCAATGACTCCATAATAGGCCATTGATGCTAACACCGGGTTCTTGTCTTTCGAACTCGAAAAGTGCATGGATTCAGGCTTCAACCATTACCCCACTATTTTGCACTGTAACTTCGTCATCTTGGTCTTTTGTGTATAACGAATATCCGTTTATATCATAACCGCACCAAGTGATGACCTGAAAAGAAGGCCCCTGTGCTAACCACTCGATTGTATCCGACACACCGGTCTCGTGCAATACCGTCTCCTGGAACCACTTTATGAATGTCTTCTTTTGCTCATTAGCTATCTGCATGTCATTCTTCCTTGGATTCATATCCTTCAAACTCTTTCTGTGTTTATCAATGTATGGTTGAACTTCTTCCATATTATACAAGATGTACAGGTGTGCCTGCAACACGGCTTCACGAGGCATATTCTTCAGTTTGATGCCTCGAGTTCCCTCGCTTATCCCCTCGTCATGCTGAGATTGTATCGTCGCCCTTGATAGATAATCTTTGCAGAACTCCATAGCCTCTTCAACTACATATCTCTCAACTATTGAGGCTTCCGGCCGATAAGGATTTTTTGAATACCCTTTTAAGATCTTCATGTTTCGCTCGAAAGGGTACATCCACCTTAGGTAAACTGGACCTAGAGCCTTACCTCCCTTACCAAGTGCACTATCAGGTGCACCATGATATCAAAAAAAGCGGGAGGAAAATGCATCTCAAGTTGGGACAAAATAATATAACCCTCATTTTCCAATTCATCCAACTTTTCAATGTCAATAACTTTGTTACGAGATAGCATTAAAGAAAATACTCAATCTTGTTATAGTGGATCGCACTTCATCTTTCATAATGCCTCTAATAGCTATTGGTAATAGTTGTTGCATCAACACATGATAATCATGGGACTTCATTCCCACTAACTTCAAATCGTCCATTGAAACACACCTTCTCAAATTAGAAGAATATCCTTGTGGCACCTTAATGTCATATAGACACCCACACAAACTTTTCTTCTCCGCTTTTGATAGTGTATGAGTTTCTGCCCTCTTACCATCTTCCATTACTCGTGGATGTAACCGTTCTCTTATTCCCATATCAACCAGGTCTAGTCTCGCAATAATTCCATCCTTAGTCTTCCCTGGTATGTGCAAAAGAGTACTGATAAGGCTATCGCAAACATTTTTCTCCACATGCATCACATCAAGACTGTGTCTCACATCAAGACTACGCCAATATGGAAGATCAAAGAAAATTGATCGCTTCTTCCATATATTCTTCTCACCCGCAATCCTTTGCTGCTTACCCAATATGACATTGATATCTTTCACCCGACTATAAACTTCCTCTCCGGTTAATGCCTTTGGAGCCGTTCTATGCTCCGGTAAGCCGTTAAAACGCTTTCTTAACTTACGATATGGGTGGAACCGTTGAAGAAACCTCATGTGACCGAGGTAGACCATTTTTTTTCCGTGCTTTAGTTGATGGAAGTTTGTTCTCGCTTCACATATTGGACATGCTTTATGCCCTTCACACTGTACCCTGACAAATTTCCGTATGCAAGAAAATCGTTTATCGTGGTAAAAATCATTGCACGCAACTTGAAGTGCTCCTTCTTATATGCATCAAACACATCTACGCCTTCCTCCCACAACTTCTTCAAATCCTCAACCAAAGGCACCAAGTACACATCAATATTGTTCCCGGGTTGTTTTGGTTCAGAAATCATCATAGAAAGCATCACATACTTGCGTTTCATACATAGCCAGGGAGGTAAGTTGTATATTACAAGGAGAACCGGCCATGCACTATGGGTGCTGCTAAGAGTTCGATACGGATTGAAGCCATCTGTACAAAGCCCCAGCCGAAGGTTTCTTGGCTCACTGCCAAATTGAGGGAACATTTCGTCTATTTTCTTCCATTGCGGAGAGTCAGGTGGGTGCCGAAGATATTTTCCATCGGATATTCTCTCATCAGAATGCCATCTCAACTTCTTCGCCGTTGCTTCACTAGTAAACAGACGCTTAAACCGTGGAATTATTGGAAGATACCACAATGCATTCAAAGGTTACCTTTTTGTTGTCTGCTCTCCAGAAACAATAACTTTCTTCACTTTGTATCGTGAAGTTTTACACTTCGGACAATTACTGAGGCCTTCGTACTCGTTTCTGTACAATATGCAGTCATTAGGGCAACTGTGTATCTTTTTATACTCCATACCCATCGAAGACAAGATTTTCTTGGCCTCATACATACGATTTGGAAGTACATTATGATCTGGCAACATATCACACAACAATTCAAGCAGCGACGTGAAACTGCTATCGGTCCACCCACAAGTTGCCTTTAAGTTGACCAAATGTAAGGTCGCAAATCAACCGTGTATACTTAGTACACCCAGGGAACAAAGGTGTCTCTCGCATCACTCCGCACGCTTTCATATTCACCCGATTGCACAAAAGATTCTGCCTCAACATCATTAATCATTTTCTCCATTCCATCATCATCATTTACCTCAACTTCATTTTTGTGGGACGCACCGGTACTTACTTCCTCACCATGCCATATCCACGTTGTGTATCGAAGGTGTATTCCATCACAAAGTAGGTGATCCCTTATATCAGCAATATCCCTTCGACTCCCATTTAAACAATTAACACATGGACAATAATACATCCCATTTTTTGTAGCCACATTCCTTCTAGCAAATTCAATAAACTCTTCCACCCCATTATCATATTCCTCACTAGTTCTCAACGCATTCATCCAACTATGACTCATTTTATTACCACCTACGACATTTCCAACAACAGTCAAGTACGACATCTTTCTTTTAAGAAAATTTTGGCAGCGTTTCCCCTTAAAAGTAAGACATACCAAAATTTTAAAAACAACCAATTTCAGCTTAATTCATCAAAACTTACTAACTAAAGCAATTCAGAATAATATCAACTATTAAATCCAACAATTTCATCAACTAACAGAATATTGGAATTATTCCTATTGACATATACTTCAATGGTAATGGAAATGGTAAACATTGGAATTTAATCAAGTTCACGTAGTTCATATGGCTAATAATAAAGGAAAGACAAAAAAATAATAATTCACGCACTGGATTAAAAACATATGGGTGTGTGCATAAAATGAAAGCAACTGACCTAATTTGGGAGCGCAAGCGTTTGCTTCAAACCTTTGACCAAGATTTCTCAGGTAGTCAAAAAAGACGAAGATGACTATCCTTTAATCTCTTCTCGTCTATATCTGCATTATCAACATATGGTTGTTATATTAAGAACCAAGCACGAAACTTATTTGCAAGCGGTAATAGGAAATCTGGTTAACAATGTAAGTTCTCTAAGCAAGAAACTCGAGTCAATGAGTGTTTAAACGGTTCATAGTAAGATTTTGCCATTTTTGGATCAAGAGGCTTGAGTGATCTCAAGAGGAAATCAACGGCTCCAAAAATTAGGCAAAGGCTACTTCTAAATGTTTATATAGATTTTAGTTCTAGAACATGCCTTCTCTAGAATGTGTTTTCAAAAATTAAAGATGAAAATAGAGATGAAACATCAAGAAATTACACTACAGTTTGAAATTTACACATTGTGGTTGGTATAGAGTCAATTAAGTGGAAATGTCGTTTCATTGTCTCCTCTTTCATAATCTTTTGCATATAGTCTTTACTTGTTAAGTTTTAGGAGTCAAGAGAAATTAATGATAAACCACAAAATTGAATCACTTCTAAAAATGTATAAATAGTTATTTGACTACCTCGCAAAATATACACATTATTGATGAATGTTTTATAGGAAAGCACAATTAGCTCTAAAGTGAAGAACACATGCAATGCGGTTTATTACGAGAGGAAACCTCCCAAACTAAAAGGGTGTGAAACCTCATCTTTATACTCGAAAGATGAAGTCAAAGTAGATAATTCATGGATGCAGTTCATTACAGATGAAGCAAGGTACATGTAATCTTCTGACTTGAATTTCTTAGTTAACTTATTATGATCACTGCTTTCATAGCAAGCAAACTTAGACAACTAAATTTGACCAACAATTGATTTCATATTTGTTCACAAGCAGTGATTTAGCCGAACGCAAAGACAACTAAGGAATGACAACAGCTAGAAATGCAGTGGTGTGAGGTTAATGCCCAACCAAAAAGCAACACAGTAGAAAGTGTGGCACTAGTAGCAAAGTTCAGCTCACAAATTCTAAAAATTCAGAATGTGGGACTTTGCAAAGACACTCAACAATGCAGCAATTGAGTGTTCTGAAATCATAGAAGAAGTGCCAAAAATATTTTTTTCATAAAATTCTAGTTAAACAATCCACGGATTGGAAATCAAGAATTTTCAAAACTTCTAAAACTTATCTCAAAATTTCAACAAAAGAAGCATTGGTTCCAAGAGCTTATCAATCCAATGGCAAGTCCCCACAACAGTTTAACCAAATCCAATTAAATCCTTTGAGTAAAACTTCAAGCCATGCAATAGAATTGTTTAAACCAAATTTGGGTGTTTAGACCTCAATTTTTTCAATAAATTTGATCTCATAACAGCAGCCATAGAGTTCGAAATTCATTTTCATTAAGGACAAATTCTAGCCTCAGTTCAATGTCTAAATAAAATACTTGCATGGGTTAAAATACTTGGAGGTTCAGAGAAATCCATTACCACAACCAGTGTTCAAATAAAACACTTGCATAGGTTAAACAAAGGAAGTAATGAACACACAATTTTCAATTCATTCCAACCTTTTTCAATTGATATTGCATCTTTTTGTTTTAGCCCATTTAAAAAATTGGTTCTTTGAACAATTCCAAATATTAGCAAAGAAGTCAAAAGCCTAAACTTGCAAATGAGAAGTGACAAATCATACAAAATCCTTCCATCATTTCCCACCTTGGGATCAAGCCACGAGCAAAGCGCTTAATAAACATTTTTCAATGACAATGTAATTGGAAATGCAAGCAATTTTAACATACTTAGTATGAAGGCAATACTTATACAATCAAATTCAAGTAGTTAATCAATCTGTACAATTGTTTAAGTTCGAAATTTATGTGAAAGGAATGTTTCAAGCAAACAAGTTTAACTCATCTATTTATCATTTACGCCATCGCCGTCTAACTTACTATCAACAAGTTTCAGACCTAAACGAATAAGAGACCAAAACAAAATTACGTATTTCCAGCAGAACATCACCCATTAATGATGAAGAATTCAACCATGTCATGGAATTATTCAATTAAGTAAACAATATCGTCACAGATAAAATAAAAGTTTAAGAAGCAGAATCACGGCCAATGCAAAATAAATGAGTCAAATTGCCTTGGGTAACCTAAATTTTGTTTTTGATTTAATATGGTAAAAATTGAGGAAGCAAAAATCTTACTAAATGCTGAACCAGAACAACCAGATGCTATATTTAAGGAGAGCCCAACGATAGGAAGGGTGAAAGAGGAAGAGCAAATCTGAAGGCCCGATGAACGTGAAAACGAATCACGAATCTGAATAGCTCGGCACCACGAGCACAGAGCACGAAGACAAACTTGAAGAGTTGAAGTTGTCGGCCACAAAAACAGGTTAGGGAGGCTAGAGGTGGGGGGTGAAGTGGTTTTAGTGGAGTGGAGTTGGAAGTCGATTTGCACGGCGCGGTGGAGGTGGCGACGGAGGAGACGCCGCGAAAAGGGAAATGATGTGGCGCGCGCCGCGAGAGGGAAATGACGAAGGGTTTAATTTCAATGAGAGTGTGCGTGGATTATCAAATCGGGTTTATAAATGAATATAGGCGACCTGATTTTGTATCAGGTCGCCAATTTTCCCATAATTGGCGACCTGATTACTAATCAGGTCGCCAATTGTCCAAAATTGGCGACCTGATTTGTAATCAGGTCGCCAATTTTTCACCCCAATTAAAAAAATATCACAAAAAATTGGCGACCTGATAATACTTTTAGGTCGCCAATTTTTAAATATTGGCGACCTGAAAGTATTATCAGGTCGCCAATTTTCAATTTTCATTTCAATATTGGCGACCTTAAAATAAATTCAGGTCGCCAATTGTAAAAAAATTTAAAAACAAAACCACCCACGGCGCCAAACAAAAATATTATTGGAATATTGGCGACCTGAATTTTTATTCAGGTCGCCTTAATGGCTTTTTTTGGATGTTTTCCATGGCGCCAAACATAAAATTCTCGCGAAACTACTTAAAGCGTCCTGAAATAATGTTAGAACGCCAAAAATCAATTTTACAAGTCCTAAACTATTATTCGTGTCGCCAAGGCTAATTTTCCTTCCATATATTTACAAGAATGCCATTGACTTCATTTTTTACTACCTATTTTAAAATAAGGACGTTTTTTAGGGTAGTAATATCGTATTTTTGTAGTAGTGCCTAACGTGACAATATACAATCATCCAACGTATACCAAAAGATCGAAGCACCATTGTCAGAAGAAGTAGCCTAAGCTTCCGAAGTCTTTCCTGATAGACCCGTACGGGAACTATCACCTGAAAAAAATGTAATAACCATCAATCCAACTTATTACGAATACTAATATGTGCTAGTGAGGTGCCAAGTGGAACAATTTATATAACAAAATATTAAAAATATAATTCACCAATATCCACATCACAAAATTTCATATCATAAATTCTGTATCAAAAATTATGTATCATAGTTTTCATTAACACAATTCTCAAGATACCTCCCATCAATCCAACCGAACCGCCTTATTTCCTTCGACTAGACCCATGGGCTAAGTTACATCCATGTTACTAGTTACTCAGAGCACATATCCCAGACCATGGGTCTTTTCCCCTCATTGAACTGGTGGGGTGTCGTAAGCCCTCATTGAACTAGTGGGCAAATCCCTCATTGAACAGGTGAGACAATAGAAAGCCAACCATCGTGTACCAATGGAGGCCTCACCACATGGTGGAATAACTACTCCATTTCTTTCCAATTCAACCATTTCTATAATTATCATAATAAATAACTTAGCAGGAGTTTTTTTCCAAGATTTTCACATTCATATCATGTTATTTAAATAATTCTCATAACCATGTCATAATAGCTCAATTCCAAATTCTTATACATAAATAAATATATGCATATATTTCACAATTCAAATCATAAGGTTCTACAAGGAAATGTCTATTAAAATATTCATAATTATTTCACAAAATACTTACAAACAACATATCAATACGCATAAAAAGTGAAAAGTGGTTACCTCTCGTCGAAGCTAACTATTATCACACTGCTCCTAATCCAAGAGTTCAAACACAGGCCACAAATTAATCTACCACAACCAATGTACTAACCATTAATAACTCTTCTAAAACTCTACATAAAATTATAACTTATAATAAAAATATACAATTTATAATAATAAATTTGGAATGCTTGAAGTGTGCAAATTATGATGGTCCTAAAAAAATCAGGAAGACCATTGTAACTATTAATTCTCCTTTCGATTTATTATTACTAAATAATACCCCTCTCTTTTTATTATTAATTAATAATTCCCTTTTATTATTTATTAATAATTCCCCTTTTAATAATAATAATATTATTTATTACTATTTACTTATTTTATTATTATTTTACTATCTATTATTATTTATCTACAATTATTTTAAACTCTCAAAGATTATCCTAACACTTTAAATTAGGAGTTTACAAGTACCAATCATTATATAAATTATGCTCTTTAGATATTAATAAAATTATTTAATTATAACTTTAATCTAATCGATGTTTACAATCTTAACAATAATAAGAGATATTATGAAATAATGAAAATACCAATACGAAAATATACAAGAAGATAATTGATATTTACATGATATTATTCACAACGAAAACAGGAATGTTAGCACTTACCAGAGCTATTTTTATTGCTGAGCTAGCTGTTTTACGGATGTTTGAAACATCATACGAGATTTCCTCGTATATTTGAAAGATCTTCAAGAGATTTGATAAATAAATAAATAAATTACTTCAATTAAAGAAGATGCAAAATATAATATCGTTGAAGCACGATGACAACGTGGCTTTTAACTTTTATAGTAATAAAGATGAGCTCCACCTTTACGCGTTGCTCACAGTTACATGTTTTGCAAGGTTTCAATGTTCATGATGTTATTAGTTGGCTCAAATTATTAAATGAGTAAAAATATATCCCGGTATAAGTTTCACGTGCTATATAATATATATATATATATATATATATATATATATATATATATATATATATATATATATATATATTGTAAATAACATTATAAATGAAATACTATAGGAATAAGCTAGATTAGATCCTATTATATAGGAATAAGTTGGATTGGATTCTATCCTTTTGATTTCATGATATTATGTCAACAAAATAACTTCCTTTATATATATATCAGCGTATTTCCCTATCCCTTCCTTATGCAGCAACATATATATATATATATATATAGATATATATATATTAATTAGTACCCAGTGAGCTCTTGGTTCCCAAATCCTCTCAAAGACAAGTTAACCGCTACATATATAAAGTTTTCTTATTCTTCTTATGAGCAGCGTCGCATATATATATATATATATATATACACACAGTCAGATTTTCTTAATATATATATACGTACTACCCAGCACAACGTGAGAGCAATGCAAGTGAAGAGTTTGAGATTACCCTGTATGCAAAGCATCTTAGAGCCGCGAGGATGGAGGAAGAAGATGAAGAACGCAACCGTAAAAAAAGAAGATCCCAACAATCACTACAGTAGCATCAAACGAACCAAAGGAAGAAAAAGTGAATCCACCACTACACCCATAGCAACTAGCAGAAACAATGAAGAAGGAAGAAAATCGCAGCTACCACAGAGGCTCCTACTCTGTTATAAACGCTGACCCACATAAATGGTGAGGCCTCAATGGTGGAGGAAGACGACGTCAAAACACACACGTTTTGGAGGAAGACGACGTCCACACACACACGCATGCATGATAATGATCATCTGCCTCTGTTTTCTGTTTCTCCGTCTTCCTCTTTTGTTTCTCTGTTGTCTCTCTATCTCTCAGCGTTTCTGTCTCAGTTTCTTTCTATCACTCTCTTTCTCTCTGCGTTTCTGTTAACGAATGAAGAAAAGGCGGAAACTCTCGGTCTCTCCCTCTCTGCGTGATCTGGTATGAAGATATAAGAAGGAATGAGGAAGTGCACTGGGCTCAACAGGTATGGTGCGTCTGAGTTTACGTGTACAGTGGAAGCCGAAAGTAATATATTCTGACGTTGGAGTATGGTGTCGTTGATTTCTCAATGACCTTGTGTTCACTGCGTTTGTGCTTTTACGTGTCTGAGTGAAAAAAAAATAAAAATGAGAAGGAGGAATGGGCTGGTTTGATTAAATATTGAGGGAATTGTTACTGTCTTACTGATACATATGGGTCGAAGAGTAAGTAATGGGCTATTGGGATTTAATTGGTTGCATGGGCCAATGGTTCGAATAGCCCGTTTGGATCCTCGCTAAAAGCTGTTTGGTGATTATATAAATTTTTTAGCTTAAAAGTTACTTAAATAAATACTATCAAACGTATTATGCAAAGGAGTATCGGGATATCAGCTGAGTCTTAAATTTGATACCATGATTTGAACAGGAAAATTTTAAAAAACGTTGTAATTCATAATATGCTCAGAAATTTACACTATTTGATGTCATAAAACTTTTTTGACATTGTTTCCAGCTTTCTAAATCAGCAAGGGATGTGTCCAAATTCGCAACGGTGGCACTAGTAGATATTGACTCTGAGGAGATTCAAGTCTATCTCAAGTATTTTGACATTACCCTCATACCATCTACAGTTTTATTCTTCAATGCTCATCACATGAAAATGGATTCAGGGTATGATATCTGCACTAGCAAATGCTTATTTCATCTCACTCTTCTCTATTTTTGAGTTTAAGACCAAGCCATAATTTTACGCATTTTAGAACTAATTCTACTTATTGTGTTAATTTTATTATATATTCTGTAGGAGTGCTGACCATACTAAATGGATTGGTGCTTTTCATAAAAAGCAAGACTTTATTGATGTTGTAGAGGTACATTCTCCATTTCTTCAAAATCATTTCACTTCTGTATGAATTCCTTATTGACTTGGCATGGCTACCAACTGTTTGGACTTTGGGACATACAAATCAGCATCTTAAGACTTTAAATTGTTCATCAATTGGTAAGGTAAATGTCATTAGAACAGAATAGTCAAATGGCAATATGGACCGCAAGAAGAATGCCAAGGGAATTCAAGAGGAAAAAAAATAAAACTATGATATAATATTTAGTTAAATCCTGGTTATATAAAGGAGCTGGAATTATAGGTTGGGTTTCTGAAACATCAACTGTAATACCCGGATATTTAATACCCGAATGATTATTATATTAATAAAATTCCTTCAATAATTATTTTGAGTCAATATTACCTACTTAAAATAGGTGAATATGTGGTCTCAAAATATAGAGTAAATTGTTAAAAAAGTTACAGAAAAATATGATGAACAGAATGACTGAAAATGAATTAATGGTGATAAAAACAGTCTAAAGACATTATGATAAATACTGAAAGATCATGAAAAATTATGAGAAAATAATGGGAGTGTTATCTTTCATTATGAGAATTTAATAAATTATTTCAGAGGAAATAACTTGAAGAAATGTTTAAAAAGCATTCCAGAACCATAAAGTTAAATTTATGGTAAAATCCTTAATAAAAGAGATTAAGGCTGGTAATTAGCATAAAATATATTTACTAATTATGTTAAGAAGGATTAATGAAAAAGTTAGTAAAGATAAATGTGTGAAGAAATCTAATCCTACAAAGATCATTAAACAAAGAAATTAGGTCTGATTTAGCCTTAACGAAGGCGGGGGTAAAACGAGAATTTTTGATAAAAAATATTATATTTGTAAAAAATGGAAAAAATTATAGAAAAATAAATAAATCTGAATTTTTAAAAGAGGGGGCCGAAATTATGGTTATTTTTAATTAAAAAGAATTGTTTAGATAATTAAAATGATAATTAGAATAAAATAATAATATAATGCGGTGAGTCGGCTTATAGGGAGGCCGAGGGAAAAGTTAGAAATAAATTCTACAGGTAAACCCGAGGTAGAAGTCTTTTCAGACTGATCAAATTAAGAACAAGTGAATTTTTACACGAAGAAAGAATTTACTGTGCGTTGTTTCCGCAACCGAAAACCCTAATTACTAATAAGACGAAAAAACGATCGATAGAGTAATTGTAGATAGAGGATGTAGAGTCAATACTGAAACAAGTAGTTGCCATGAATTAGGTGGCTAGTGGCTTAGGTCAGATCATATTACGAACCAGTGGATTTTTGCTTAGACGTTGACGCTTTCAGAATTTCGTTCCGTAACCGAGGGCGTTTGACCTAAATTCTTCGGCAGATAACGGAATACTCTTAATGAGGTCATAAATGTCATTAAACTAGATATTCCTAATGAGAAAGAAAGCATCTTCGAAACTCTGCCGTCAGCATTTCGCGATTCGTCAAAATCACGCGAAACGGACACCGATCAGGGGAGACGATCGGGGAGTCAGCTAGGGTGACATCATCAATGATGATGTCACAAGGGGGGGAGATGTCGACCAAGGCAGCCCATGGACAAGAATTTACCACATTTTAACTTGATTTTACATGGTTGAAAAGAAAGGAAAAATTACAAAACTTGGAAAGTGAAAATTACCAAAGTAGCCCAATTTTTGCCTATATAAAGGCATGAGCTCTTCATTCATTCTTCACACCTCCTCTTCTCTCTACCTTGGACGAAACTTAGAGTGAGAAGCTCTGCAAAAGTTTTGCCCTAGCTCCGAGTAAGTTCTTCTGTCCTTAACTTTTAGTTTCCGTAGTTCTTTCGGTAGTTATAGTAGAACTGTTGTTTTGATCTAGGAAGTTTCAGAATATATTCCTATACTTGTTTTTAAGCCTCATTACATTGAAAGATGCCTGACGAGGTAAAAACCTAGTAGGGATAATTTTGAAATGGAACAAGGTCAAAGTAACGAAGTTCTGGCGAAATTCCGCCGATAGGTCCAACTAGGGGCAAAATGGTAATTTCTACCTAAAATGCCCGTTATAATGCTAAATACTGATAAATACGATAAAAAAATCCTTATAGGATATCCGTTGTCATACCGCTGTTTTTACCATTTGTCGGCCACCGCCTTTGTCAAATTGCCGTTTTTCGTAAAACGTACCGAAAGGACCCTCAACGAAGGTACGTTCGCGACGTCGTAACACCGACTCTTATGATTGTGTTATGCTTGTATATGCTTGTTGTGTTCTGTACGAGACTCGTCTCACTATTTTAATGATATACACGGGTTATGGTTTTGATAACACCGATTAAAGTTTTCCTAGCGCTGAGGACACGACTGTACATCGTGGCACGGGTAGAATGTGCAGACCGGGATAACAAACAGGCTGCGGGGGGGCCTGTGTGTTGTTATTGACTTGTATACATCATTATGTTTTTCCTACATCTGTTATGGGCTTTTGTAGGGATCTTTCTGAAAATGTCATGAATACCTGTCATACATATATTGCTTGCATAAGGATGAGGTTAACCGTTACCTGAGGTCCGATGGGCATTGGACCTCAGTCTGCATGAATAGACAGGAAAGAGTCATGAACTAGAGGAGACACTAGGGGATGGAGCCGTAGATAGACGCCAGTAGACGAAGATGTGAGAAGGCACCGGTCAAATAAAATGCGGGAAGAAAGTCAACCGAACCTGCCATATAGCATGAATCTAATAAGGTTACTTCATATCAGTTGGTGCTTAAAACAGAAAGGGTCGTCTTGTGGATCAACCAATCAGTCACCCTAGCACGGTGAGGCTCCCACTAGACCTACCCGACCTGGCCAAATGGAATGATTTAACTGAGTTAGGTTCTATGCCCCAAGTCTACTCAAGGCTTGGATGAAGAGGGTATAGTTACATCGTAATTATAAAGTTTTGTATTACTGTATCACATGAATTATTCCTTCGGAAATCTTATAATATATATCGGTATACGTCGGGCATCATCATATGTCCGAGTATTTCATTTCGATTACTCGTGTTATTCTCGTTGTTCAAATTTTTAGTACATGCTCTCCGTTTCTGCAAAACGCTAAGTTGTAGCACCTCAAACTCTGATGAATTTTATAAAACCACGTGTCACCGGCACGATTTTTGCTACGAAACTTGGGGTGTTACATTTTGGTATCAGAGCTGGTTAAGTTAACCATGATCGGGGGTTCTCACAGTATGATTTGTGACGAAGCATTGGCTCTTACCCCGACATGGCCAAGCTTCCCTCAGAGGAGATGGTTGCATGCGCAGTGATGCGGTGCGTAAAACTAGCGGCTGAGGTATCTTTTGTCGTCACGGCGTGGTTGCGCCACGAAGACATTTTGGTATCAAAGCTAGCTTCACAGCTAGTCTCGAGAGCATTGTATATACGACAAGAACAAGAGTACTGATATAATACTGATATTGTGATACAATAAAACAAATACCCTAAGGTAAAGGTTAGAGTTTTTGCAAAGCTCTAAGACTTCTGAGATGGAAATCGGAGTTTACATGAAATTCCCGAACGGAAGCGATAATTAAACTTAGTTGACGATACTATCTAGGCTTCCCTTCGACTGTAACCTATTGCGTAGGTTTATATCAAAACAATGGTGCCGAGAATAGTACTAGACTATATGGGTAAGAGGATTAGTCACGATGGACTCAGTAAAACTTCCATAATAGACATCTATCTGACCAATCGATTTAAGTAGCAGAGTTAAACTCTACGTTTCTTTTCGTGTGAATCCATTTTGGAAAAGAGGACTAATAGAACTTTAAATGCTATGTTGTAGTGATGGACAAAGGCAAATTGCCATATCCAGATTTTTACGGTACAGGGAGACGTACTACGCATAGAACTAAAGCCCCGATCTAACGGGATCAAGGCTAAATCCGAGCCGACATATCCACCTCCCGTGCCTATGACGTACTCAAGTCCACCTATTCCACTCATCGTCGACTCGTGGTACGTTACAAAATACCTTTCGTGTCCGACAACAATCCAGAGCCAGAGTATCATTTCAAATCAGAGTATTCCAATGAGTACCTATACAACCCTAGACTAGAGTATCATTCCGAATCAGTACATCAGATTAAACCAGTATACCACTTTGAATCGTCAAATTTTCCAGTCCCTGAGAAACCCACAATATCTATATATGGCCGTAAAATCTCAGAGGGATATCATCCCTGGCTAGTATACAAATCTGACCTTGTACCTCAAACAGATCCGTCGTATCCCGTTCCAGGAAGTAACCTTGAGTCAACAAATCTTCTTACTCCCATACCACATATGACCCCGAGAACTGAGTATGAGCCTGAGTATCACTCTGAACCAGAATATCCTTATCAGACCATAGATAATCAAGAACCTTTTTATTCTGAATCTTTGAACATAGTGTACCCTGAACCAATGGCCAGTATACCTTCTGAGCCAGAAAGACCTATAGGGTTGGATCATTCATCCTTTGATGATAACCGAGAATACTTCCAATTGTTACCTGGCCAAGATGACCTTGAAGTTGAATCTTGTTATGAACCAAATACCCTGCGATATGTTTTGAATGCAAATAAAGAACTTATAGGTATTTTACGAGACCATTTCTTAAGGGCAGAATATTACAACCCAACCATGAAAGAAACGTATTTTCAGTGGTTAGGGCAAGTCAAGATAACGTACATGAAGAAGAAAATCCATAAACTTACCTACCCAGTAGACGATTGGGTAATGTCCACGCTATGCCTATTTCCTAGAGATCGCTTCTGGATGGAAAAGACGAATGAGCTTTTAAACGGAAAACATCCAAATCGATTTTCATTCTTTTTCGACTTACCCGCAAGGGCTAGTTTTAGACAAGATGTAAACGAGTAGATAAACAATAATATGAGCTATATAAGACATATTACTGGTGATAAAACCAGCTAAATAATATAATTTACCAAATGTGTACATGTCTGTTTAAACGATCTCTCAAATTGTTGTTCTTAAATAAAAAGATAAGAGGTCAAGTATGCGAGGAACCAAAGTCTTTGGAGGTCAAAGCAAAGGGATGTCAGACCCAGTACAATACCAGGAACATCAGCGTGAGTTGCAAGAACTGAGGGAGAAGCTGAGAAAGCAGAATGCTCTTATTGATACCCTCCTTGCAGAAAGACTGGGAAGACACATGGAGAGACTATTGAAATCCAGCCGTCTGATGGAGAGTAAATTAGAAGAGCTACATAGAGCAATGAATTTCAACATTAACAATACAAGTCATGGTGAATTTAGCCCCAACAACTCCACTCTGAAAAGGAAGTTTTCTGAGGACAGCAATCAGGGCAAACGAACAAGTGATTGCGTCGGGTTTCGCTGCAGGAACTCCACACAGAAGTGGAAGGCGCCCTGGAGCAAAAACCAAGGAAAAGGAAATAAGTCATCTCAGACTGGGCAGCAGTACAACCCTAAACTGTCAAGGCCTTGACTGTGTGTAAGATGTGGGAGGAATCACCCTCGAAGCACCGATCGCGATGGAAAGCCGATATGCTTTAAGTGTCAAAAACCTGGACACATTAGCATACTCTGTCTGGGGAAAGCTGCAGAATTCCGGTCAAAGGACTTTTCAAAGATGTCGGAATTCCTACCCTGTTCAAAATACGGGAATTTCCATCCAGATCTTACCTGTAGTGGTATACGAATTTGCTACAAGTGTCAGAAGCCGAGGCACATGGCCTGGAACTGTCCCCAAAAAGCTGCGGAGACAGAGCTTTCAAGCTCAGGCCAGATGTTAGCCTTGCACGAAATGGAGGTCGAAGAATCTCCTGGAATAATCCAAAATACTACCGCTCAGTAGAAGACTATTTAGATACTGTACGATTCGGTACTAAATCCGTCAGATACTTCTGATGTAGATACGAATCATTTTGGGATGCATACCTATATGTATTACCTTAAAATCTTGTAATAGCTACACCATAGGGTGTAAACTATTTGGCCTATAGGGCATATCTAGAATCAAATTTCAGCATAATATATATCTTATTCAAAATCTCTGTTCCACCATGACAATGACGTTCCCAAATCTGTTAGTGTAGCAGCAATCAATGCAATGATCAAACGGTGACCATGAGAAGATATCATTCCACAAAGCAGAATCAGAAGCAATGCGGAAGCTGAGTCCTTATTCAAAAAAAAAATCAACCCAGTTACGAATAAAATTCTCTGAAAACCTTACCAAATTTCCTTTAGAAAGAGAGAAGTCAAGACTCAAATTGAACTTGATGTCTGGTACGAGATCAACATTTAAAACACCATACCAAATGACACCGAACAAAGCACAAGAGTTTGTGACTTTGTATCAACCATCACAGGATGGACGAAATGACTATCATAAACACATATCCACTGTCCATGATATACGATCTACTCAGTTATTTAAATTCTTACGTTTTGTCAAGTATTGGTGTATGCTCAAAATACCATCAGCTACCAATTCAAAATAGAAATGTTTTGAAGATAACTTTCCGGACTTAACCCGAACACTTTTGAATTCCTTTAGATGCCTTTTGAACCGACAAATGCATCTATTTTTATAGGATATTTAAATCCAAAATTTTCTCAACCACATAGGTAGGTTGATTGAGGTGTTGATTGACGACATCCTCATCTATTCTGAAATACGAAGAAAAACATAAAGCACAGTGACTATCAGGTGGTGAGTATACGAAAGAGAAACGCAACTCTCTACTAAATTAAGTAAATGTAAGTATAGGTTGCCAAGAAAGAAATTTTCTGGGCCATATGCTAACACACAATAGTAATGCTATTAATTTCAGCAAAATAGAGGCAGGTCTGGACTAGAGAGAGCTAGAAATAGAAATATAGGTGTTTAGTTTCTGGATCTGGCGGGATAGTACCGCAGATTCATATCGAATTTTCTCATAACTTGCACATGGAAATTAAATCATTAACAAAGTTGTGAGACGAGCTTACATAGACTGAGGAAGAAGTTAGTCACAAAGACCAAGAGATTGGTTATCCCAGATCCAAGTTAGTCTGTAGTGGTACCAATAGGTATGGATTGGGATATGTCTTGCTGTAGCAGGACAGCGTGATGACTTACGCCTCTCGCCTATTGAAGCCTCTCAAGTCGAACTAATCGATGTAAGACCTAGAGTTAGTGAGTATCGTATAGAATTATACTGCTAACACAAGTGTTTGAAGTACCTTTTGAGTTGAAAGAAACTCGGGAAAGGACTAGAAGTCCTGAGTTTTAATGGACGAAAAGTCCTGTGTTCGAAAACTACACCTGAGTACAGGGTAAAAGAAATCCCCTATGGTTTGATAAATAGTTGTCTTACTCGCCGCGAAAATTTTAGTTTCCGATGCATATCTGTAGTTACTACTATCCGACTGCGATCATGTCATTGAGTAGGAGGTATCTTGTGTTGTCATGGTGTATGGGCGTCATGGAAACATTTAAGGTATCTTGTGTTACCATGATGTATGGGCGTCATGGAGACATTTTGATATTTGGTATTGACCAGGGTATATGGGTGCCACGGAAAATACTAAATATCAAAATACAAAATGACAAGATCTTGACAGTCAAACCTGAGCGAATTCTTGATCATCAAGTGGAGCGACCGACAAATAGAGAAAAGTTCCAGAGCGAATAGTTGGAAGTTAGTTTTAAATTGCTTGTGTGGTAATTCAAGAGCAAAGGCTACTTGAATACTATGAGGACTTTGTCCTGTTTAAAGTAAATTTTTTCCCGAGAAACTATAAATACGCTTGATTGAAACTTATTTCTCGGATTTTCAAGAATACAATAGCATCACTTGAAGCCTTGTATAGGCAAAGGTGTAACTTACTTATGCGTTCGATGGAACTATGGTTAGATCGAGAATTTTCTTAGACCTGTTATGGTCGGTCATGTTTATGTATGTACGTGAGTAGATTCATTCCTTGCGTTGATGTAACGGTATATGTAAGAATTTTTTCATTTTAAATGATTGAAAGTTATGGTAAAGACGGTCGAATACCTCATTTTCATAAGGCATATTTCAATGGACAAAGCGAAGGTATGGATTAAAAGTTTATCGATTAAAAACACCCCGGACTCGAATAAATTTCACAAAGTATCTTCGCATTTCTCATTGGAGAAATATCATCTTAACAGATGATGATGTTCTAAAAGACGAAGTATTAAAGTACAAAATGACATTATAGTCAGACCGAAATTCTTGTTTTTAGAGGTAACTCGGGGAAAAAGAGTACCCCAGTTGCAATGGTAGGTAAAAGCGAGAATTGGCTCTGAATGAGACAATTTAGGAAAAACCATCAGTCAATATATTAGGAGTTGACAGACCAGAGGGCTCGTTAGGATGGAATAAATTTCGGGGACGGAATTTTATTTAACGAGGGGAGAAATGTAATACCCGGATATTTAATACCCGGATGATTATTATATTAATAAAATTCCTTCAATAATTATTTTGAGTCAATATTACCTACTTAAAATAGGTGAATATGTGGTCTCAAAATATAGAGTAAATTTTTAAAAAAGTTACGTAAAAATCGATGAAAGAATGACCGAAAATGAATTAATGGTGATAAAAACAGTCTAAAGACATTATGATAAATACCGAAAGATCATGAAAAATTATGAGAAAATAATGGGAGTGTTATCTTTCATTATGAGAATTTAATAAATTATTTCAGAGGAAATAACTTGAAGAAATGTTTAAAAAGCATTCCGAACCATAAAGTTAAATTTATGGTAAAATCCTTAATAAAAGAGATTAAGGTGGTAATTAGCATAAAATATATTTACTAATTATGTTAAGAAGGATTAATGAAAAAGTTAGTAAAGATAAATGTGTGAAGAAATCTAATCCTACAAAGATCATTAAACAAAGAAATTAGGTCGATTTAGCCTTAACGAAGGCGGGGGTAAAACGGGAATTTTTGGTAAAAAATATTATATTTGTAAAAAATGGAAAAAAGTATAGAAAAATAAATAAATCTGAATTTTTAAAAGAGGGGGCCGAAATTATGGTTATTTTTAATTAAAAAGAATTGTTTAGATAATTAAAATGATAATTAGAATAAAATAATAATATAATGCGGTGAGTCAGCTTATAGGCAGACCGAGGGAAAAGTTAGAAATAAATTCTACAGGTAAACCTGAGGTAGAAGTCTTTTCAGACTGATCAAATTAAGAACAAGTGAATTTTTACACGAAGAAAGAATTTACCAGGCGTTGTTTCCGCAACCGAAAACCCTAATTACTAATAAGACGAAAAACTGATCAGATAGAGTAATTGTAGATAGAGGATGTAGAGTCAATACTGAAACAAGTAGTTGCCATGAATTAGGTGGCTAGTGGCTTAGGTCAGATCATATTACGAACCAGTGGATTTTTGCCTAGACGTTGACGCTTTTGAATTTCGTTCCGTAACCGAGGGCGTTTGACCTAAAATCTTCGGCGAGATAACGGAATACTCTTAATGAGGTCATAAATGTCATTAAACTAGATATTCCTAATGAGAAAGAAAGCATCTTCGAAACTCGCCGTCAAGATTTCGCGATTCGTCAAAATCACGCGAAACGGACACCGATCAGGGGAGACGATCGGGGAGTCAGCTAGGGTGACATCATCAATGATGATGTCACAAGGGGGGGAGATGTCGACCAAGGCAGCCCATGGACAAGAATTTACCACATTTTAACTTGATTTTACATGGTTGAAAAGAAAGGAAAAATTACAAAACTTGGAAAGTGAAAATTACCAAAGTAGCCCAATTTTTGCCTATATAAAGGCATGAGCTCTTCATTCATTCTTCACACCTCCTCTTCTCTCTACCTTGGACGAAACTTAGAGTGAGAAGCTCTGCAAAAGTTTTGCCCTAGCTCCGAGTAAGTTCTTCTGTCCTTAACTTTTAGTTTCCGTAGTTCTTTCGGTAGTTATAGTAGAACTGTTGTTTTGATCTAGGAAGTTTCAGAATATATTCCTATACTTGTTTTTAAGCCTCATTGCATTGAAAGATGCCTGACGAGGTAAAAACCTAGTAGGGATAATTTTGAAATGGAATAAGGTCAAAGTAACGAAGTTCTGGTAAAATTCCGCCGATAGGTCCAACTAGGGGCAAAATGGTAATTTGTACCTAAAATGCCCGTTATAATGCTAAATACTGATAAATACGATAAAAAAATCCTTATAGGATATCTGTTGTCATACCGCTATTTTTACCGCTGTCGGGCCACTGTCAAATTGCCGTTTTTCGTAAAACGTACCGAAAGGACCCTCAACGAAGGTACGTTCGCGACGTCTTTCGTAACACCGACTCTTATGATTGTGTTATGCTTGTATATGCTTGTCTTTGTGTTCTGTACGGAGACTCGTCTCACTATTTTAATGATATACACGGGTTATGGTTTTGATAACACCGATTAAAGTTTTCCTAGCGCGAGGACACGACGTACATCGTGGCACGGGTAGAATGTGCGGCCCAGGGATAACAAACAGTGCGGGGGGCTGTGTGTTGTTATTGCCTTGTATACATCATTATGTTTTTCCTACATCTCGTTATGGGCTTTTGTAGGGATCTTTACGAAAATGTCATGAATACCGTCATACATATATTGCTTGCATAAGGATGAGGTTAACCGTTACCCGAGGTCCGATGGGCATTGGACCTCGCCCGCATGAATAGACGGGGAAAGAGTCATGAACCGGAGGAGACACTAGGGGATGGAGCCGTAGATAGACGCCGTAGACGAAGATGTGAGAAGGCACTTAGGTCAAATAAAATGCGGGAAGAAAGTCAACCGAACCTCGCCATATAGCATGAATCTAATAAGGTTACTTCATATCATTTGGTGCTTAAAAACGAAAGGGTCGTCTTTGTGGATCGCCAATCAGTCACCCTAGCACGGTGAGGCTCCCACTAGACCTACCCGGCCGGCCAAATGGAATGATTTAAGCGAGTTAGATTCTATGCCCCAAGTCTACTCAAGGCTTGGATGAAGAGGGTATAGTTACATCGTAATTATAAAGTTTTGTATTCTCGTATCACATGAATTATTCCTTCGGGAAATCTTATAATATATATCGGTATACGTCGGGCATCATCATATGTCCGAGTATTTCATTTCGATTACTCAAAGTGTTATTCTCGTTGTTCAAATTTTTAGTACATGCTCTCCGTTTCCGCAAAACGCTAAGTTGTAGCACCTCAAACTCTGGTGAATTTTATAAAACCACGTGTCACCGGCACGATTTTTGCTACGAAACTTGGGGTGTTACATCAACTGTTAGAGAGCATATAACTCTATAAGACAGTCCTGACTCTGTAGGGCTGTAGTTCAGAGATAAGAAAATCAGTGCCTATTGCAGCCTTTTCTCCCATATTTCTATGTTAGTTATGATATGAAGGAGAGATTATTTTCCTTCTGCTCCTGTGCTTAGTTTTCTTATGGTGGAAGAAACAGCGAATGCTTGAAAATGGCTTTACTAATTTGAGTGGGCTTAGCCATCGTTAAAGATGTTTTGTTCTAATTTTATGCCTAGTAGGTTTTAGTGTTTGGTCATTATTATTAAGAGTGATATGTGCCAAAGCAATCCAGCTCTGCTTTTGTTAGAACTATTGGAAGTTGACTAAACATGGTTTGATTCGATTTGTTATTATCCAGTCACTTTCTGCTGAACTCACTTTTCATTGTTATTGTAGTTTATGTACATTCATTCAGGATAAAAAGTGTTTCACAGTTCAATAGTCTAATTGTAGGTGAATTGAAGTCAAATCATACAATATTTTACAACGAAAACAAACACGTTATAAAATAATATTTAAAATAGATGTAAGTATTTACAATTATAAAACAATTAACTCATTTTACACATGAACAAAATAAATCCTTGTGAGACGAGTTGAGGAGATTAAATCTCTATCTCTATATGCCAAAATCCTGTTCCATAAGCAATTGGGATTTGACAAAGTCTGAGCCAAATCCACCTATTTTTATAGTTTGACCCTTTCTTTTGACTAATTTTACCCCTCTATTGGTTTTGAATGTCAAAAGAACTGAGCAGGTTGATCCAGTTTTTTGGGTTCAAGCAGCATGATCTGTATTTCTTGATACTATTGAGTGTAATAGATTTCCTGAGGCTTTTTTCGGAAAATACCATTGTAGATACCTTTCTTCTTTCTCCTATTCTGACTCTTCCAGTATTATGAAGTTATCTATCATGATGCATGAACCCTTTTTTCCTCCTGTTTTAGTTTAGTAATTAAATTAAATTGTTGCAGGCCATATATAGAGGTGCAATGAAGGGAAAGCTTATTGTGAAGTGCCCTCTTCCACCAGAACGGATACCAAAATACCAGCTACTGTACAAAGGTGTCTAGAAGTTGACCTTGGTAGATGTGACCTTTCTCTTCCCCTGTAGTTGCTAGAGCCGATTTGATATGTTGGAAGGATTTTAAAAGAACTGAATTGTAAAAGGAAAGAGAAATGTAAATCCCTCAATTATATAAATTGTGTTTCCTTTTGTTTTTCTCCTCTCTTACCCTTGCATACTTCAGCATGTGCTGACTTTAATGGTTTCCTTGCTGCCCTTTTATGTAATTTATATTTTGGGTTCTTCCCATTCTGCTGGTTCGTGCTTATTCTGATATTTCCGTTATTTTCTTGATTTGATTTGCACCTGATGTTCGTTGATTATGTTTAACGTATCATATTTCATTCCCCTGGGTTAATGTCAGAAAAGACCTTATTATTGTTCTTGGTCTGTGTGTGTTAAATTGCCTTTCTGATACTTTTTCTCCAACTTTCCTAGCATGGCCTGAAGTTGTATCCCAAGATTCTTTTTTATTTATTTATTAATATATCCCAAGATTGATAATTCAATGAATTATTTTATGGGCTGTCAGGCAGTCATCTCATCAATTTGCAGCCACATAAGCAACGAGTGCTTGGAAGTGGGATCTATTCAAATGTCCACACAAACCGAACCAGTTTTAGTGCTTATCGCAGTGATAAGCACTAAAAACTTATCATTATTGTGAGATCTACATATTTCGACTAGAATTTTAATAGTCCAAATTTTAAAATTTTCAACTAATGATTTTTAAAATAATTTTGTTAAAAAATGATTGTTAATATATTATTATATTTTAGATTTTGTATACATTAAACATTTTTTTTAGAAAAATGGAAAAGTGAAAACAAATTCAATACAAAACATCTAAATTAGATTTAAACAGTCTGTAAGGATGATGAGCTCCTAATGCTCATCATTGGGATACACATTTATTACTCACACAAACTTGGTCTTAACAAATTTGCACGCAAGGGAGGAAGATATTGATGTGTTAACCCCATGTTCACTTGTTAATTAAGACTTTTATGATATTATTATTTTTGGTTGGGACTTAAAAGTTATTTTTTTTTGGTTGGTAATTTTATTATGTTCCTAGAAGGAAAGGAGGTTGCCTTCAACGAAAATAAAAAGTGAAAATTAGAAAGAAAAAAAATAAAATCCCCTAGGATGAATTATCCTTGTTAATGTTAGGAGGTTGTACAAGGAACAATATTACTAAAGTTATGGGTTACGCATATCATGCATTGAAACTACACGAGTTCCTCTACTTGGGATGAAATAAAAATAAAAATCATAGTTAGAATTAATGATTATGATATTGGAACCAATTTGATAGCCTATGATTCACAGTCACTACTACAGAATCGTGAATATATAATGCTCAATATTTACCAGTTGTAGTGAAGATCCGTCAGCTATGTTGAGGCAGAGTTTGTGTAGAAATGTATAACGCCAACACTTAAAGTGTGTTTGGTTTGAGGGGAGGGGTGGGAGAGAGGAGATGGGATGGGAGGGAGGACTTTTACCAAATTGCCATTAATGAGAAGAAAAAATATTTTTTGTTAAGAGTATAGTTATTGAATATTGAAAAAATTTCATGGGCAATTTGGTCAAAACAAGGTAAAAATTTTCTCACCTCCTCCTACCCTTCCCCTCAAACCAAACACACCCTTAATGGTTAAATTTCAATAAATAACACCGAATGGTTAAATAGAAAAAAAGTCATGTATTAAGAAGTGGAATCTGAGAAAACAAATACATAAAGATTATAATAATTAATTGTAAATTATGATTTCTAAACACACAACCATAAAATATGATAACCCTCAAGTATAAAGATGTGAGATTTGGAAAAAAGAAAGTTTATTTGACAATATTTAATAGTTCTTCTCAAATAACAATTAAGTAAATCTTTAAAAATACTTAACCGTTAAAAATGATAAATATTAAAAAGCGGGATTATGAGAAAATTTCATCCATGTTAGTGTCAAGAGGAGGTTGTACCCAAGTAATGTTAGAGGATAAGATCATTACTAAAGTTATGGGCTATACGCTTATCTTACATTGAAACTACACGATGAGTTCCTATATTTGGAACGAAATTAGAATAAAAACCATAGTTAAATTAGTGATTATGATTTTGGAACTAATTGAATTGCCTAGGATTATCAATCACCACTACAAAATTGTGAATTTATAACATTCAACACTTAATGGCTATAGTAAAGAACCGTAATGTATGTTGAGACGAATTGTTATGTATTTACAGGCCGAATCCGCAAAAGCAAATACATAACTGTTATAATAATTAACTGTAAAGTATCATTTCTAAATACTTGACAATAAAATATTACAACCCTTAAGTAATTATTTGAGATTCTAAAAAAAAAAAAATATTTGACAATATTTAACATTTTTTCGTTAAGTAATCTTTAAGAAAACTTAATGGTTAAAAATGATAACCATCAAATAAAATTGGATGGGATTCTAAATTTTTTCTTATCCTTCTTAATGTTAGGAGGAGGTTGCTCCCAAATAATATGTTAGAGGGTAACAACATTCCTAAAGTTATGGGCTACATATATCTTGCATTGAAATTACACGAGTTCCTATGCTTAGAATTAAATTAAATTAAAAACCAGTTAAAATTGGTGATTTTGATCTTGGAACCAATTTGACAGCCTAGGATCATCAGTCTTTAAAATACGAAACTAAGGAGAGTAGTTGAGAGTAAGAGTGTGGATGAGAAAGAAAAGAGAGGAACTAAAAAGAAGGGAACATTCATAACAGTTAGATCCTCAATTTTGTTTTGTTTTTTTGTTTGTTTGTTTTTTTTTAAAACATTGAGTTGCAAATATTGATTCAAATAGTTGCAGACTAAAAGTTAGATTTAGAACTTAAATTCCTTATTTGCAATACTAGTCATCAATTAACAGTTTCTTTAATTGATCTTTGGAACTATTTTTTTTCCCAGAAAACACATTATCCATGGCTTAATGCTGTTTGAACAACACGCTGTTGATTGAAACACTTTGATCATAAGTTCGAATCTTAAAAAACACGCTTAATTATTAAGAAAGATGAAAACCAGGAAAAACCCTTAGTTAAATAAAAATAATTTATGCACAGTCATTCAAACTCAATTCATTGGTACTGATCAACAGATGAGAGCACTGCAAATTCATCCATATATTAAAAAGTTGATAACTTTATCACATTATCAACACACTCCATGAGAGTGATTATTCAATTAAAAAATTATTCAATTCAAAAATGTAAATAAACAAGAACTAAGCACACGCGCCATGCCATCGCGTCATTATTCTAGCATATATATACCTATAAACAAGAGCAAAGACCACTTCTTCATCAGAATTCAGAAACATCCCAAGACAGATCAATAACCCAGACTTATTGCTTGTAAATGGTGAAGCCATAGTTAGTGATAGTGTATCCACCATCAGCCACAAGATTGTGGCCATTCAGAAACTTGGACTCATCACTTGCTAAGAACAGAGCGGCTTCAGCAAAATCTTGAGGCTCAATCTCAGCACCTTTCAGAGGATTATATATATTGTGAACTTCTTCATCAGTGAGCCTGAAGAATCCCTTCGCCATCGGAGTTGCCACAACATATGGCGACAAGCAATTTACCCGAATCCCATGTCGGCCGAGCTCCACCGCCGTGTTCTTCGTCAGCCCTAAAACACCATGCTTGGAGCTTGTGTACGCATGTGTTGATAACCCTCCGGTGATGCTACAGACACTAGCAGTGTTGATGATGTTGCCATGCCGTGCCGGAATCATCACTTTGGCGGCGTGCTTGGTGCCGAGAAACACGCCGGTGAGATTCACATTTACGACTTTCACGAAATCCGACAATTCGACGTCAACAATGCTGTCTGTGTTGGGGTCTTGGCAACCGGCGTTGTTGAACATGATGTCGAGCTTGCCATACTTTGAAACGGCGGTGTCCACTGTGTTTTGTACGTCGTTCTCATTCGTGATGTCACAGTGAACGTAGGTGGAATCAGGTATGGTTTTGGACACAGCTTCACCTAAGTTGTCGATGACGTCTGCAATTACCACTTTAGCCCCGTGTTGGGCGAAGAGTCTTGCAGTGCACTCGCCGAGTCCTCTTGCCGCACCGGTGATCAGAGCCACCCTTCCTTCAAGCCTGCAAGCGACATTCAAGCTTGAAAGTATAAATACGGAAAAGTGGATTGTTGGTTTATAAATTGGTCGATTTCTTATGTGAAAAAATCTTTTGACAAAATTTCTCTCTTGATTTCTTAAGATAACTTTTTCAATTCAACTTTCTCTCCTAATTAAGAGTTTAAAACATTTTGGGAAAATATTCTTTTGAAGTTTCTTGAGGCTTTTCCCAGAGAAACTTTATTCTTGAAAAAAAATAAAATAAATCAAGCACAAATAGTTTCAACACAATGTGAAGTTGAACATTATAAATTAAGTCTCATTGACACCGACTGTGTGCCAGTATACATATATATATATATATATATATATATATATATATATATATATATATATATATATATATATATATAGGTGATGAAGTTCTAAATTTTTGGTTACCTTCTAACGGCAGGTGGGGCATTTTGAGAGGCACTTGCCATTGTTGAGATAGGGAGCCTTGTTTTTATCGATGCTAGATGATATTCAACTGCACACAAATGATATTAAATCATATGATATATACATATATAGCTAGAGGGAGAGTCAGTAAATTCATGCATGTGCAGTAAATTCATGCATGTGCGGTAAATTCGTGTGCGAAAAAGAGGCAAATATGAAGGAATTTCCAAACTGGTTTGTGAAGAAAAAGTTCAAAAGGATAAGATTAGCTCAACGCAATGACTCAGTGACAAATGGGGGATTATAGATAAGGTGAATTGATATTTGGGATAACCTTTGCATCGTAAATGATAAGCTGAATGTGCATAGTAACAAAGTTAGGAACTGTGAAGAAAAAGTTCGTTAAGGATATATAATAACTTTTAAATCTTTAATTATATATCTTGTTAAAAAAATACTGTACAAACGGATTTTTGCCCCCCGGAAATAATGTACAAAAAATATCAGCATTTTATAATCTATACATGTATCAATATAACCAATTATTTATTCCTCTAACTTTTGTATATTTATTAGTACACACTTTGTTTTAAATAAAACCTTGGGTTAATACAAATGTTAATCTTTGTTGTTTGACTGAATGTTTTTTGTTTCTAAAATTTCAAATAATGGTTTTGGTCCCTTAAGTTTATTCGACCTAAAATGTTGGTCCCTAAAATTTGAAATAGACTCAGTTGGGATTAACAAGGTTAATTAGTTTGATTATATGTCATTAATGCCAGTTTACTTATGTGGCATGCTGATTGGTTGAATTGGATATGTTAAATTAAAATAAAAGGGAATAATGATAAAGACGTAATTTTTTTTTTGATTACCCATCCGGTACTAATCTTGACTATGGTGGGTCAGTCTCACGGCGGGGCTTTTCTGCATTCACAAGACTATGGTGGGTGAGTCTCCCGGCGGGGCTTTTCTACATTCACAAAGCTCGAACTCGAGACCTTGTTTAAGGTCCACAAGCCATTTACCACTTGTGTCAACCCCGTTGGTTAAAGACGTAAATTTAATTATTGGAGAATATCTTTCAGAAATGTGTATCTATTTTTATATTTCAAAACTGATTACAATAAGATCCTATATATAAGGTGGATCTAGAATTGAGCTTTGCACAATTTTCTCCAACTATCCCACACATTCCCCATTATTTAAATAAAACAAATAAATAAAGCATAATAATAGGAAACTAACAAGACCAAAATATCTGACTCACCAACATAAACAATCCTTACGTGATCTACTTGGTAGATTATTCAAATAGAATTAAAATAAAATAAAATAAAGTATCCTAAATATCAGCAACACAATAACGTTGGCAACTGATTCCTAAAGTTTGACACTAATTTTCACATATGTGATTTGGCAAAAGAAAAAGAAAAAAGCAAAAAATGCACATCCAAAACAGTTTTGAATCCGAATGAAAGACGACAAAGGGTTAGGTCAAGGAGGACCTAAACGCCAGAGTAGTTTGATGTGGTCATCATCGGAAGAGTCGACGTTAACCAACGATTGTCGGCAAAAGTCATATGAGCATTGCACGTCAGTGTTTCTTTATTGAAACGCTCAACACCGCCAGTGAGCTTCGCGGTGTTTATGACACATTGCATCTTATTTAATTTTCCTCTTCCATTCATGAATCTAATTGAGTGTAAGAACATTCATGTCTACTAAATATTTCAAAATTCACCAATCCATAGAGACAATGACAACGTCTTGGACAATGGTTTACCAAGGACCACATGTTCTCATAGGATTTTTAAAACACTACAGAAAATAGTCAATTTCCATGTTGGGATCCGAACACGTAGCGAAATTAAAAATTTACGAATCCCAAAAAATGATCGCTCAAACTGCGTTTAAATCAAGGTTAAGAAAAGGAACCGAAATGTACCTATACAAATTAACGAGCGTCTCTTTCGATTTGAACACGTGGGCTACCTACTCGATCGCCTTCAGTATTTTTGTGTCTCTCTATTTTCTCTCTAGGGTTTCTTGCGGCTTTCTAATTCATCCGTCTACTTAATACGACTAGATCAATATTTATTATAGGGTTTCTAAAACCCTAATAAGATGTATTAAATATTCAAAATTAATCCAATCAATTTTGAAATTCGAATTTCAATTAAAATAATATATTAATTAAATCTATCAAATAGATATAATCTAATATATTTATTTAATCTGAATTATAAGCCTACATATTTAATTTATCTTTATAAATTAAATATGAGATATGATATCTTTTTATTTAATTAAATATGAGATACTATATCTCAATTTAATTAAATCGAGATACTATATCTTTATTCTAAAATTAAATTTGAAATACAATATCTCAATTTATTATAGTTATTTAATTTATCAAATAAATTAAATACTATATATAATAATAATATTATCTATAAATAATATCATTATTAATTTTGAATTTAATAATATATATATATATATATATATATATATATATATATATATATATATATATATATATATTCATCCTAGATTAAATATAGTATTCATTAAATCTTAGACATATCTAAGATTCAATGAATCTGGACTCTTTTGCTCGTGTTGGGCTATTCTTTGTGCATTAACCCTACAGCCCACATGAGATGAGATTGGCGATGGGCGATATTGTAGCCCACAAGTCGCAAGCGGCCTCTAGCAAGACATTGCGACAACCCAATACTTATGGGGATCGATGATACGATACAACCTATCGTACAACCATGTCACGTCCCTTTTGTCACGCGATAATTTGGTCAAGGATGAGACATGGATAATGTCAACTTCCTGTTCTTGACCACTACTTTCTCGATTCTTGAGTAGTCTAATAATTGAAATGGAAACTCCTTTCCATTGTAGTATAAGGGATTGAAACCATAAGAAGAATTGCTACTTAAAATGTTAAAAATGGTGTGGGATTAAGGTAGGAATATAGTATTGGAAGCCATGAGATTAAATTATGAAAAGTTTAAAACTGCCAATCTTGAGAATTTGTGTGGCAGTCTAATTGTGATTTAATTTTGAACAAGTAAATAGTATTAAAAAATTATGAAATTTTCCAAAATTAAATTAGATAGAATAAGATTTTTTTTATATAGATAATTTGTAATTTTTGGAGTTGTATACAAAGAGATACGAAGTTTTGAAGTTGACACAGGATTCTGGAACTTTGATTTGACTAGTGATGGTATTTGAATTATTCTGAAATTATATGAATTTTTATGGTCACTAGTAATACCTTTATGAGAAACTAGACATATCAAGGGTCACATCACCTTTGGAATCATCTTAATTGGAGTTTTCTATAATTAGTTATGAATTTTTGAAATTTAATAAGAAATTCTTGAAGAAAAGGAAAAAGGTCTGAAAATGAAAGAAATAATGGTCAAAGATATTTGTCTACTAGATAAGGTTAAGAATGATCCTTTAATTGATTGTGGAACCCTCCTAATATATATTTGGAGGTATTATAGTATTTAATTCAAACACCTTATTAAAGGAGAGTTTGCATAATTGAAAAAAAAAACGTTTGTAATTGTATTATTTTAGGAATTTTCAATTGTTGGAAAAATTGTGCAAGTATTCTGGAATTTTCTAACAGCAGTCAACTATCAAGTAGTAACTTTAATCTCATATGCTTTGTACGTATATCTATGTATGCATGTTTGTCCCATGATTTGTGATTTGTGTCTTGGATACTCGTGTATTGCATTTAGTTGTTTTGGGTTAAGTCCCAGTTATTGTTATTTTTCCCAGCTGTGGATTCGAGACTTGTAGGGTCCTGCGTTTCGCAGTCTACATCTGTGATGTTGTGTTGCATTATGTGACTGCGCGTGAGATATATGCTGAATTCTGATTTGTTGTTTTCAGGGTCATGGTTGAATATTATGAACCAAATATACTTTGAATATGAGATTAACTGTTGCTTTGGGATTCAATTTTGAATCCCAGGTTATTTAACAGATTCATGTGGAGCACAGGGGAAAGATTTTGGATCTAAGAGTAAAGGTATGAATGCTGAGCAATGATGTGAGAAAATGTTTTGTAACAGTTTAGTTATATTTATCTATTAAGTTATGGTAAATTTATATACCATATTAATTTTATTTTGGATAAACTGTGTTATTAATTACCCTATGGGGTGGTCTTGGTATTTATCGGAGATGGTTTAATTTTTAGTATCAGTATTCAACATCCAAACCGCTTTATTTATATTCTGCTGTGCTAATTAATTTGATAAATGATGTTTACCAGAGGGGAGTGTGACAGAACCTGTCTTAAAGGTATGATGTTTTAGACTGGCTATGTAATATATCCTCTCTTAAAATTTAGGACTATTAAGACCGGCTTCGTGGTACATCCGGTCTTAAAAGTCAAACTTTTTAGACCATCTGTGTAATATATCCGGTCTTAAAAGTCAAACAAATTTTTTTTAGACTTGTTATTTTTATCATCTGGTCTAAATTTTCTTGTATTTTTTCCCTGATCTATTTCTTCCTCCTACCCATCCACCAACCAATCCAGCACCTAAAAGATAGTACTTTAAGCTACAAGCTTTGAACAATATATTATGGATTACAAATTGAATTGTTGGAAATGAATACAAATATTATTCATCATAGTTATGTCCTCTTAATGAATTATGTGGACAGTTCCATGTGCAACTAATCGCCAATCAGGATCCTATACATAAAGGTCACAAGGTTTAGGACCCTCTGGCTGTCCAACAATGTAGCCACTCCATTTAGTGCTCTACTGCATAGATGCAAGTGAAGGTGCCACGGGAACACTAGTCTTAGTACGTGAGCTCACAATCATCATCATTTGCTCCTTCATCTGGCTTATCTAGGCTTGAAACATTGCCCTCAATGAAGCTTATCGCATCTCTGCTTACTTACTCACGGTGACCATGATATATTCCATCTCCTCCCAAGTAACTATGGCTTATTTATTACGTTTGGATGATCAAATATTGCTTTAGGCCTACCCCTCCCCTAATTCCCCTGACACGCCCCGCATGATCCGGTTTTCTAGTCGCAACGGTTAAAATATCATTCCTCTCGTCCAACAAAAATAATCTCTCTGCTTCTTTATTTTTAAGTTCATCCTGTAAGATACAGATAATGAGAAGCTTTGTAATGAAACTTGTTTAGTAACTAAAAAATAACAATAATGATACTTATAATTTTTTCAGCAACTATACGAGTTTGGTCACTCATATAAGCCCTACTTCTCTTTCGGCGAGAATACAACGACAAGTCTTCGCGACGTATTGGAGATGGTAGATCACATATCGCAGAAGGATTGGATTGAGCTTCTTCTTCCAATTTCTTTCGATTGGCTGCCATCAATTCTTTTTCAACCTTTTCATAACTGCCTCGAGACATTCTATGAGGGGAATCGTTCTTTCTACTCGTCTCTTGTGCTTGTTCCTTTTTTTTTTTTTTTCTGTGAATCAAAATTCAAAACAACTATTAATTATGAATTCCAGACCATCCTACTAACAGAAATTAGAGAACTGCTGCTTGATATGAACCTCAAACGCTAGTCAAATTTACTTCATCAAGTTTCAAGACTTGCATAAAACAATAACAAACTATATTACTCCATCTACAGTCATATTCACATAAGAACTAAGACATGCTCCTCTGATGCAGGACAAAGGATAGAAATGTCATTCTATAATTGCATGAAGCTGGAATTAACAAATACAAAGATTTTATTTTTCTTCTATCCACACACCAAACTATCTCATTAACAGGATTAGACGAACACAAGAATATATCACATATTTGCACAGGTTCTTAAGCAAACAAAAAAGGGGAAAAAATCTTAATATAAACTCACCAAAGCTTCTAGAGTAGTCCACATATGAAAAAAATGTTGCCAAGTGTTTTCATCAAGAAATGTATACTTGTGGTAATGATTTGGGCGAGGCTGACCATCTTCAACCTCGACATGCACATAATTATTTGATAGGGAGGTCTTAAACTTCCTACAGCGATCAGCACAATACGACAATGTCTTGTTTTTCAACTACTCATTGTCAGGAACATCATATGTTAGCCGGATTGAGTCCCAAATAAGATCCTTAAATTTTCCTGTGAGACATTTTTCCACTCATTTTTCAAGATGTTAGGCTTGCTGCGTGCTAAGAGGCCGCCATAACTCCTATATGTGTTTTTATTAGGGCCGACAGGATTTCAGTGTAGGTCAAACTAAATCTCGAGCTTTTCCCTGGAAGTTCGATTTAAGGCAAGCTCTTTCAATCGTGTCTACCACGGCATTAAGGCCGGTTACAAGGCTCACTTTGAGATGTATCAAGATCACTATGATTCACACCAGTAACTGTCATTCCTTGAATAGGACTACATTCGCTTTCTCCTTTCATTTTTGAGATAGGAAAAGAGGTTAAGAGAGGTGGTATGAGAGATGAGTGCCTGAGCGAATGAGATAGTAACAAAGGTTGGTGGTGGTGGTCGACGAAGAGAGCTAATGCAACAGGAATAGAGGTTTCACAAGGGGAAGAAAGGTTTAGAGAGAGCAAATTCAGGTGTCGGCGTGAAGAAGAGAAGGTATAGTGACTTTTTTGGCGCTTTACTTTTAAAACTGGATATTTTTAGAAGCATGGTCTTAAAAGTTAAACTTTAAGACAGACCCTTATTAAACTCCGGTTTTAAAAGTATTTAATTTTTTTCTTATCTTTTGTGCCAGCTACTATTTACGTCTAGTCTTAAAACTTTACTCTAAAAGGTAATCAAGATTTTTTTTTATATACTTTTTAGACTAGTCTTCTTAAACAACGATCTTACAAGTTCAAATTTATACGGTTATGTATTAAAATCCGGTCTTAAAAGTAATAGACTTTTTATTTAAATTCTTTCTTATATTTTGGAGTGGATCCCATTTAAGTCTGGTCTTATGAGATTTCTCTAAAAAGTCATTAAGATTTCAAATTTTTTTAAAGGTTTAAGACCGGTTGTTTTGGAAACTGGTCTAAATAATATATTTTAGACCTATGAATAAAAGATCCGTCCAAGAAGTTTTTATATTTACGAAACTGCCACCGGTTATATTTTTTAGACCGGAATCTCAGTACTCTAGTCTAAAGGAGGCGATCTTAAAGCCTTTTTTTGTAGTAGTGGTTAGTTCTTTTTTAAAAGAAACAAAAACAAAAACTTACTTTGGCATTCTCAAACTTTGAACCCCAAAAGTCATTCTAGCTTGCTCAAGACACTTGAGACATCAAGATAGCAAAAATATAGCTAATTCCAGAGTAATGAAGCTTAATCTCTCTAGAATTTTGCTTTAGCCTTTTAAAAAATATAATTAGGCTAAAACTTTCAACAACAAAAAACATAACTTGAACTAGGAATCTCCAAACAAAGCAAAGTAGGACTTTCTATGAAGCTATACTCATGTACTATTTACTTGCAAAATTTCAGAGTCATTGGAGTTCATTTGGTCAAGGAAAACAATGAAATATCAGACCTGACACAAAATGCAGTGCAGGTTCTTGACAAGTCCCAAATTAAATTCAAAAATTCATAAAATATTCCCTAAAGCTCTAAAAATCTCCTTCTTGGTTGAGTGAACTCCTATATTCCCTCTAAAATCATGCCAAATTTCATCTCCAAACTCAACCTTTAAGGCTTTCAAGTGAAGACATACTTTTTACTGCTCATTCTTTTTGTTTTCAAGGTTCAAATGTTTGCACTTGCCTTCCTTTGTAACTCTTCGCCATAAACATATTTCTAACCATTCATATAACATGAAAATGTGGTTCGTTATAAAAAAACTAGCCCAACAACTCAAAGTGACCATTTAACCTGCATTATCACTTCTTAAGTCCCATAATTCAAATTAGGCGGTATTAACTCTCATACATTTCTCTTCGAGCCATAAGTAACGTTTCTAAATTATAATCACCTAAGTTTCAACCTTATTCCCTCATCATGCATGATCTATTTATCCACTAACATACTCATTTGAACTAGTAGAATCATGCATTTGCAGTGAATTCATGGATGTGCAGTAATTTCATGAGCCAAAAAGAGACAAATATGAAGGAATTATATATATATATATATATATATATATATATATATACACACAGAGGCAGACCCACGTTCATTGTTGGGGGGCAAGTGCCCCCAAAAATTTGGGATTTATTTTTTAATTATAAAACAAATTCAAGTTAAAGGAGTTTGAATTAATAACTTGAATATAATGGTTTCAAATTTCCATTAGCATTAGCATTATTTGTCTACTTTCCTTGAATTAATACATGTTTGAATGATTGTCCACCGTTAATACATCAAGATTGCATTTCGTAATCGGATGGGGGATGAATGGTTGAATAATTGTTTAGTGCCTTATATTGAAAAATATGTATTTGATAGCATTGATAATGAGGCAATTATGATGGAATTCCAAAACATAAGGCTTAGAAGGATGACATTGTAATTATTTTTATTGTAATATATTTTTTTTATTAAAATATATGTACTTAAACTTATTGAGTGCCCACTTTCATTGTAATTTATGTAGCTGCATTTCTAACAGTATTTAGCTTTGCTTTTCGAAATGACATGTTTGTAAAATAATTTCCTCTCTTATTACATCATCAATATTCACTTGATTTCATATTTTTTTTCTTGTTTATATTATTTTGTTTTTTAATGTATTTAAAACTTTCATTTTTTAAAAAAATCGGGATCGCTGTCCCCTACCAATTGTGCCCCCTTCTATAATTTCCTAGGTCCGCCCCTGTATATATATATATATTACTAGAGAGAAATGTTATATGCTCTCAGTGACTAGGGCGCCCTATTTATAGACTTCGAAAAACCTTGATCAGATGGACTCGTCTGTTGCTGCGAACTGGTGCGTTACGCAAACAGACGCACCAGAACGGAATGAACAAAGGCGACTCGCGTCTCTTTCAGGTGAACTGGTGCGTCGCACGAACGTACATACCAGACGGAGTGAACGATCCAAATGGATCGCAATACGCGGCCGCTGGTTGGAATATCTTGGAGAAGCACAACAGAATTATTCAACGTTCGGAAATTCAAAAAATAATTTAAAATTTAAAATTATTTTATTCAAAAAATAATTTAATAAAAAATATTATTTTTTTATTTCACACACGCGGACAAGACCAGACCCGACCGGGCTGGCGGCGCGCGTGTGTGTGGTGGACCGAGGGTCACCTAAGTCCTCACCCCTCCACAAAAGTGGGTTGGCCCAAGGGCCCAATTAGTAGGAGCAAAGTTGAGGCTTATATACTCTCAAACTTTCCTCCACCTAACCAATGTGAGACTTCTATCCACACACGTTCCTTCTTCTTTTTTTCTCTCTTCTTTTCCAACCTTCTTCTTATTCATAACCCATGGGATTTTATCATAAGTTCCAACAATCCCCCACATGGATACGAAGTTAGTCCATCATGACTAAATGCAAATGATCATGTATGCAAAGTGCGGTTCCTCTACGAGAAACAACTGATTGAGAAAGGTAGGTTACCTTTGAACCTTCTCTAGTAAAAACCTATTGGATACACTGGTCAATCAGTGGACGTGCTGTCTTGAACCGTCGACCTTTTAGTGTATACCAAGACAATAGGAGTCACACAGTTGCTCCAATAACATTGTTGGTTCTCATGCTGTGTCCATTTTGGCACTGGACACTGCCTGGTTCTGTGAGTGTTCTAGAGAATCGGCTGTTTTAAATTCTCATAGAAGCGACCCGCAATTCACACTCACATAGGTGATTCCTTGTGATGTAAGTCAACATACATCATCTGAACACATCAGATTAAGAAACCATTAAAAGCTTAAAAGCTTACCCTTATATATATATGCACTGTCTTGTCTAGGAGTGAGTATGAGTTAAAAAACTCCACAATTTTAACAGTCGATTAAGACTTAGTTGTCTCTTTGAACCTAGTTCGTGCGATCTCCACTCTTATAGGTAGAGTTACCGCGATAATCAACAATGTATCGGCCTTAAACCCATTCATTTGGACAATTTTTTAACTAACTTTCTAGGAATCCCTTTAGTCAATGTATCAGCTATATTCTCTTTTGATTTCACATAATCAATTGAGATGATTTCATTCGAAAGTAGTTGTCTAATGGTATCATGTCTATGACGTATATGTCTAGACTTGCCGTTGTACATGACATTCTTGGCCCTACCAATAGCTGCTTGACTATCATAGTGTATACACACTGCTGGTAGCAGCTTTGGCCAACTAGGAATGTCTTCAAGAAAATTACGAAGCCACTCAGCTTCCTCACCAGCTTTATCTAAAGCAATGAATTCTGCTTCCATAGTTGATCTTGCAATGCAAGTCTGCTTCGATGACTTCCAAGACATAGCACCCCCACTAAGGGTGAATACATATCCACTTGTGGATCTTGTGTCATTAGAGCTGGTTATCCAATTTGCATCACAATACCTTTCTAGTACTGCAGGGTACTTCTCATAATGCAAAGCAAAGTTTTGAGTTTGCTTTAAGTAACCCAAAACTCTTATCATAGCTCTCCAATGAAACTCATTTGGATTATTTGTAAAGCGACTCAACATGCTTACTGCATAGGCAATATCAGGTCTAGTGCCGTTCATAACATACATAAGACTGCCTAGCACTTGAGCATATTCCTTTTGTTTAACAGCTTCACCAGTATTTTTTAACAGTCGAAGACTAGTTTCTATAGGGTTCGACACAGGAGCTATGTTTAAACTCTTAAATTTCTCAAGAATTTTAGAAATATAGTGTGTTTGCGATAAAGCTAACCCTCCATATTTTCTATGGATTTTAATTCCTAAAATAACATCTGCTAGACCCATATCTTTCATATCGAACTTACTGGTAAGCAATCTCTTAGTAGCTTTAATCATTTGATTATTACTACCCGTTATCAACATGTCATCTACATAAAGACAAACTATGGCAAACCCGTTTTCAGTATTTCGAATGTAGACACAGTTGTCACACTCATTAATACTAAAGTCATTTGATAACATAACTTCATCGAATTTCACATGCCATTGTTTTGGGGCTTGTTTAAGTCCATAAAGCGACTTTATTAAGCAACAAACTTTTTGTTCTTGTCCTGAGACAACAAATCCCTCAGGTTGTTCTAGATAAATTTCTTCCTCTAATTCACCATTCAAGAAGGCTGTCTTTACACCCATTTGGTGTAACTCCAACCCATTCAGTGCTGCTAACGCGATTAACATTCGAATGGATGTAATTCTTGTAACAGGTGAATAAGTATCAAAGTAGTCTAGGCCTTCACGTTGTCTGTAGCCTTTTACTACCAGCCTAGCTTTGTACTTATCAATAGTGCCATCTGCTTTCATCTTCTTTTTGAAGACCCACTTAGTTCCTAGAGGCTTATTGCCAGGAGGAAGGTCAACCAATTCCCAAGTGTGGTTTGACATAATGGATTCAACTTCACTATTGATATCCTCTTTCCAGAATTTCTTCAGGAGAACCCATAGCTTCTCCATAATTTTGAGGTTCATCTTCCAATAGATAAGTCAGAAAATCAGGGCCAAAGGATGTTGAAGTCCTTTGCCTAGTACTTCGTCTAGGTTCCTCCTCTCCAAGATCATCATAAGTCACAGTATCCTGAGATATCACAGTGTTGTTATTATCATTATTTTTATTGTACGGAAATACGTTCTCAAAGAACCTAGCGTTCCTTGACTCAATAACCATGTTCACATGGATATTTGATACATCGGACTTATAAATCAGAAAACGATATGCACTACTATTATTTGCATAGCCAATAAACACACAGTCTACTGTCTTAGGTCCAATTTTTAACCTTTTAGGTTTAGGAATCTCAACCTTTGCCAAGCACCCCCATACTTTCAAATATTTCAAGGAAGGTTTCTTTCCTTTCCATATTTCATATGGTATGCTTTTTATCATTTTATGAGGCACTCTGTTGATTAGAAAGTTAGCCGTTAGAGTGGCTTCCCCCCACAAATTTTGTGGTAAACCGCACGCAATTAACAATGCATTTATCATTTCTTTCAATGTCCGATTTTTCCTCTAATATGCAATATTCAACCATAATGATGCTATAAAGTTTCACATAATTTGGTAGTGATACATAACCCAACTAGAAATATTTATCATCTTTGGGTATCTAAATAAAACTACCAACATTTATACTCAATAATTATAAAGAAAAATATTCAACCTTTGAGTTGATCCATAAACACCTTATAATAACAAACTTTAATTCACCCACAATACAAACATAAGATCGTAGCATCAAGGTTATGGGTAATTGAAAAATCATCGTCATATTAAAATAATAATAAAAAAAAAAATTGGCTACTTTGGTGACTAACACATCCACCATACTTAATTCCAAAACTTAAATATCTAACTTATCATAATATTTGGAATTAAAACAATTCATAAAGAATTGACAACTTTGGTGACTAATTAATCCACCATATTTAATTCCAAAACTTAAATATTTAGCATTTATTTAAATTCTATTCACAACATTTAAGCAGCATAAAATTATAGCCACAAAATCATCCATAATTATAAAATTAAGGCTATAATAACATTTCTACCAATATCGTGCAAGTCAATCTTATTAAATTTAGATATTTCACGATATAATGCATGCTCGTACCAAGAGAAATAATAATACTAAGAAAATTAAAGCACATTTATCTCTACACTAGATAAATGATGAAATTTTCATACCACCACAAAATAATTAATAATTTTACCACGTTTACTTTCAATAGAAAATAATAAATCTTTCTTAATAAATTAAATAATGACTAAGATATTCACAAATATCACCATTTTTATTCAGCCATTATTAATTCAAAAAGCTTCACAAGATTTTATAGGAGATTAGAAATCATCAAACAAATTCATATCTCCATTAATCATAAAGCCTCAAACATGACTAAATTCCCTTTCATTCTAATTAATTAAATAATATCCTAAAATTTAGGACATTTAATAAGGCTCATCAATTAACAATTAAATATATATATGTAATTTCTGCAACTAGAAGCATGAAATCAAATCATATATCTGTACGATATCTAACAAAACCAATAAAATTTCCCGATGAAAATCAAGGCATATTATCTTCACTTTATGAATTAAATATTCATCAAATCCTCAAAAATAAGGAGAAATAGTAGGAGATTTATTAGCTACCCTATTAATAGAATCTAATATGTTTATTAACTAAATATAATCAAATTTTCAACAGATATAAATTCATCGTGCAAGTGATAAATAATTGGCATAAATAATTAAATAACATATTGATTTTTATGGGCACATCCATACTAAAACTTCGGGACAATAAAGAATTAAAAGGCTAGGATTATGTGAAACCCATCGTTTAAATCAAACGACTTGTCCTTTTCGTGCTTAACACAAACGACGTATCTTTTGTGTCAATCCTTTATTTCAAGATTTTTATCCATGAAGCCAATTCCGTGCCCTTTTAAATTGGTTTGCTGGTGGCCCAATCTTTATCCATCAAATATATTATTTTATCATTCTAGAAAGAAAATATATCTCACTGATGTAATATCAAATCTAACGCATCGATCAAAATAGATATACATCAAATTTTGAGATCTTTTCTATATACACATATGACTTCTTGTCTCATCGATTAATAAAGTTTCAATTTTCAAGTAATCACTATATCTAACAGAGGCATAAAGCGACTAGTAAAAGCAAAACTTTAATACATATCTATATCAGAAACAAATAGACAGATATATACCCACAAAAATCATAATATTAGAAACTCTAACTTGTCAAAGTCAGGAATACAAAATTTTAAACTATTCAAACCATAATTTCTACCAACATAGAAATCAACTTTATTAATATAAATTAATCTAAGTTGATTCCAATTTAATATTACTACCTGTTAGCTCTCGGTGTTTTGATGATTACAAATTCTAAGTTATTGAATTAAGTCATGGTTGCCTAAGTTATGGTTTGCTCGAGCAGCACACTTGCCATCCCTGAGCATCATCGGGATTTAGAATGAAGAAATGAATTTTGAACAGCCTTGCTCGAGCATAGCATTGGTCATGTTTGAGCAACGTTGAGATAAAAGCGAAAGGTTCTAAGTTGAGCAATCATACTCGAGCAGGAGAAATTCCTTGCACGAGCAGCATCGAGGCAGAAGCAAGAATATGCTAGCCAATGAGCCATGCTCGAGCAGAGCAAATGGATTGCTCGAGCAAAGGTAAACCCATGCTCGAGCAGCATGACTCAATTCCATTATTCTCGCCTCTGATCAGCTCGTGCCCGAGCATGAAAAAGTTATGCTCGAGCACCATGCTCGAGCAAGGGAAAAAGCCTGCTCGAGCAATGTCACCAAACGCTCTTCTTTCGCCTCTGCCTGACCTTTGCCCAAGCATGCCTTATGGCTTGCTCGAGCATGGGCGATCTGTTGCCCAAGCATGAAGACCTTCATGCCTGAGGAACAGTGTGTTGAAACTCTTGTTCTCGTCTCTGTCTAAGCCTTACCCGAGCATGAATATTTCATGCTCGAGCAGGAGAAATACAATGCTCGAGCATTAGTGTTAAAGAGCAAAGCCAAACTGGTTCAAGAGAAGCTTGCCTGAGTAAGCATGTGTTGTTGCTCTAGAAAGACCCCTCTGTTTTGAAATCTCCGTCTGCGTAATTTATATAATCAATGTGTTAATTTCGTCGCTTCTCAATGTTACTCATTACTAATCCTAAATGCTTTTAATTAGTTTGTTAATGAGTTTCAGATGATTTTAGCATGAATTAAACAATAATTTAGCAGAAAGCAAATTTTTTCAGAGAAGCATTAAATGCAGTTGCCAAAGCAGTGACAATCTCCGTAACCAATACTCTGATCAATGTAAAGGTTTCTTCTACATTCCATCTGCGCATTAAATGCAATCTCACAACGAGCAAAAACAAAAGGAATGAAGAAGAATGTGGAACTGAGAAATCCACCTGGATTATTTGAACGGCGAAAATATTATCCGAGCCTTCACTGTCTAACGGATACATTCAAGAGTCTCAATGCATAATGTTCAAGCTTCACCAACGGTTATTTATTATAACATCTATAAATAGTCGAAGCATTGAATTCGTCAACTACCGAAACGCTGTGCATTCAATTCGAACATATTGCAATCTGCTGTTTCATTTATTAATATCTTCAGATATTCATTGTTCTTTAGTGTTCATATTTTATCTACTCGTGAGGAGTTACTTAAACACTTATTCGATTTTTGATTTAAATCTTAAGGTTGTGGAACCTTAAGTGTGGGTGTACTATTACAACTTGTAAGGGGGAGTGAGTCCTAGTGAATTAGGATCATCTCGAGTATAGAGTGTGAAATTGTAACCATTTGTGATTAGTGAAATACCCAAAGGATTTGGGGACTGGACGTAGGTCGAAGTATTAGACCGAACCAGTATAAATTGCCTTGTGTCTATTTTCCTTTCCTATCTCTGTCTTATTTACATCTGTGTGCAATTAGTTAAAAAGTTTTTGAGATCACCTATTCACCCCCCTCTAGGTGATATTCCTACCCTTCATTTGGTATCAGAGCATTGGTTATCTACTTGAAGACTAACATCCTAGATAAAAGATCAAATGGAAGAAATATTGCATGATGGAGCCTCGATCAATAGACCTCCCGGTTTCAGTGGAGAGCAATACTCATTCTGGAAAGCCAAATTCAGAGTCTTTGTTATGGCCACTGAAGATGGCCTATGTAGAGTGTTCGAGATTAGAGACTACAACTCGACTGTTCTCGAAAACGAACTCAAAGTTCCAAAGGCTGAAGACACCTATGATGATAATGACAGGAGAAATATCACTCTCAATAGTAAAGCTATTCTCATGTTGCAAAGTGCCTTAAGCCAACAAGAATATTTTCGCATTTGCACATGGACGCCTGCTAAAGCTATGTGGGATGCATTGGAGATAGCCCATGAAGGAATAGTCGGAGTCAAGGAAAATAGAGTGAATACGCTCATGACCGAGTACGATCTTCTTCGTATGAAGTTCAGAGAATCCATCATCGAATTTCAACTGAGGTTCATCCATCTGATCAACCAACTTGCCGCCTTGGACAAAAACTATGATCAACCTGTCCAAGTAAGGAAGATTCTCAATATCCTCAGTAAGGAATGAAAAGTTAAAGTTACTGCCATTGAAGAAGCTCGTGGAAAATCAATGAGCTCGTTAGTAGCTCTGTTTGGCAGTTTGCCCGAATATGAAGGAAAAATCAAGTTCAGAAAAGGACTTGATGAGGTTAGCAGCAAGAACAAGGGAATTGCCCTTAAAGCAATCAAAGAAGCAAAGAATTCAGATGATGATGAAGACGAAGATGGAGAGATAGGGATGATGGTCTGGAGATTCAGGAGATTCTACAAGAAAGACCAAGGATACAACAAGTTTCACAATGGTAGCTCGAGCCTTGAGGCGAAAGAGCCAATCATCTACTACGAATGTGAAAAGCCTGGCCACATCAAGTCAGAATGCCCCCACTTGAAGTACAAAGATAAAGAGAAGAAGAAAGCTTACGTGTCAGCAATATGGGGAGACAGTTCATCTGACGAAGATGAAGAAAAAGCAAACATATGCCTTGTGGCTCAAGAAGAAGAGCAAACTGAAAATATCAACGAGGTATATGATTATCAACCAACTTACGATGAGTTATTTGAAGAGTATAATCTTGTACAATCTGAATTCGAAAAACTTGCTGATAAATACCTTGCTTTGAAAAAGAAGAATTTAACTCTTGAACAGCAAGTGGAAAATCTTTCTTCTCCTGAAAATGTTGTTTGTGAAGATTGTGTTGACTTACAGAAAAAGAATTATTATCTTACAAAAGCACTTGAGAAATTCACTAAGGGAAGTGAAATGCTCAAGGTTATTTTGAAACAGCGGAGATTCACAAATGAAAGATCAGGAATTGGCTACAAATCTGATTTTGATAAAAAGAAAGGCAAAAAGAAATTTGGAGAAAAAATCTTACATGAACTATTTTAGAAAATCTATTCATTCTTCAAACCCTTTTGCTCATTGCAATTATTGCAATCGAAAAGGGCATACTACTTCTTTCTGTTTTCATAAAAAGGAAAGAAAAAGTAAACCTGTAGGGAATTATCAATGGGTGCCTAAGGGATCTTACAAGGTTTTTAAGACACAAACTAACCCCAAAGGACCCAAGAAAAGATGGGTACCTAAAACTTGATCCTTTGTGATTTGCAGGTTTGTCTAAGAGCATCGAAATCCAACAAGTGGTATATCGAAAGTGGATGTTCTAGACACATGATGGAAGATCATACTAAATTTGCTACTCTCAAGACCAAGGATGGTGGCAAGGTGACCTTTGGTGGAAATCAATCCGGAAGGATTGCTGGAATTGGTGAAGTTGGCAACAACGATGGACCTTAAATCAAAGACGTTTACCTTGTAGAAGGTCTTTGCCACAACCTCCTCAGTGTGAGCCAAAGCATAGACAAAGGTAACTTGGTTATCTTCGATTATGAGGAATGCTTGATAGTCAGCAAGAATGATCTGCCCTTAGTCAACATCAAATCAAAAGCCTTATTCATGGCTCCTAGAGAAGGTAACTGTTACACTCTAAACCTCTCTAGTAATTGCAATAAAATCACTTCTGAAAACTGCTTTATTAGTAACTTGGAAGAAAGTTGGCTATGGCACAAGCGGTTAGCTCATGTCAATATGTTTCAACTTAACAAGTTGCTAAGAAAGGATTTAGTCATTGGCTTACCAAAACTCAATTTCAAAAATGACATGATTTGTGATGCTTGTCAGAAAGGTAAACAGACTAAATCATCTTTTAAATCTAAAAATGAGATTTCATCTAACAGACCTCTCCAACTACTTCATATGGATTTAGTTGGACCAGCAAGAGTAAGAAGCCTTGGTGGCAATCTCTATACTCTGGTTATTGTTGATGATTACTCAAGATTTTGTTGGACTATATTTTTATCATCGAAAGATGAAACCTTTGATCAGTTTGTTGTGTTTCCCAAGAAGGTCCAAAACGAGAAAGGTATCTCTATTTCAGGTATAAGAACTGATCATGGTGGAGAATTCGAGAATTATGCATTTGAAGAATTTTGTGAGGCTCATGGGATAGACCATAACTTCTCTGCCCCGAGGACTCCTCAACAAAATGGTGTTGTTGAGAGAAAGAATTGTGTTCTCACTGAGATGGCAAGGGCAATGCTGAATGAAAACCAAACTTCTCAAATCTTCTCGGGATGCGATGATGAGCACGCCCGCTACATCTCAAATCGTGCATACATCCGGAAGAATCTTAAGAAGACATCCTATGAGCTATACAAAGGGAGAAAGACCAACCTTGCTCATCTACACATCTTTGGATGCAAGTGCTTTATGCACAATAATGGTAAGGAGAATTTGGGGAAGTTTGACCCAAAATCTGATGAAGGTATATTCCTCAGTTACTCTAATAAAAGTAAGGCCTATAGAGTTTTCAATATTTGTACTCGTACTGTTGAAGAATCTATTCATGTCGTATTTAGTGAAACCAAATCTGATAAGCCTTTGGATGATGATGAGGAAAATGTTTATAGAAATCAATTCTTTTTAAAACCACTCCTGCATCTCTTGAAAATTCTGAAGATGTTTTTGAAATTGCTTCTGAAAATATTTGTGAAAACTCTGTTCAATCGCAACCTAAAGCTTAAAGGTTTATTAGGAATCATCCTTTAGACCAAGTGATAGGTGATGTAAATCAATGAGTAAGAACCAGAAAATATACTTTAAATGAAGTCAACTTCTCTGCGTTCATCTCTCAGATTGAACCCTCAAAGATTGACGAAGCCTTCTCAAACAATGATTGGGTGATCGCAATGCAAGAGGAATTGCACCAATTTGATAGAAATCAAGTTTGAGACTTAGTACCTAGACCTAAAGACCATCTGGTTATTGGGACTAAATGGGTATTTAAGAACAAACGTGATGAAATAGCAATCATTGTCCGTAACAAGGCAAGATTGGTTGCAAAAGGCTATAATCAGGAAGAATGAATTGATTATGAAGAAACTTATGCTCCAATGGCAAGATTGGAAGCTATAAGAGTTCTTCTAGCCTTTGCTTGCATCAAAGGGTTCAAGCTCTATCAAATGGATGTCAAGAGTGCATTTTTAAATGGTTTTATTTAGGAGGAAGTGTATGTTGAGCAACCTCCTGGCTTTGAAAGTGATCATCATCTAGATAATGTGTATCGTCACAAAAAGGCCCTATATGGCCTCAAGCAAGCTCCTAGAGCTTGGTATGAGCGATTGAATAAGTTCCTTCTTGATCAAGGTTTTATTAGAGGAAAAGCTGATACAATTCTCTTCATTAGGAGTAATAAATTGAATGAGATCTTGATTGTTCAAATTTATGTTGATGATATCATTTTTGGTGCTACTAACGAATCTATGTGTGAGGATTTTTCTTAGAAAATACAGGGAGAGTTTGAGATGTCTATGATGAGCGAACTAAACTACTTCCTCGGATTGCAAATCAAACAACGGAAGGATGGAATATTTATTTCACAAACAAAATACCTCCGTGACTTGTTAAAGAAGTTTAGGCTGGAAAACTGCAATGGAGCCGACACTCTGATGAGCTCAACTGCCTCTCTGGATGCCGATGAAGAGAAAGGCAAGGACTTCAACATAACCAAATATCAGGGAATGATCGGATCTTTATTATAATTAACTGCAAGCTGACCCGATATTCAATTCAGTGTGGGAATGTGCGCGAGATTCCAATCCGCTCCTAAAGAATCACATGCTGAGCATGTTAAGAGAATCTTTCAATATCTCTCGGATACAAAGGAATTGGGTCTCTGGTTTCCAAAGGGTCAACAAGAATTCCTAGTCGCATATTCAGACTCTAACCACGCCGGGTATAAGACTGATAGAAAAAGTACTAGTGATCAGTGTGAGTTTCTCGGGGGATCCCTCGTATCATGGTTTAGCAAGAAACAAACTACAGTGGCCGTATCCTCAACTGAAGCTGAATATGTTGCTGCTTCAAGTTGTTGTGCACAAGTTTTGTGGCTCAAGCAACAACTATCTAACTTGGGGATTCATTTGAAGGAGATTCCAATTCTATGCGACAACACCAACACAATAAGCTTGGCAAAGAATCCTGTTCAACATACTAGAACCAAGCATATTGATGTGAGACATCATTTTATTCGCGACCATGTTCAAAGAATAGATGTCAAAGTGATGTTCATCTTCACACATCTTCAATTGGCCGACATCTTCACCAAACCACTAGCTAAAGAACAATTTGAAGGTGGAATATCACCTAGAGGGGGGTGAATAGGTGATCTCAAAAATCTTTTCGCTGTATGATAGGTGAACGATGAAAGTAGTAAGGAAGTAAAGATAATGGACACAGAGAAGTTATCCTGGTTCGGTCAAACTCTTCGACCTACGTCCGGTCCCGGACACTTTCTCGGGATTTCGACTATCTTACAAATACAATTACACACTCTGTAAACGAATGATGATCATTTCACTCTTGGACTCACTCCCCCTTACAAGTTGTAATTAATACACCCACACTCAAGATACCTCTATCTTGAGATTTGAACGAATTGTAATAGCAAGTAGTAAAACTCTCTTACAGAGTAGATATGATAATGAACACTGAAGCTTAGTATATCCGAAGATATAATTAGAATACAATTTGAACTATTTGAAAGCTTTATCAATGTATGCACTGGTTCGGTCGTGTTGAATTCAATTCTTCGTGTATTTGTAGTGGTTGAAGTTGAAGACCGTTGAAGGATTTGAATGTGTCCGTTGGAACATTTGAATATGTCTGTTAATGGAGCACTCGCGCGGCTTACCCATTATCAAATGTCTCTTCGGTTGGGTCATCTTGTATTTTTGTCACCTTGGGTGAAGAGAAACTTTAAAGATGCTTTTTGGTTATGGGTCATTTGAATTATGTCGGCTCTGTTTCTCCATACTTTCGGTCGTCAAGCCCTGTCATACTTTTGAACCGAGAATGAATGTCTGAATTACACTCATAGAGATGATTAGTAACAAAATAAGATATAATCAGATTACAAGAATGAGTTACAGATTCATTCGAGTGTTCTTGCAGAAACATCGTTCTTTGGCTAATACTCGCGTGTTCTTCATTTGAATGTGGAACCTTGATTAAGAATCTGGAAAAACCACTTAAGAAGATGATTAATGATATCATAGTTAATGTAGAATGATGTATTGGAGGATTAAAACAGTTAACTAGATCATTTAGATAAAGTAATCAGTTCTGATGTTAAATCAGTTTTGCTATTCTTCAGAACATACTCGAGAATCACACAGAGAATCAATCTGAAGAATTGAGCAAATTCGTTCATTCTCGAGAATCTCACAGCAATTCTCGAGAACCATTCTCGAGAATTGGATTTTAATTCTCGAGAATCCAATAGACAGAAGCGAACTTTAGTTAATGCGATCGAGCATTCTCGAGAATTGTTTGCCCATTCTCGAGAACCATTCTCGAGAATGACTTCCTCATTCTCCGTAATTGCCATCGTGATTAACAATTAACGGGATTTTGATAGACATTTTCGAGAATACAAGATCTGATTCTCGAGAGTTATTCCTGGACATACAACATGATTTTCAAAACTTAAACATTAGTTATCATCAAAACATTTAAGAGCCAACATTCTCCCTTTTTTTGATGATGACAATACGAGAAGACTTTTGAAAGTTTTGAAAATGGAATCAATGATTAGTAAACTCGAAGTAGTTTTCAATGATCACGAATAACGGCATTTCAATGACTCGATGTAATAAAAATCCATTCACGGTTAATATATAATTCACTACACCAAAGTGAACTCCAAAAAAAAAATTCCATAGACAGAGATACATCAGAATGGACTAAGCTAGAATCTAGTAAGAAGCCTAAAAACATTCAAGGATCAGTTTGCTGCTGTATTGCTTCCTGTGGTGCTTCCTCTTCTCCTTCTCCCCTTTTGTCATCCATCAAAGAGAGGGAAATATGTGTTAGAGTAGAAACAGATGGAGGCTCAGGATCAGTGATAGCTGGATCAACAGGAGGTGTAGACACAGAATCAGGAGCAGGTTGAGAGCCTGATGCTAGAGGCGCAGGAACAGGATCTGACATGGGAATATCAGAGGCAGATGGGGGAACAGTCTCAGGATCAGGAATGGATGTAGTGGTCATAGCAGAGGATTTAGTATGATTATGAAGACTCAATAAGAGGGCTTCCAAACAATCTTCTCGTCTTGCGTTGAACCGATTTTTTAATCTCTTGTTGCCGATCATAGAGGACGAAGAATTCAGTGTGCATCTCTTTCTTGAGGTTTTCCACGCCGAGTTCACATGTTGTTCAAGATGAGCATCTACTTTGATCATCTCATTACTTATGGCCTTGATCATTGCTTTTATTAGATTTCCATAAGAGTCCAAACATTGAATTACGGGAGCCATAGCTTCCTGAATTGCAGAGTTGATCTGAGCTTGGATTGCAGCCTGTGCAAAAGAAGGGGCAGAAGTAGAAGCGTGTGCCGCCTGTGAAGATTGGCCTTCGTCTTGCTGCTTGGAGGTTGATGGCTTAGGATCAGTGGTGGACTTGAATTCCTTCTTCCCAGTAGCTTCTGTAAATGAGATCTTCATGTATAAAAGATGAGTCTTGCCAAATTTCTTGGGAAAAAAGTTTCGTCATTGTCAAGAAGATACCGGGTGTTAAACAAGCCCCTTAATCCTAGAGACTAGGTTAGGATATGGAATGGTATTCTTCTTGGAAACTTCGAATTGGATAAAAAATTGGATATCTCGAAATAACCAGTTTGCCAAGGTTACGTGGTTGCTTGGCCATAATGGAGCCCATCAATTGGTAGTCTTTGTTCACAAAGTGTGTAAAACTACGACCTTTGTTTACTAAATTGCATCGTAAAGGTACCAAAGGATTCTCGGTGGAAACGGCATGTCGATGGCTTGACTTTCAAGGGATTTCCATCATATTGCTTTGTAGGGAGAAGAAGTCTAAAACATTCATGCTCGGATAATGTGGGAGGATCTTCGGAGGATCAATGACACCCGAAATGAATTGATAGTGGGCTCTTTGTGATCTTAATGGATTTGCCTCTAACATGAGTATACGTGCAGAATCTCACCATCATCGTCTTTTCCTCAACCATATTAAAATAGAAAGTTTTAACAATTTGAGGAGAATATGGGGTCGGATATCTAGCAACGGCATATAAGACTTTAACCATGGTGAAAGATCCAAATTACACTCCCTCCTAAAGTCATCTAGATTCAACCAGATAAAGTAGGACAAAAAGGTCTTCCTTCATATGAAAGAACAAAATTAGGATCAGATGGGATTACCGGAGGAGCTTTACGAAGCCCGGAGGACAATCAAGGACATTGAGTTGCCCAATTAGTTTGGAAGCAAACGGAGGAAGAGTTGAAAGAGGAATCTCATGATGAGTGTGGGGAGGTCTCGAATCCGTTCTTCAATTTCCTTAGTTCTTCTTTCATAAAAATGTGGTTTTGAACTTGAATAAGGCTTGGACGACTTGGTTGTTGCAGAACTTACGAGTTTGGACAGAGATTGAGAGCAAGACTTGGATTTTGAGTTTGCATTTTCGTTTGCTTTAACGATGGATTTCGATTTAGGGCGGGAGCTTTCTTTGCTTTTGGCCTTGTCGGACGGGGAGAGAGTGAGTCTTGCTGCGAGTCACATGAGGAGAGTCCATGATCGTTACCGATTTAGCCTTCTTCTTTGATGGTTCAGTCTTCTCTGAAACTTGAACTTTAGGACGATACTTGGTGCGTGGCTTTTTCTTGAGTGGTTGTTCAGGAGATTCAGAGGATGAAGATTTCGTCATGGTCTCTCGACAAAGGATCACAGATGGATGATGAGTTTTGGGAGGATGAAGAGACGAAGAGAGACGACGGAAAAGATGAAGAGAGGAAAAGCTCTCGAGAGTTAGAAAGAATGAGTCGAGGAACGAGATGCGACGAATGAAGGTTAAGGAAATGAAGGGACAAAACGACGAGGTTATGAGTGAAACGACACAAGGCTTGGCGACGCTTGGGATCTCCTGCTCGACAATTCTCGAGAATCAGAAATTGATTCTCGAGAACCGTTCTCGAGAATGATACTTCATTCTCGAGAATGATCTCAGTAAAGAAGAGTAACCCATTCAGCAGAACATGCTATCTGCTACAATTCTCGGAATCGCAAATGATTCTCGAGAGCCATTCTCGAGAATGACGCTTCATTCTCGAGAATTATCTCGATGAATTTCCCGCGAACATATTTTTTCGATACGTTCTCGAGAATGCCTTAGCCATTCTCGAGAATGACATATGTAATCGATATAGAACACCAGATAACAGCCGATATTTCTCGAGAATGATCCTGTATTCTCGAGAATCTTTAAGTCCAGAAATGATCCTTACCAATCAATACCTGATATTACTCGAGAATGGTTTCAAATTCTCGAGAATGCTTAGGAAGAACAAGAGAATCTCATGTATCAATTCTCGAGAATGATAACCTCATTCTTGAGAATTATCGTTAATATCGTTTTTCCAACTGGACCAAAACCCGCAAAAACAACATCTAGAAGCTCCGATGCTTAAGTTAGTTTCCAAACATCATCAAAACATAATTAACAAGATTGAGCTAACATTTTACTTACAATTCATTGGGATTTACCATTCCCAATTCTCTTCGAATGTATGTGAATTGTTCTTTTGCCCGGTTTGGTGAAGATATCGGCAAGTTGCAAGTGAGTAGGAATGAACATTACTGTAACATCTTTCTTTTGGACATGATCTCTGATAAAGTGATGTCTAACATCAATATGCTTGGTTCTTGTGTGTTGAACTGGATTCTTTGCTAGGCTTATTGTACTAGTGTTGTCACAGAGGATTGGAATCTCCTGTAGATGAATTCCCAAGTCTTGAAGTTGTTGCTTGAGCCATAGAACCTGAGCACATCAACTTGATGCAGCTACATATTCAGCTTCAGTTGAGGATACGGCCACAGTGGTTTGTTTTTTGCTGAACCATGATACAAGTGATCCTCCAAGAAATTCACACTGTCCACTAGTACTTTTTCTATCAGTCTTGTATCCAGCGTGATCAGAGTCTGAATATGCCACCAGAAATTCTTGTTGACCTTTAGGGAACTAGAGATCCAATTCCTTTGTATCCGAAAGATATCGAAAGATTCTTTTGACATGTTCGGCATGCGATTCTTTAGGAGCTGATTGGAATCTTGCACACATTCCCACACTAAACTCGAATGTCCGGGTCTCGCTAGCGGTCAAATAAAGTAGGGATCCAATCATTCCTCTATATTTGGTTATGTTGAAGTCTTTTCCTTTTTCTTCATCGGCATCTAGAGAGGCGGTTGAGCTCATTGGAGTGTCGGCTCCATTACAATGCTCCATTCCAAATTTCTTGAGCAAATCACGGAGATACTTCGTTTGAGATATAAATATACCATCCTTCCGTTGTTTGATTTGTAAACCAAGGAAGTAGTTCAATTCACCCATCATAGACATTTCGAATTCACCCGCATTTTCTTGGAAAATTCCTCGTAGAGAGAATCTTTAGTAGCACCAAAAATAATATCATCCACATATATTTGCACAATTAAAGTCTCATTAAGTTTGTTAGTCTTAATAAACAAAGTTGTATCTCGATTTCCCTCGATAAAGCCTTGATCTAATAAGAAATTACTTAATCTTTCATACCAAGCTCTAGGAGCTTGTTTGAGACCATATAAGGCTTTCTTCAAACGATAGACATGATCTGGATGATGATCATTTTCAAAACCAGGAGGTTGTTCAACATAGACTTCTTCCCGAATAAATCCATTTAGAAAGGCACTCTTAACATCCATTTGAAAGAGTTTGAATCCTTTGATGCACGCAAAGGCTAAGAGTACACGTATTGCTTCCAATCTAGCTCTTTGGAGCATATGTTTCCTCATAATCAATCCCTTCTTCCCGATTATAGCCTTTGGCAACCAGCCTAGCCTTGTTACGGACTATGATTGCTGATTCATCTCGTTTGTTCTTGAATACCCATTTAGTGCCAATGACCGGATGATCTTTAGGCCTAGGTACCAAATCCCAAACTTGATTCCTATCAAATTGGTGTAACTCTTCTTGCATAGCTATCACCCAATCATTGTCTGAAAGGGCTTCATCTATTTTAGAAGGTTCTATATGTGATATAAAAGTAGAAAATGTTACTTCATTCAAGGTACTGTTTCTAGTTTTTACACCTTGATTCAAGTCACCTATCACTTGGTCCAGAGGATGATTCCTAATGAACCTCCAAGCTCTAGGTTGAGATTGATCTGAGTTTTCTAAATCATTTTGAGGATCAGCCTCGAAAACATTTTCAGGACTTTCAATAGAAGCAGGAGTAGTTTTTTTAAAAGAATTGGTTTTTATCAATGGGTTCATCATCATCCAAAGATTCGTGCGGTTTAGATTCACAAAATACTACATGAATTGATTCTTCAACTGAACGAGTGCGCTTATTGAAGATTCTATATGCTTTACTTCTATTAGAGTATCCGAGAAAAATACCTTCATCGATTTGGGATCAAATTTTCCCAGCATTGTCCTTACCATTGTTATGCACGAAGCATTTCCACCAAAGATATGAAGATGAGCGATTTGGTTTCCTTCCTTTGTAGAGTTCGTAAGAAGTCTTATTGAGCTTCTTTCGAGATATGCTCGATTGGCAATATAGCCGGCCGTGCTCATTGCATCCGCCCTCTTTAAGACTTGTGAGGTCCGATTCTCATTCAATAAGGCACGAGCCATTTCGTGAGCACTCGATTTTTTCCTTTCCACCACACCATTCTCGTTGTGGTGTTCGGGAGCCGAGAAATTATGATTGATCCCGTGAGCATCACGAAATTCTCCGAACGCTTGATTTTCGAATTCACCTCCATGATCTGTTCTAATAGCCGTAATGCAAATACCTTTCTCATTTTGCACCTTATTGGCAAACACAACAAACAGATCAAATGTTTCATCCTTAGAAGATAAGAAGATAGTCCAAGTGAACCGAGAGTAATCATCTACAATGACTAGAGTATACAAATTGCCACCAAGGCTTTTAACTCTTCTTTGGTCCAACCAAATCCATATGAAGTAATTGAAGAGGTCGATTGGTCGTGATTTCAATTTTATTTTTGAAAGATGATTTAGTTTGTTTACCTCTTTGACAGAATCACAAATCATGTCATTTTTAAAACGAAGTTTAGGCAAACCAAGAACTAAATCTTTCCTTAGCGGCTTATCCAGTTGGAACATGTTCACATGAGCGACGCTTATGCCATGACCAACTATCTTCTAAATTGCTAACAAAGCATTTTTCGTAGTCAATTTTAGGTAAATCTAATGTATAGTAATTTCCTTCTCGAGGAGCTTTAAATAATACCTTCAGTTTACCTTTATCAATTGGAAGATCATCTTTGTTGACAATGAGACATTCTTCCGAGTCAAAGATAATCCAGTTGTTCTTATCAGCACTTTGACTCACACTTAGGAGGTTATGGCAGAGACCTTCAACAAGATACACGTCTTTGATCTGAGGTCCATCTTTTGTACCAATCTCTCCAATTCCAGAGATCTTTCTAGATTGGTTTCCTCCAAAAGTAACTTTGCCACCATCTTTTGATCTCATTGCAACGAATTTGGATTGATCTCCCATCATGTGTCTGGAGCATCCCTTTGTCAATGTACCACTTGTTGGTTCTTGATGCTCTCGAGACAAACCTATAATTCAAATAAGATTAAGCTTTAGGTACCCAACGTTTCTTGGGTCCTTTCGGGTTAGCTCGGGCCTCGGGAAAGTATAAGTTCCCTTAGGTACCCATTGGTAATTACCAAAGTTTATCTCTTCAATTCTTTCTATGAAAGCATGATGAAGTAGAGTGTCCTTTTCGATTACAATAGTTACAATGAGCAAACGGATTTGAAATATGAACTGATTTCGGAAGTAGTTCAAATAAGATTTTCCATGATTTTCTTTTTGCCTTTCCTTTTGTCAAAGATAGGATTATATCCTATGCCTGACCGATCATTTGTAATTCTTTGAGTTTTCAGAATCACATTGAGCATTTCACTTCCCTTAGTGAATTTCTCAAGTGTTTTCGTAAGATGAAGATTTCTTTTCTCTAAATCCAGGCATTCATCACAGATAAGATTTTCACATGAAAGGTTTTCAACACGTAGTTTGAGAGTTATATTCTCCTTTTTCGGGGCAAAACATTCATCAACAACCTTTTCAAATTCAGATTGAATTTCATTATATTCATCAAATAATTCATTATAGGTTGGTTGCGAATCATGTACCTCATTGTTGTTTTCTCGCTAGCTCTTCTTCTCGCCATTTACGTACGTTGGCGTCTCTTTCTCTTCTTCGCTTTCTTCGTCGAGGAGCCATCTCCCCATATTGCCGATACATAAGCCCTTTTTTTTGAATTGATAGTGCTTCTTCTTTTCTTTGTCGCTGTCTTTTAGTTGAGGACATTCGACTTGTAATGTCCCGGCTTGTCACATTCGTAATGAGATGATTTGGTCTTTGCCTCCGAATTCATGTCTCGTTACTTGTGTCACCTTTTGAAATCTGTTTACGAAGCCTCGATCTTTTCTATAGAACTTCTTGAATCTTCGAACAAACATGGCCATCTCGTCATTGTCCTCTTCATCTTCTTCTTTTTCTTCTTTTTCCTTTATAGTGTTAAGAGCAATTCCTTTGTTCCGACTGCTGTTAACATTATCTAGGTCCTTTTTGAATTTTAGTTTGCTTTCATATTCGAGACAAGCTTCCAAATAATGCAAAGAATCGAAACCATTGATTCTCCATGAGCCTCCTCTATTGCGGTGACTTTAGCTTCCCGTCTTTTGTCGAACATTGAGAATCTTCCCGACTCGAGGACCTTGATCGTAGTTTTTACCCGTGAGCCGCCAATTGATTTGTCAAATGAGTATATCCGAGTTGGAACTCGGCCATGGTTTCTCCTGACTTCATTCGCAGTAAGTCATGCTCAGTGGTCAGAGTATTGATACGATTTTCCTTGATGCCGGAAGTGCCTTCATATGCAATCTCTAGAGCCTTCCACATTTCCTTCGCAGTTGACAGATTGCATATTCGAAAGTACTCCTTTTGACTGAGAGCACTCTGAAGCATCAAAATAGCCTTACTGTTGAGAGTGACATTCTTCTTATCATTCTCATCGAATTCAGCTTTCGTCTTTGGAACAGAGATTCCTCCTTCAATCTTTATAGGTACATAGTTTCCAATTTCTATCACTTCCTAGAGACCATATTCGGTAGCCATTACGAATACTCGAATTTTCCTTTCCGAAGGAGTAGTTTTCTCCGTTGAATCCGGGGGTCGATTAATGGAGGCACCATCGGTAATATTCCTTCCATGATCTTTCTCGGGATGTTAAGCCCAACCGAGAAACCAGGCTCGATACCAAATGAAGGTGGAATATCACCTAGAGGGGGGTGAATAGGTGATCTTAAAAATCTTTTCGCTGTATGATAGGTGAACGATGAAAGCAGTAAGGAAGTAAAGATAATGGACACAGAGAAGTTATCCTGGTTCGGTCAAACTCTTCGACCTACGTCCAGTCCCCAGACACTTTCTGGGATTTCGACTATCTTACAAATACAATTACACACTCTGTAAACGAAGGATGATCCTTTCACTCTTGGACTCACTCCCCTTACAAGTTGTAATTAATACACCCACACTCAAGATACCTCTATCTTGAGATTTGAACGAATTGTAATAGCAAGTAGTAAAACTCTCTCACAGAGTAGATATGATAATGAACATCGAAGCTTAGTATATCCGAAGATATAATTAGAATACAATTTGAACTATTTGAAAGCTTTATCAATGTATGCACTGGTTCGGTCGTGTTGAATTCAATCCTTCGTGTATTTGTAGTGGTTGAAGTTGAAGACCGTTGAAGGATTTGAATGTGTCCGTTGGAACATTTGAATATGTCTGTTAATGGAGCACTCGCGCGGCTTACCCATTATCAAATGTCTCTTCAGTTGGGTCATCTTGTAGCTGTCACCTTGGGTGAAGAGAAACTTTAAAGATGCTTTTTGGTTATGGGTCATTTGAATTATGTCGGCTCTGTTTCTCCATACTTTCAGTGCGTCAAGCCTGTCATACTTTTGAACCGAGAATGAATGTCTGAATTACACTCATAGAGATGATTAGTAACAAAATAAGATATAATCAGATTACAAGAATGAGTTACAGATTCATTCGAGTGTTCTTGCAGAAACATCGTTCTTTGGCTAATACTCGCGTGTTCTTCATTTGAATGTGGAACCTTGATTAAGAATCTGGAAAAACCACTTAAGAAGATGATTAATGATATCATAGTTAATGTAGAATGATGTATTGGAGGATTAAAACAGTTAACTAGATCATTTAGATAAAATAATCGTTCGATGTTAAATCGTTTGCTATTCTTCGAACATACTCGAGAATCACACGAGAGAATCAATCGAAGAATTGAGCAAATTCGTTCATTCTCGAGAATCTCACAAAGCAATTCTCGAGAACCATTCTCGAGAATTGGATTTTAATTCTCGAGAATCCAATAGACAGAAGCGAACTTTAGTTAATGCGATCGAGCATTCTCGAGAATTGTTTGCCCATTCTCGAGAACCATTCTCGAGAATGACTTCCTCATTCTCCAGAATTGCCATGCTGTGATTAACAATTAACGGGATTTTGATAGACATTTTCGAGAATACAAGATCTGATTCTCGAGAGTTATTCCTGGACATACAACATGATTTTCAAAACTTAAACATTAGTTATCATCAAAACATTTAAGAGCCAACACAATTCATGTTCATCCGTAGGAATTGGGTATGGTAAATCCCAATGAATTGTGAGTATTCTCTTCTCAAATGATTTCTTTTAATAAGATACTTACCAACTTTAGCATCATAGTTTCTAGATTGTATTTATGCAGGATACTCTGTTTAGATGACATAGAAACAGAGTGATTGCTGCTGGGGCATACCAACAAACCTTGCTCGAGCAACAACGAGAAAATATGATGCAGAAGCTGAGTCAAAGAAATCCTGCTCAAGCACGCCTGATAGCCTGCCCGAGCAATAGCGGGAAAGGTTGAAAGGAAAATCAAAAGTCAAGGAACGCTGCTTAGGCAACCTTATCTGTCTGCCCGAGCACACAATGCTGATGGACAAATTCTTGAAAGCAGAAGCTTTAATCTCAATGCTCTATTGTCATCCATGAATCAAGTATTCACAAAACATACTTGATGGGAGGTCAGTTTGGATCATTTAATTTAAAATTAGAGATGCATGTGTTCATCCATGCTCGAGCAAGACAAGAAGTCTACTCGAGCATGACCCATGCTCGAGCATGAGAAGAGCCCTACTCGAGCAACATCGAACAAAGATGTTTTTAAAAAGAGGGAACATCGTTTCATTTCAACAGCTGCACTGTCAAAACCCTAAACCCCTTCCCTCTCAAATTCTCTCTACCATTACAACCGTTTACGAATCGTTACTACTGTTTCAACCGAACAATCAATTCCTTTCGGCGTAACCGTTACTTCCACCAATTCAGTTTGCTTAAATTCCTTCATTTTCCCTCGAACTTCACTTCCCTTCTCGTCATCCAACATACCCAATCGGACCCATCACCTAAGTCTCCAAATTTCTCCATTTTAACTAAATCAATGGCAGATTCTGGTGAGAAATCTCCTTCCAAACCACCTCCTACGAAGAAGTCTCGCTACTATCGACCCAAGGTCCAAGTTTCTGACAAACCCAAAGCCTTCGAGAAGCCGAAGACCACCAAGTCATCGCAAAAAGGTGTGGTGATTCAGGAATCACCAAAGCCGAAGACTCGTTTTCAGACTGGGTCATTACCTTCAGGCAGAGGAAAACGCGCCAAGTCTTCATTTCCACCTTCTTCGAGTTCCAACGACTCTGAGAAGATGATCGACGAGTCATGTTCTAAGGCCAAAGAAGATCTCCCTCCGAATCCCAAGGCGTCCATTAGTCAGAAATCTCAAGCCTCAGGAAGCAAGAAGCAGAAAGTCTCATTTTCTCTTAAATCACAAGGCTCAGAAAGCAAGAGAGAACAAGTGTCTACCAGCCGTCCTCCAGATGGTTAGTTGCCTGAACCTTCACCGGGTATGATCGTTGGTAACGTTGCTATTGATGATCCTCTTCTCTTTGGATGCTATTACGAGCAACGTCCTTTCTGTCCAATCGTGTATGTTGATTTGAAACACTTCAAGAAGGAGTGTAACTTAGACTTGACAGATTGGTTCTTCAGTTCATGCCTCTTTTGGGTATTAGTAAGCCTTTTTCTCCCGAAGTTGTTCGTGTATTCTACCATAACATGCATCTACAGGAGAAGGCTTAGAAGGATGACGACGATGTCTTGGTTACCAAGGTTCGGGATCCAGAGATCAAGCTTACTGCTCACGATCTTAATGTCATCCTTGGCATTATTGATCCTCCAGAGGATCCTCCAAAGCTATCGCTGACTGAGTGTCACCAGATTCTTCTTCCTGATGTACCCTTGGAGGTCGGCAAGAAAGTAAATGTGACCCCTGCAATGATGAAGGATAAATACAGGGTTCTTTAATACGTCTACAATAGAAGTTTAGTACAGAAAGGGAAAAGTTTTACTCACTTCGTGCAGAAAGATTTTGAGCGTTTTGCCTCCCTTGTTGCTAAGGAACCACGAAATCTTGGCAAGTGGATCCTAGAGGAAATGCTTTCCTTCATCTCTGAGGCCAAGGTCAAGCTTCGTGCTACTATTCCCTTCCCTCCGTTGGTTTCTTGGATATGAGGTCAACAACATATGGTACCTCTCGGATGACAAGGAAGAGTATCCACCATTGTTTGGGAAAGAGCATATGATTCGGCTACGGATCTCTTTCACTGAGGTGTCATCCAAGAATAAAAAGGGTAAAGCTCCTCTCAAATCCTCTCAGCCATCTGCTTCCAAGCCCTTTGCTTCACGTCCTCCTGATGAGGCTGAGTCCTCTAAGGCTGGTCCCTCCTCATCTGCCCCATCTTTTTCTCAGGCAGCCATCTAGACTATTGTTGAGTCTTCTATCCAGAAAGCCATGGCTCCAGTGTTGCAATCTCTGGAAGCTTATCGGAAATTAACAACCGAGATGATCAAGGGTATGTCTCTTGAGATGATCAACCTAAAGAAACACATAGATCTTCACATGGATTCTGAGTTGACTGATATAAAGAAGGACCTAGAGACGAGTTTCTCTGTCATCTTTGATCAACAACATGATATCAAGAAGGAGGTTCAGATTTTGGCTCATCAACACCGGGGATTTGATGCTTCCTTGGATGCCCTTGTATCAAGTTTTGGACCTGCTAGTGCTTCTGAGAAGCCTCCTGGTTCCTCTTCTGAGATCCCTCCACCTATTGCCCTGCCATTATCCCCATCCTTTGTTGTAGCTCTTACTCCCATCCTAGCTACTTCTTCTTTTCCTGCATCCACTCCTACCACCGCTGTTCTTCCTTCATCCACCCTCACTCCCATTGATCCCTCCACCGTCAAACTACCCTCTTCTTCTTCATCTGACTTTCCAGATAGCTCTCCACCCCCTCCTTCTGTTCAGGGTCCCCTTTTCATTGATGACAAAGGGTGAGAGTAGATAGGGATAAGTAGCAGTTTATGTAATTTTTAAGTTGTTTTATGTGTGTTATTTTAACTCTGTAATCAATGATGATGCTATGAGAAATGAGAATGAAAGAATTATTATCAGTATTATCAATGATATCTTGTTTACTTCATTCTCGAATATTGTTTAAAAAGAGAGCTTCAATTGAGAGAATCCAAAGCTCATTCTTTATTAAAAACAAGACATTACTCAATTCAATAACTTGTGTCTAACTTGTTTTAAACCATATCTTAAAATTGTCATCATCAAAAAGGGGGAGAATGTTAGCTCTCGGTGTTTTGATGATTACAAATTCTAAGTTATTGAATTAAGTCATGGTTGTCTAAGTTATGGTTTGCTCGAGCAGCACACTTGCCATGCCCGAGCATCATCGGGATTTAGAATGAAGAAATGAATTTTGAACAGCCTTGCTTGAGCAGAGCATTGGTCATGCCCGAGCAACATCGAGACAGAAGTGAAAGGTTCTAAGTTGAGCAATCATGCTCGAGCAGGAGAAATTCCTTGCTCGAGCAGCATCGAGGCAGAAGCAAGAATATGCTAGCCAATGAGCCATGCTCGAGCAGAGGTAAACCCATGCTCGAGCAGCATGACTCAATTCCATTATTCTCACCTCTGATCAGCTCGTGCCCGAGCATGAAAAAGTCATGCTCGAGCAAGGGAAAAAGCTTGCTCGAGCAGCGTCACCAAACGCTCTTCTTTCGCCTTTGCCTAACCTTTGCCCGAGCATGCCTTATGGCTTGCTCGAGCATGGGTGATCTGTTGCCCAAGCATGAAGACCTTCATGCCCGAGTAATAGTGTGTTGAAACTCTTGTTCTCGTCTGTGTCTAAGCCTTGCCCGAGCATGAATATTTCATGCTCGAGCACCATGCTCGAGCAGGAGAAATATAATGCTCGAGCATCAACGATAAAGAGCAAAACCAAACTGGTTCAAGAGAAGCTTGCTCGAGCAAGCATGGGTTGTTCTGTTTTGAAATCTCCGTCTGCGTAATTTATATAATCAATGTATTAATTTCGTTGCTTCTCAATGTTACTCATTAGTAATCCTAAATGATTTTAATTAGTTTGTTAATGAGTTTCAGATGATTTTAGCATGAATTAATCAACAATTTAGCAGAAAGCAAATTGTGTCAGAGAAGCATTAAATGCAGTTGCCAAAGCAGTGACAATCTCCATAACCAATACTCTGATCAATGTAAAGGTTTCTTCTACATTCCATCTGCGCATTAAATGCCATCTCACAACGGGCAAAAACAAAAGGAATGAAGAAGAATCTCAAACTGAGAGTCCACCTGGATTATGTGAACGGCGAAAATATTATCCAAGCCTTCACTGTCTAACGGATACATTCAAGAGTCTCAACAGATAATCTTAAAGCTTCACCAACGGTCATTTATTACAACATCTATAAATAGTCGAAGCATTGAATTCGTCAACTACCGAAACGTTGTGCATTCAATTCGCACATATTGCAATCTGCTGTTTCATTTATTAATATCTTCGGATATTCATTGTTCTTCAGTGTTCATATTTTATCTACTCATGAGGAGTTACTTAAACACTTATTCAATTTTCGGTTTAAATCTTAAGGTTGTGGAACCTTAGTGTGGGTGTACTATTACAACTTGTAAGGGGGAGTGAGTCCTAGTGAATTAGGATCATCTCGAGTACAGAGTGTGTAATTGTAACCATTTGTGATTAGTGAAATACCCAAAGGATTTGGGGACTAGACATAGGTCGAAGTATTAGACCGAACCAGTATAAATTGCCTTGTGTCTATTTTCCTTTTCTATCTCTGTCTTATTTACATCTGTGTGCAATTAGTTAAAAAGTTTTTGAGATCACCTATTGTTGGTCGATTTCCTTGATGGCAAGTGAACCAGTCGAACTAGTAATAAAGTGAAAGTAGAGTATCGTCCAACGTAGATCGAGATACCAAAGAGCGACGCTCAATTGCTATGATAGTTGCAATCGAAAGTAAATGTAGTTGGTTGGAAGGTTTTGGATGATTACGCTAATAACAGAAATAAACAAAGGAAATCGAAGAAGATATCAGTGAGAAATTAGGCTGAACTCGGACTCCTCCTTAAGTGCATAATTCCCCCAGTTGCTCTACTAACTGCTATAGCATCTATACTGTACAGCTTCCGCAATTGCTACAGCATAAGTACTAGCTACAAAGCTATTCGATTAACCCACCGCTATAATCTATTGAAGCTTCCGCATCCGATACAAATGATATTAACTATACTCATTCCATATTCCTATGGCAACTTTCTAGTTTTTATCTGCATTATACTCAGGGTGTACTGGTTATGAGAGGTAGACCCATTCCCGAAGCCTACAATAAATAGGTCAAGCCTTGCACCGGCCGCCTAGCAAACATCAAGTTTCTCGAGGTCTAGCCTCGACTCCTTGCCCGAAGCCGAGACCACATATCTAGCCCTTAGATTCCTCTAATCGACTAGTAATTAATTTACTGATAAGAAAATCGAATCTATTAAATTAAGAACTTGCAACTGGGTTCATACACGCTTAAGGATTCATCCTCGTTCAGCCATCAGAAAGTTAGTTCATGACTGACGAAGGAAACACAAAACAGATAATAACAGAATGACCCATGATCTAAATATTGAAATTAAACAACTGAAAATAGAAAGCTTGACGGCGTTCTGACGTCGTGGATGAAGCCCTGTCACGTCACCACTCCACGTCTTCTTCCTCCGTCTTACCGTGAGGAAGGATCTTTGGGTTATCCGGAATTCTCGTACTAGTGAAGTCTTTCACTCTTCTTTTGAGTCGGTCGAATGTGAAGTCTCGTGTTGGCTCTCTGCGACTCCCTCTCAGGGTTGACTCGCTGTTTTCTTTTATATTCAGACTTCTGTGTGACGCAAGTTAGGCTAGCTGGGCTTTCCAAATCTTTCGAGATCTACCGTGTCTTCTGTTTGTAGATTGATTCTGCTGATACTGCGGGATTCATCAAATCTTTCTGTTTCGATCCTCCGCATCTTGTATTTCATTATGTCAGCAATCTACCTGTTGATCTCGATCTTTTATTTCTATCCCTGAAATCAGCTAGATAAAAAGGTCAGAAAATATGTCGCATAGCATTGCGTCCTTTACTTTGCTATAGCTTTCTTTATGCCTTTTAGTGCACTTCGAGTTCTTGTAGGAATGCTATAGCATAGTATAGGCTTTGCTATACATTCTTCCCTAAAAACAATGTAACTTGCTCTTTCCTTAGCACATGTTTAGGATGTAAATGGTTTCCATCCCTCAGTTCCTTATATCATGAATACATGCCTTTTTGCTTGGGTTATTTGTAGTTTACGCTCTTATTTGCCATACAATTCAGTCATGAAATATAGGGAAAACCTGGCATAATCTGCACTAATAACCTATTCACCCCCTCTAGGTGATATTCCTACCCTTCACTACCAACATATGAAATCAGCAAAGATATAACTTAATATAAGCTTATTGCAATCACAAATATTGTCTTAAGATTATTGTTTCCAATGTATTGAGTAGGTAGAAATTGAATACACAGTAAACAGAATAGCATAACAAGAATCTGTATTATTGAAATAGCACACACAGAGAGCATACAACATGTCTGTATAAAATAGAAAAAGCTATAAACGAACTCACAAGACTGCCGATATGGTAAAGAACAATGTAGAAATCCAGACCCAACTTTCGTTGTGTCCTTAAGACAATATTGCTCCCTCAATACGGATGCCGAAGGTTTCTGAGCAATTGCCTCCCAGGATAGAGTGGATTATTCGTCTCCGTAAAGATGACTCGTCTATCCGAAGCCCAAGCGAATCCAACGAGTGCGCTTTCAAAATGCACAGGATGTTTTATGTATGCAGTATGAGTGTATATAGAAAAAATCGGATTCAATTCTGTGACTAGGGTGCCCTGTTTATAGACATCGAAAAAACCTTGATCAGATGGACTCGTCTCTTGCTGCGAACTGGTGCGTTGTGCAAACAGATGCACCAGAACGGAACGAACAGAGGCGACTCGCGTCTCTTGCAGGTGAACTGGTGAGTCGCACGAACAGACGCACCAAAACGGAGCGAACGAGCCGAACGGATCGCAATACGTAGCTGCTGGTTGGAATATCTCGGAGAAGCACAACGAAATTATTTAACGTTTGGAAATTCAAAAAATTATTTAATATTTAAAAATTATTTTATTCAAAAAAATAATTTAATAAAAAATATTATTTTTTATTTCGCACGTGCGGACTGCATCGAGCGAACCGAGCCGGACGGACGGCGGCGCGTGTGTGGTGGACCAAGGGTCACCTAAGTCCTTACCCCTCCACAAAAGTGGATTGGCCCAAGGGCCCAATTAGTAGGAGCAAAGTTGAGGCTTATATACTCTCAAACTTTCCTTCACCTAACCAATGTGGGACTCTATCGACACACATTCCTTCTTCCTTTTTTCCCTCTTCTTTTCCAACCTTCTTCTTATTCATAACCCATGGGATTTTACCATAAATTCCAAAAAGAAAGAGAGAGAATCAGTAGATTCATGCATTTGTAGTGAATTCATGGATGTGAAGTAATTTCATGAGCCAAAAAGAGACAAATATGAAGGAATTGTATACATATATTAGAGAGAAAGAGAGAGAATCAGTAAATTCATGCAATTGTAGTAAATTCATGCATTTGTAGTGAATCCATGGATGTGCAGTAATTTCATGAGTCAAAAAGAGACAAATATGAGGGAATTGTCAAACTGGTTTGTGAAGGTAATGTTGAAAAGGACAAGATTAGTTCAACTCAATGACTCAATGTCTAATGGGTGATATAGATAAGGTGATTAGATATATGAGATAAACTTTGCATAGTAAATCATAAAGCTATTGTATATCTCGTTACAAAATAATGTACAACAGATTTGTTCCCTAGAAATAATGTACAATAATATCAACATTTTCTATAATCTATCCATGTATTAATATAACCGATTATGTATTCCTCTAACTTTAGACAATATTTTAGTTGTGTCAACCTATCACTACAAAAAATCTTAGATTACCCACGGAATTACCGATGAAAAAATTCGGTCGAGAAATTACCCACGGAATTCTATGGGTAATTTCCGTGGGTAATTAAAATTATCGACGGAAAATTTCCGTTGCAAATAAAGCCCTAGGTAATTTTCGCTCGACTTTTTTGGGACGAAAATTTTTCGTCGGAAATTTTAATTACCCTGAAATTCTGTGGGTAACTTCCAACGGAATTTTTCCGTGGGTAATCCGATGTTTTTTTGTAGTCTTACACTCGCACACTTAGTTTTAAATAAAATATTGGGTTAATACCAACGTTAATATTTATAGTATATGTTTTTTTATTAAAAAAATAGTTTCAAATAGTGGTTTTTAGTCCCTTAAGTTTATATTCTACCTAAATGTTAATCCCTATAGTTTGAAACGGACTTAGAGTTGGGATTAAGTTTGATTATGTGTCCTTAATGCCATTAAGTTCACTTATGTAGCATGTTGACTCGAGTTTACCATTAAGTTTGATGAAGTACTTAATTTGTCCTTAATGCACATTTCCTAAACCCTTAGTGTAAGACATCAAACCAAACAATTAAATGCTTAACCAGATTATTTCAAAAGTCACTAATAAGAATGTTCAACATCCAAATAATTAAAATACATATTTAGTTCAACTAAAACCCATATTACAGTTCATCAAATTAAATCCCCAAAATATTTTAGTAAACAAAATAAAATGCAGAAATTTTATAGTCATGACCAATAAAAACAACATAATATATGCTCAAGGAGCACAAGAGAATCATCAAGGTCTACTCCATATGTGTCTTCCCTTACTCCGTCTATTAGAACAATCACATGAAAAATGTCAATATAAGGGATGAGATTCCACGTTTCGGTAACCACTATAAGTTTCTACCATCACAAGCAAACCACATATGATAAAAAGAAGGAACTGATTACATATATATATTTGCATATATCACAATCCTCATATAAAATGATTTCACGTTAATCATCATTAAACAACCTCTACTATTATTCATAACATGTAATATACAATTATGCATGCAATATGTGTTATGCAACCACCCTTATATCACCGTCCATTCTTATACCGTTGATTAGAGCCATAAGCTAACACATAATCCAACATAAATACATCCATTTGACTGGATTTTCTTAAGCTCACCAGTTCTTAATATGCACTCGGCCAAAGGTATAGAGCTTAAGTCTAGATTATGGCTCCCATTCTTAAAAGAACACAACTAAGGAGGTGTCATATATTTTACAACTCCAATGCAATCCCGACCAAAAGAAAATGTGGAAGAGGGGCCCTGACAAGTGTCATTCACTGTGCACCAAGTGATGACATACCACATGGTAAGAGATCTCATAATACAAATTCCTCCTTACTCCAACCCATCACAAATGCAACCGTCATTACTATTATATTCAACCACTAATAAACATAATATCATTATAAGACAAGGTACAATCAATCATGCTTCCATTTGTATCAAATATCATCACATAATATTATACAATACATACATACATACATACATACATATATATTTATGTATATATATATAAAGGGAAATACACTTCTCATGTTGTACGAGAAATGTATCATCATGTCATAGATACAAAAAGATGTGAGTCCCACCATTTCCGTGTTTGATTTTTGTTGTTTTTTATAAAAAAGATGTGGGTCCCACCATTTCATGTGTCTGTAGGAATCTTCTTCTTCTCATGCAACATAAGAAGTGTAAACCTCATATTTAAATACATAAGATAAGAGAAGGTCGGTTGGGATCATGGCCCCACCGGCCATAACATGGTTTCGCCATTGGTGTACACGTGTATAAGTATGTTTTATATAATAGAAACTGTCCATATTTCATAATAAAAAGATTTTTAGTGAGAGGCCAATTTCGTATACAAGCATCCGTACGTTTGTGTTGGTTATTTGCATGGTTCTCGGACCTGCACGGAACCGATGGGTAAACCGGTTCAATTTTTTTATAATTTTTTTAAAAAAATAAAAAAATGATTTTTTTATTTTCTTTAGAATTTTATATTAATAACCCTAAAATCTTCATTTTGTCACCGGTTTGACCCGGTTTAGCTCGGTTTAACTCCGGTCGACCCATCGACCCTTGACCCGCACCTAGATCGGTCTAGTGACCGGTCCTAGGGTTTCAGAACCTTGGTTATTTGATGTAGAATATATATATATATATATATATATATATACACACACACATATATATATATATATACATACATACATATATATATATATATGTGTGTGTGTGTGTGGGAAAAGTATTTCTCCATTGATTCCCAAAATTACGTCATTTTGGATTAATGAATGGTGTGTTTGTAATTTTAGGTTATTTAATGAAGGGTATAAAATTACAAAAATACTCTTCATTAATCCAAAACGATGTATTTTTGGGAGTCACTGGAGATAACTTATATATATTTTAAAGTTTTGGAATAAGACTCAACTAGATGTTCAAAGAGGTTATATGCCTATGATATATATAAATATGAGAAACCACCGAATGACTGTTGAGCACTGAGCACCCTATTTAAATGGCAAATAGGTACTTTTTCCAAACCATGAAAAAGCACATCTATACCTAGTCTATATCTACAACTTTCTTTATGCATATGCACAAGATCAAAATAATAAAATAAAATAAACATAAAAGGGGTTCAAGCAGATACTTTTGAGGGGAGGGATAAGAGTTTAAAGTTAGAAACTAATAATTAAATTTTTCTAGGTCTTCCCTCCCCTCCCGCGGTCCCGCCTTTTCTCTCCCCTCAAACCAAATACACACTAAAAAAGCTTGATGACTGAAAAGACAAGCAATAAGTCCAATAAGTAGAGGTGAGTGGGCGATTCCACATTATATGCACATACTTTATGTGCTTCTTTTGTGCTCATACCTCTATTAGAGGTATGAGCATATTTTTTTAAGTTTTTTTAATTTTTATATATATTGTATTTATTTAGATTTAAATTATATACTGCTTTACGATATTTTTTTTACACCCAGTATTTCAAATTAATTAGTTCTCGCCCGCATTCGTAAATACTTGTCTATAACATCGTATCATGGAAACTAATTAATTTGAGATCTTGGGTATAAAAAAAATATGTTAAAGCATATAATTTAAATATAAATAAATACAATATATACTTTTTTAAAAAAATATGCTCATACCTCTAATAGAGGTATGAGCACATAAAAAGCACATTAGATATATGCACATAATGTGAACTCGTGGGTGGGCATGGATGCATGAAGATAAGAGAGTTCTTGAGTAAAAGTGGGCCATGATAAAATAAATAGAAAGATATATTTATATTTACTCACATGGTTGAAGCTTGGGGAGCAGTTAGCGTCTATTGTGCCTTCCATCCACACGTCCTCTTCCACTAAACCGTGCCGTTTTTGGCGCAAAATAGTGAACCTCATTTTTTAAAAAAAAAAAAAATTAGGGTGCTAAAAATATGCTTTAAGATACTAATCAATATGGAAAAAGTACTTTATGATCTTGAAAAATAATTCATAGTATTGATCGATACTAAAAATATATTTGTGGATCCGAATGGTACTAAAAACATACTTCATGATCTTCAAAAATTATTTTAGTGAAAAAATACTTCATGATCTTGAAAAATTATATTAGGATCTTAAAAAATATTTTAGGGTGTTGAAGGGTTATTTTTTCAAGATGCTAAAATAAATTTTCATGGTCATAAAGTTTTTTTGAGTCCCGATCCACCGAAGTATCCTTTTAGTACAAGTTAGTACCCGAAATAATTTTTCAAGATCATGAAGTATTTTTTCGATATCGGTCAATATAGTCAAGTATATTTTTAGTATCAGCAGTACCCTGAATTATTTTTTCAAAATCCTTAAATAATTTTTCAAGATCATCAAAATATTTTTTCGGTATCAGTCAGTATGTTGAAGTACCCACCAATACCCTAATTTTTTTTAAAAAAAACAAGGCCGAGGTTTACCGTTTTGAAAACAACGCAATTTGGTAGAAGAGGATGTGAGGTGCAGTAGACGCTAGTCGCTCCGGCTTGCTTGTGAGTTGGTGGTGGCGTTAATACGATGAAGGAAATATGAAAAGGCAAGATGATAAGACATCTAGCAAAATAGTAAAAACGAAGGAAGAGAGATAAGGAATAGGAAGATAGGAAGAAGACAATGTGCAGTGAAGTGTGAAAGAGAAAACGAAGGAGAGAAGAAGAGTACCATACCCACAATGCCGTTTAGGGTTACGCACCAAGTGGGAGGATTGGGTATTTATAGTTGCGAAGATTAGGGTTAGGTTTTTTTATTAAAATAATAATTATGTTTTTTCCAGAATTTTTTTTGTTATGTTTTTTGGTTACCTGCCAATGTTAAGTAGAGCTGAGAATTAATGCTGGTCCTTGAAAGGCCCGGGTAAGGAAAACATATATTTTTCAAGGCCCGACCGAGAGCATGTGGGCCAAATTTGAAAGCAAATTTGTTTTTGAATTTTAATTATTTTTCCTACGTTTTTTTTCAAAGAAATATAATTAGTAAATTACAATAATTAAAGTTCTAATTTATCAAATAAATGTTGTCAATGTTAAGGTTCAAACAACACGCATCATGCAACAAATAAACATAGTCACTAATTCATAATCAAAGGTAAACTATTGTGTACCAATAACTCACACAAAACATAAGAAGCTTTTCACTAAACAACATGAGTATGATGACTATCATTTTCATCTTCTTCGCTACTATCATCAATTTTAAAGACATTTGGTTGTACTTTACTTTGAGTAGTAGGCTCTGCTTCATGAGTAAAAATATCAAAAATTTCTTCTCCCACATGATGAATACATGCAAAATCTTTATTCGCAACAAATCATAAACTAAATCATAAAATTAGAGTATAGTTATTATGTACTTGTAATTAAATGGATAAATAACTCTATAACAAAAATAAAATACTTATAAACCAGTAAATTACTATCATATGTGAATCCATGCATCTAATTACGAGTACAAATAAAAGCTTGAACATTACATGAAAGAATGGAACTTCTATATTTTGTTAGAACACGTGAACCAATACCGGAAGCTGATTCACCTGGCTCCGTAGTAATTGGAAGGATCATAATATCGTTGATATCTTTGAAAGAATCGAAAATATTTGTTGATTATTCTTCCGCCGATTAAAGACATCAAATTCTTTCCAATTATCAGGCTTCAGTATTGGTTCTTCTAAATAAGTTTCCAATTCAAACTTATTCATGGAAGAATGATCATAAATATCTTGATAATCTCGTATCATTATAAAAAATTTAAGTTTTAAAAATTAAAGGGCCTAATGGGCTGGCCCTTGGCCTACAAGGCTGATCTTTTAAGCTCTTAACTCTACAGGGCAAGCCCTTTTAGGTCTGATTTCATTTGGAGGCTTCATTTTATAAGTCGGACCCTTAAAAGAGCCAGACCTTAAACAGGCTGGCCCAACGGGCTTGAACCAATTTCCCGGCTCTAATAGTAAGACAAGTTTACACATATACTCATATTAAAATAATTATTTTAATGGGGTATTTTATTTGTATTTAGCTTTCTTTTGAATAATTTTTTTAGAACTGCACACACACACATATTACCCAAAAATTTGAGGATGCTATACTTAGCATCTAGGTGGCTCTTAACATCTAAGACACAAGATAGATAATTATTTCCGTGATATTAAGACTAGTAAACTTGAGTTTGGTAAGGTTGGCCATGATTCGAACCAAAAACAATTATATCAATTAGAATCATGCTAAAATTGATGAAACAGAAAGTATCATATTAGAATTAACAAATCATATATTCATAAATAAACATTAAAATTATGAAGATAAACGATATTACAATTTATATAAAGGAGAAAGGTAGAGAGGGAGAGAGAATATAAATGGGGTATAGAGAGGAAGGAAAGTGTAGCAATATAAATAATAACAAAATAGAAACTACTATAAATGTACATAATATATATAGTCCTTTTTTTCTTATTGCACATTTAAAGTTTAGTCTTTGATGGTTTTTATCTTCACACCCCAACAATATTGTAATTATTGAAGTAGTTCCTAAAGAGAGAATTTTATAGTGTTGTGTTCTATATATTTATATGTGCATTAATTTTAAACAAGAATAAGATAACACGGTAAAGAAATAAATTAAATAAATACAAGCTCATAATCACATACTCTTTTGCTCGCAAGCTCATAATCACATACAAATACAAGATAAACCCATGATCATATAGATCACATTATAATGATTATATAGTCATATATAATACTATAAACAAAATGACTTAAAATAAAGAATGACAATGATATGACATAAAATAGCAATAATAAGAGTAACATGGAAAATAAATATTAAAAAAATAAAATGAATATATAAATAAAAAATAATTAGAACAAAAAACGTGTTGATGAAATAAAATGGAAAATGTAAAAGAAATAATATACAACACAATACGAATGAATAGTAAAATATTATAAATAATAAATAAATAAATGAAATAGAATAATATAAAAACATATATAAAATAACAATAAAATGAAATGAAATAAACAACATAAAATGAAAAATATATAACTAATAGAACATAACAAAAAAATTAAATAAATGAAATAAATATAAATGTTAATTACGTCAATAAACAAGTGAAACGTAAATAAAATAGAGTAACATAATATAATAACATAAGATGAAAATAACAAAAGAATATAAAATAAAGAAATATAAATGTTGCATATATAAGAGATTTCCTGAAAATGATAAATAAACATGAAAAGAAAAACTTGTGAATGAGATTAAAATAACATAGAATAGCAATAATAATCTCAAATCTTAACCACAGAACCCGACGTATAATACAATCACACTACTACAGATTTATGTATTTATAACGCTTAATATATGATGATTACAACTAATAAACTTCATGTATGTCAAGATAGAGGTTGCGCAAGGATATATAACGCGTAAAAGTAACGGTTAATAATGTGCACCGTCATGTATTGTGAAGCGGAATTCACGAAAACACAAAAATAATGGTTCTAGTTAATAATCATCATTTATTTAGTGACAAAAAGTGATGGTTTTTTTAAAACAACCGTCATGTAAAACTTATAAAAAAATTTCTTCCAACCTCATATAAGTGAAAACATAAAAATAACAATTATATCTATTGACAAGTAAAGTATGAACAAAAAATCTAAAAAGCACCTTTGAAAACCTTATTCGGTTCAATACCAAGTACCAGTTCTCCTAAGTTAAATATACTTTAGAGTTAAGTATTCAACTCTATTTATACTGACTTATTCCTTTTGTTCTTGGTACTTTTCTAAAAATCACTTTTTCATAACCTAATTATTCTCTCCCTCATCTTGGTCAAATGTTAGAGCGCTTTTTCTATTCACCCTCCTCCTCTTTATCATCCTCCACACGCCCCTCCTCTTCCACCACCGCCTCTACCCCTACCTCCTCCTTTACAAGCTCCTCCCCCTCTCCCCCACCACCACCTTTTTGACTCCTCCTTAAATGGAGGGTCTATTACAGATGTTAGCAAGCTTTGAATACTCTACAAGACGTCTCGCTAGACACGCACATAGTCTGAACAAGAAGTTGGACCTTATCTTACATCACAATCAAGTTGTAGATAATCACTTCTAGTCGGACCTATCATCTCCTTCCTTAGATGTCGCGATGTGTCGAGCAAGGAGGTGGGTCGGGACAAGGAGGATAGCAATAGTGAAGCCCAAAAATAATTGATCGTTAGGGCAATGTAGCCCAACAATATTTTTTTAAAATAAAAAAGTGTCTCTTCACAAGTTATTAGTGAACAACCATTACTTATGTTAACCGTTGCAATTTATATCTACATGTTTGGCTCTATGACATAATCCTTTCTATTCCAAAGGACACGATCAGCCATATAACCCATTAAACCCATTTAACCCATTTAACTATCCACTTATATTTCAACTTTTGACTTTTGTTCTTCATCGATTACATGAGAGAGCAAGGACGAATGGACAAGAGCAGCAAGGGGAAACTGACCTCTCTCGTTCGCACTTTGATTTATTCACACTCTCATTTTCTTTTCTTTTTTTGTTTAATGTTTTGATTATCTTGTGGGGTTGAATAATCAAATTTAAAATTTATTTACGTAAGTCAAATAAGTTATGGTTATTATGTAAAACCCATCACTTTTTAGAATACCATATCAAATGCCTAACGGTTATTAGGAAATCACTATCATCATTTACAAAACCTAACGATTGTGATGTTAGAATCAGTAAACTTTTGTTCAAAGGTTCATTACGATTGTAACTTAAGAACCATAAGAAAAGGCAACCTTTAATAACAATTCTAAACTTATAACCATGAGCAAGTTTCGTCAAGTCTTTTAAAACATGAACCTTCTATCTCGTGCCTCTTCACTTTCCCAAATTATTACACTTAACATGCTTGTCTTTGATCAAACATTGCCCACCACCCTTAGAACCCCATAACAGTTGGATTATTTGGCCATTGACAGTTACATCCAGGGAAACCACATCATCCACTGCTTTCTTTAAACTTCGGTCTGATAGCTGTGTGAGTCACTTTGCTTTCCGTAACTCGCTTTTTCTATTCGAAGACCTAGCCAGGTCACATTCCTTCGCGTGAACTGTTCTTCATATTTTAAGGTTTGGTTTACCTTCTACATTCTCCATTCTCCATTCTGCATTCTCCTTATTTTTCACTTTATCTTGCCTATGTAGGTTTTGACCTTAGTCAAACACACTAAAAAAAAAAGACCTTTTGTAGCGGTTCAATTTGACCGCTACAAATATTCGATTTTGTTGTTGTTTACGCCTAAACCACAACAAATTCGTAGTGGCAGCTATGGTGCCAAAGCGTGGGCTTGTTCGTAACAAACTTTATAGCAGTTATTATAAATAAATTTGCTACAAAGTTGGTGCCAGCTTGGTGCGTTATGGCACGAAGGTTTGTGGCGGGGCATTTGTAGCAGTTACAAGAAATGAACCACTACAAAATTGGAGCTAGCTTGGTGCATTATGGAATGAAGGTTCTGGCGGTTATTTTTGTCGAGGTTGACTGAAAATAACTACTACAAAATGCAAAGAGACACGACATGGGTTGCGGTTTGATAAAACAGACATGTAAACCGCAACAAAATGTCATAATTTGTAGCGTTTTTTGTATAACCGCTACATAATTTTAACCTATATATAAACCCCGGCACTTTAATCTTTTTCTGAAAATAGGTGCAACATGCAACAGAGGATTGGGTTGTAATTTAGATGTCTGTCTCGAATGAAAATATGTAACTGACTTTTTCATCGGAGGTAAGTATCTATTTTGGAAATCCAATCTTCACGTGGCATATTGCACTATTTTCAGTATTGGCAAATTATTGTAGCAGTTCTCCTTGAAACCACTACAGATAGTAAATGCACATACCTCTGTAGCAGTTTTTTCTAATTAATTGCTACAGAATGTGAAGAGACACAATATTTGTCACGGTTCGGAAAAGAAAGGCGTAAACCACCACAAATATTATTAATTTGTAGCGGTTAATGACAAAACCGCTACGCAAATTCAACCTATGTATACCCCTAGCATTCAAATTTTTTCTAAAGATAGTACAACATGCAAATGAAAATTGGGTTGCAATATAGTCATCTTTCTTTGATGAAAATAAGTCAATCACTTTTTCATCGGAGATTCGCATCTATACTTGGATATCCAATCTTCACGTGGCATGTTGTAATATCTTCAGTAACTAAGAAAGCTTGTAGCGGTTTCTCCTTGAAACCACTACAAGATGCAAATTGTCAGATAATTGTAGCGGTTTTGTCTCAATAACCGCTACAGAATGTCAAGTTTCAAGCATTTTGTAGCGGTTAGATAACCGTTACAAAAGGTCACGCTGAACAAGGTAAGGTTTTGTGTTTTGTAGCGGTTTATGCAACAATTTCATTTAAACTGCTACAAATTTTTAATTATTGACACCTTTTTAAACAAGTGCCTTCCTCAAATCAAACCACGCAAGGTTTGATATATTGCCTTTTTCCTTTTAACTTTCATTCTCTTACGTTTAGCTGTAAGATTTAGGGGTTATGGATTATAGGGGAAATATGGGGAAAGGGAAAGAGGTTGTATGCGGTAGTGACAGAGATTTACCGTGATCTCCCAAAATAACCAGATTAGAAAATAATTTGCGTATAATGTAACCTGGGTCGTTTCCAATGCAAGAAAGATAATTACCAAACTCGTAACAAATTTGGGGGAGTTGTTTTCAATGCAAGTAAAGATTAAAACAAAGCAAGAAAACAAGATCAATCAGATTAAAAATGATTAACCCTTAATTGGGATTTCATAACCTTCATTAGACAAAAAGATAATTACCAAACTCGTGATTGATTCTGGACAAACCGAAATCTCTGCATTTGTCCAGATATTCCCTCGACTAGACGATCGTCTAGCATTTGATCGAACACGTGGCGAGCTCGCTGTGCGTTCGCACAATGTTCTCTCAGAACCCGGTCTGACCTATGTCATTTGGATATCAATCTAGATATTAAATCTAATACCTAATCCGCAATTATAATCGGATCCGATTAAAATAAACAAAAACGAATTACGTTACCGATTGAAGCGAGTCCTCGGATTCGTGGAATCCTCAATCCATGGGTCAATCACAGAAGCCTAGCCTATCATAGCTATGCAGAACAAAAATGGGAAAGAGATGAAGAAGTTCATCATGAACACGAAGAACACGATGAACGGATGAAGAACAGTTGAGAGAAAATGAAACTTCTGTATTTTAATCCAAAACTGAGTAAAAACGTGAATGAAAATCTGTTTGTGGCTGCTGCCTCACTTAACCTAAAATGGAAAAATGAAATGGGGCTCCAATCCACAATTCAGGCCCAAAACAGAAAATAATAAAAAATGGGCTTTAATTACAAATTCGAGCCCAATTAAAAATCCTACTTCGGCTCCAAAATCGACCGCCCTCTTGTCCGAATTTGCCCTTTATGTCTTCATAACAATTGTAGATCTCTGAATCATCTAAAATATGAAACAAAAATGAGGCAAATCTGATGTCTGGTTCAAGAGTTATGGTAGGAATAGTGAAGCAATATAAAACTGGAATTTTATTATTAAAAATGGCTAAAATATAATCAAAAGCTCAAAGCCCAAATAAGTATAAAAGCCATTATTTATTAACTAAAGAGTCCTAAATTATTAATCAAGAGATAAAAAGAAGTGTATGAAATATTCTATTATCAGGTAGAGTGCCTCTTAGGGGTGGTAGTAGTTGAAGGGGCTGTAATAGAGGCCGTGGGGATGGGCATGGGGGTCGAAATATTCCTCTGCCAATGCAGGAAGGGACAAGACCCACAACCAGAGACACTAGGGGGAGGACAAGGTGTACATCTATCCCTCAGTGACCTTGATGATGATGAAAATGATGAGATAGAGATTGACTTTCCTATTGGTAAGGTGGAGTGATTTATTGAAAGGGAGGAGGAGCGGGACCAAATTGAGGTGGATGTCGAAGGTAAATGTAAGTATTTTCGTGACAAAATTCCTAACGGTTAATGAAATTATATTTAAATGTAATACAAAAATGTTTTTATAATTGTGCAAATCCGTAAGGGAACATCTGCAGGAGGACGCTGGATGTTCCCAGTGTGAATCTGTTGTAGGGGCCTCACGTTGTAGTCGACTGGAATGAGCACACGGATATGCCGATCGGCAAAGGTGGTCACCTGTTCAACCGCTACTTGACACAGCTGGGTGGGAATTGGGAGCGGTTCCCCATCCACTTCCACAATTGGAAGCATATTCCGAAGGGGACGAAGGACACATCGTTTGAGGAAGATGTGCAGGTAAGTTATTTTGTTTATATTTATTTATTTAAGGGTAAAGGAGCGATAATACACATGTGTTTTGCCTCAGGGAGCGCTCAGCACCACGAGAAATTTTCTGGACCAATTTTACACATGTGGTTAGCCTTTGGGAGCAAAAGTCACATGGGGGGTTAGTTGACCGTTAGGTCAACGGTTAGTTTGGATGGAGTTACTGTTCATGCTGACGTGGCGCTGACGTGGACGCCAAATAAGAAGAAATCTGAGGTGGAAAATAATTTTTTTTTTATTTTTTTTTTAAAAAAATAATACTCCCCCCTCCGCGGCGGGCCTCACCACGCAACCCGGGTGGCCGGCGACGGCCGGGCCACCACTATCGGCGACGGCGGCGGCTGGCCGGCCACCCCGATTACCGACGGGCATGGCGGGCGGGCCATCACCACGGCGGCGGCGGCTGGCTGCCGGCCACCACCGACCACCGGGTCGACGTCAGTGGTGGCGGGTTTGCCGGCCGCCGGCGGTGCGGGGCCCGCCCGGCGGAGGAGGGAGTATTATTTTTATAAAAAAAAAATTAAAAAAAAATTCCACCTCAGCAATTCTTCTTATTTGGCATCCACGCGCATGAACAAGAACTCCATCCAAACTAACCGTTGACCTATCGGTCAACTAACCCCCATGTGACTTTTGCTCCCAAAGGCTAACCACATGTGTAAAAATTGGTCCGTAAAATTTCTCGTGGCGCCGAGCACTCCCCGAGGCAAAACACATGTGTATTATCGCTCCTTTACCCTTTATTTAATTATTAATAATTAAATTATGATACAACATAAGTTTAAAGTCTGAGCCAACACGAAGAGGTACTTACTGCTGAAGATAGGGGACGGCTGGAAGAACCAGAGGGGTCGCAACTACAACAAGATGTATGGAGATGAGACAATTCCTCTACAACAGCTGATCGAGAACGTCCCAGATGGCGTTAACCCAAATGATTGGGCGAGTATTGTCCATGCCAGGAGGACCCCACAGGGACAAGTATGTTTTTAAATAATTATTGTAATATACGTTTAATGTTGATTGCAATTTAGTTGTATCTAGATCCACATTCAATTCAACACGCATGTAATATTAAATATTTAAATTTGTTGTAATGATTTCACATTTTTTTTAAAATTGTTGGATATACTTATGCATTTTTTAATATTTATTTAAAAAAATATTCCGTATTGTTTTATTTTGTCTTGCTCTTGTTTTTATTCCGATTTCTTTTAATTTCATAACAAAGTGATTGTTTTTAAAAGAGACATAAATAAATTTTTTAAATAATAATGTTGTGAATTTGTTTTATGTTTTATTTTATCTATTGAAAGTAATTTGTTGATTAATATATTACATTATCTATTCAAAGTTTTTTTTTAAAAAAAGAAGATAACATTATTTATGAGCTTCTAAAATTTATAATGAGTGCATAACACATGTAGGCTCGCCCCGCAGGAACACCGGAAGCCGAACGACAAGAGGATCCATCACACGTAGGATCCAAGACGTTTTCTTGTGACCTGATGAGTCGGGTAATTTCAAAGTTAAATTAATTTTAGGTTTATACTAGAGAATTATTGATTTTTTTAAATAACAAAGTTTATATTCTTTTAATTCTTTCAACAAAGGAAGGCTCGGTTAGAGAACCGTCGTACGTACTATGGGGAGCTATTCACATACACCCATAGACACCATGATGGGACGACGACCTCTCAAACAGCAAAGGAGATTATAGTAAGTTACAAACAAATGATTTATATAGTTTATTTCAATTAAATTAAATTGTTTGATTAATGTCTTATAAAATGTGTGCACCAGGGGCGGATTGATCGACCCGAGCATCATCGCGATCGTCCCATACCCCGGAGTTATAAGGGTCTCGTGGATCCTACGCCCTATTGAAAGCTATCGTGGGCCCAATCGAGCATCCCGGGCACATTAGGGGTATGAGGCTAGGCGCCGGGCCTAACATAGTTTACGGCAAGACCGCCGCGCCGAGGTCGGAACCTTCGGCTCGAGAAGGCACTTGTTTGTATTAAAAATGTTTGTTATCTATCGTAGTTTACTATTTTTGTTTTTAGACAATTTTATGTCTTTAAAATATTTGTTATCTTTTATTTTTTTGGTATTTGATAATGGAGTACTATTTTGATACTTATATTAATTTATATTAGTTTATTAATGTTAATTATATTACATAACAATTGTTATTGAAAATAGAAAAGATGATATATATTTAATTCAATATATTTATCATAAATATAATAATGGAATAAATTTAGATTGGAAAAAAACATATAAATTGTTAACCATTGTAGCGGTCAACATAAAGAAACCGCCACTAAGGTATAACATTTGAAATTCAAAACAAAACACCCGCCACTTTTTTAAACGGTCTTCATTTTGTAGCGGTTATTTTAACCTCAACCGCTACAAATTTCAAATTCAAACTTATTAAAAACCCACCAGAGATTTGTAGCGGTTGATATCACAAATCGTTACAAATGTTCAGTGGCCCTTATTATGTAGCGGTTTTTAAACCGCTACAAAATTTCATTTGATATTTGTAGTGGTTGAGGTAGCGTTTTTCAACCGCTACAAATGATCTAATGAAATGTTGCGTTTAAGGAACAAATGTTGTGAAGATAATTAAGCATTCTCTCTTCATTTATATTCTATCCTTGCTTTATTTACTACATACGGATAAGTCATGGATCAAGTTGTCGCGCAATTCTCCTGCTTATTTGGCAGGATTGAACACTTTCTTAGATTTTGCTTTTTCTCACACTAGCTATAATGGCAAGATTGTGTGTCCGTGTTGTCGATGCAAGTTTAAGAAGTGGCATACATAAGAAGTTGCTAAGAACATCTCGCTTTTGAAGCCTTTCCCGAAGAATATACATTATGGGGAGTCCATGGTGAGAAACATGCTGTGAGATATGGGGATCATCTTCCTCGAAGCTCACAAGTAGGAAATCAATTAGATTACGATAATCCGGTTAATGAAGCTGTTTGCAATGCTTTTGGTTTTCAAGACGACAACTTCACCGCAGATGTTCAGGGGTGCAGAACTTGTTTTCTTCAGGAATGATGCAGCTCAAGAATTTTTTGCCTCATGGATGAGAGTAATCATCCTTTGTATCAAGGTTGTCGGAAATACTCCAAATTATCTTTCTTGATCAAATTGTACCATATCAAGTGCTTGTGTGGGATGACTAATAGGACAATGTTGATGTTGCTAGAATTAATACGAGATGCTTTCCCCGACGTTGAGACATTCCCACCATCTTCTACGAGGCCAAGAAGATAATTAACATATTAGGCTTGAACTACAAAAAAAATCGATGCATGTCCCAACATCTCGTATGCTTTATTGAGGAGTGGACTCTCATAGGGAGACTTGTAAGAAGTGTCACACATCGAGGTTTAGGAAAGTTTGGAAAGGAAAAAAGAAGAAGAAACCAAGAAAGATTCTCGTGTATTTTTCTTTAAAACCTCGCTTACAAAGATTCTTTGTGTCGTCTAAGACAAACTTGAGCATATGAGGTGGCATGAAGCTGACAAGAATGAAAATAGTGAACTAAGACATCCACAAGATGATGAATCGTGGAAAGTGTTCAACTCAGACTTTCCAGATTTCGAGGTGGACCCTAGAAATGTTTGGCTTGCTTTGGCGACTAACGGTTTCAATCCGTTTGGGAATCTTAGCACAAGCTATAGTATATGGTCATTTGTCTTAAAGCCTTACAACTTGCCCCTTAGATGTCTAATAAACAAAGCTCCTTCATTATGTCTATGATCATTCCAGGCAAAAAGGCACTGGGAAATGACATCGATGTGTATCTCCAATCGCTTATTGAGGAGTTGGTGGACATGTGGAATGTAGGCATCGAGACGTATGACACGCATGAGAAGACACTGTTCAACTTGTGTGTGGCCTTGATGTGGACAATAAGTGACTTTCCTAGCTTGGGAACAATATCTGGGTGGAATGTGCATACCAGCCTTGCGTGTCCAGCTTGCAATTTTGACTCTAACTCTGTACGGCTTCCCCACAGTAGTAAGTGGTACTTTATGGGTCATCGAAGGTTTCTCGATGGTATGCACAAGTTTAGGTTGCAACGCAATTGTTTCAATGGGCAACAGGACAAAATGAGGACCTCCTCAGAATTTATCCGGTGGAGAAATCATAGAGCAGCTTCAAGATGTTGAATTTGAGTATGGAAATAAAGACGATGCAGCAAAAGCCGGGACAAAGACTGCCAGGGCTTCTACTTCTACGCCTCAACAATGGTGGAAGATAAGCATCTTCTACACTGTTCCGTATTGGAAAGATAATTTGCTTCGGCACAGTCTGGATGTCATGCACATTGAAAAAATGGGTGCAATAATATGTTGTACACGATTTTTTTTGAACCAGGCAAGTCAAAAGATCATCTTCAAGCGAGAAAATATTTATAGGACATGTGAGTTCATTGAGACGCGTGGCCGGATAAGCATTACATATTTCAACCGGAAAAATTCACCCTAACAAAATCGAATAAGGAAATCTTCCTCACAGCGTTGAAGAAAATAAAAGTTCTTGACGGGTATTCAATTAACATTTCATGATGTATTGACATGCAGGCTCGAAAGGGTGCTAGGCTGAAAAGTCATCACTCACATGTGCTTATGCAACAGTTACTTCCACTGACCATGAAAACTACACTACCTTTCGATGTGTCAATCGTTTTGGTTGAGTTGTGTTCTTTCTTCAGGAAGTTTTGTTCCAAGGTTTTGATTGTGGAGTAGCTCGAGTAGCTGGAACAAAAAATCATTCTTACGCTGTGTCATTTGGAGATGATCTTTCCTCTGTCCTTTTCCACATTGATGGTTTACCTTACAATACATCTTGTTCACAAAACAAAGCTTGCGGCCCAAGTTCAATACCAATGGATGTATCCTATTAAGAGGTACTCATTTAAAGTTAATTACTTCAAAGCATTACTTCCTAGTCGCACATTTCAAGCATTGATATATCGACATTTTTCCTTTACTTTATAGGTTTCTTGGGAAACTAAAATCTTACGTGAGGAATAAGGCGTGGTCTGAAGGTTCAATAGTAGAAGGTTATATAGAGGATGAGATCTTGTATTGTTGTTAAAGGTATTTTGATGACATTGAGATGTCTTTCAACTGACTGCCTTATGTAGACGATTGTCCTAAGCTAGAGCCAAAGCCATCAGTAACTGAGTTGTTAATCCCTCGTGTTGGTAAACCAGTTGGCGGAAGTGAGAACTTAAACCGATGTTGCTAAGAAGTTTCAAGCACATAGACATGTATTGATTAATTGCACTAAAGTTCAACCTTTCCTTTAGTAAGGATTGCATACAGATATATGTTATCCTATATATTTCCTTACATTTTATACTTACATTTCATGATGATCATCACAAGTTTAATTGCAGGGAATTCAGGAGTTATGTGAAGTGTCAACTAAGGATCCGTTCAAAGACATCCTCCAAAATTGATAAAAGGTCCATAGAGAATTCCCAAGTTTTTTACGCGGAGAATACTAAATGACCACAACCTACACTCACAAGAATTGAGCTCTTGCACTTGACCCGCTTGACCAGTGCCCAAAGATTTATAGTATATAATGTCAATAGTTTCAAGTTTTGCACAGTTTCATGAGATCAAGGATTGCTAACCTAAAACTTAGGTATTTATGGCACGTCTCGGGGGATAAGGAGTTATGCGAGAAAGAAGGACGAGAACATGCAGTTCATTGACGTCCCATATTATGGAAAAGCGCTTGATGTGGTAAAAATAAATTACCAAGGCGGTTTCACCGTGATGTTGTTCAAGTGTTTGTGGGCAAATACAACAACTTCCCGGGACTCACGATCGACGACTTAGGCATCACAATGGTGAATTTCTCTCGGCCTATTCATACTAGTCGGTTTGAAGATGATGAGCCATATATTTTTGCCTCGTAGGCACATCGGGTTTATTATGTCGCGATGAGAGGCACGTAGATTGGAATAAGATGGTTCACTTAATGCCTCGGACCTTTACAACATGGGAGACGTTGATAACGTCGCCTACGAGAGTGAACCGTTCCGGCTTGCCGCTTTTGAAAACTTCTTCCCGGATGGCGATGACAATTTACCTATAGTTTGGTACATTTTTTAAGATACGCTTTATGAAATAATAACTATTAATTTAAGTTTCATTTATGTTCAAACATATTAAACTCACAAGTAACATTTTCTCCATACTTTTTTTGTGTGGATGGCAACGAAGATTGAGATAAAAAATTATGCTTACGGTAACATATTTAATTTGTAATCCTCTTTTATTTTATTTTATTTTTCTTTTAAAAAAACCATAATAGCATTTGTAGTGGTTATATAACCGCTACAAATATACAAACCACTACAAAAATTGTCGCCTCAACCGCTACAAACACAAACCGCTACCAAAAATGTCATATCAACTACTACAAATGTTATGCAAATATCAATATAAATATGCCAATCACACCACATTTTATATGCTTTAGCTTCTATTTCTACACACGTTTTCTCTCGATTTCTCTCATGTGTCGACATTTTCTGAAGAGGTTAATTGTTTAAAGAGGGTAAGTATTGTTCAAACAAATCAAATATGATAATCATCTGTTTACAAATATTTCTTTTTTCTTCTAACTTTATGATACTAATTTTTTCAATTCTCAATTTTAGGAACATTTTTCAACATTCCGTCCTCTTTCACATACATGATTTTAAGAATTAAATATTATTTAAATGAATTCATAATTAGTTCTTATTATACTGACACATTATCATTTTTACAGCTATATAACCATCATATATAATCAAATATCATATTTTAATATCAATTATGTTTACTAAAAATATAAATCATTTATCTTACAATTATTAGTTAATTAATAAAATAATCTAAAACGATTTTTTTTATTTTTTTATTTTTAAAATTATTCATTTGTAGCGGTTCCATAACCCTACAACTTCTCACATAAAACTTTTTCCGTCCTTTTGTATCGGTCGTGAAACCTTGAATATGGATAAAGTTTTTAACAAAGGTGGCAAATTTTTTTCAAAAAAAATGGTAGGAATATTTTGTAGTGGTTACTTAACCGCTGCACCATAATTTGAAACTTTGGTGCCTTTTTTAAAATTTCATCCAATTTTGTAGCGGTCACTGAACCACTACAAATTGTTGCCGCCATTTTTCAAGATTTTTGGTGATGTATTTAGTAGTGGTTATGTAACCACTACAATTTTGGTTAATTTCATATTGAAGCGGTTGCTTAACCACTACAAATGCTTCACATATGACATCATCCTAGCCTCATATAGTAGCGGTAGTTCAAAACCGCTACGATTACACGATGTGGCTAATGTATATGTAGTAGTGGCACTACAAAAAAAACTATCATTTGTCGCGGTCCATCTGTAGCGGTCATAAATAACCGCTACAAAATCACTATTTACTGGATTTTTGTTGCGGTTTTTTAATGAACCGCAACAAATTAATGTTTGCTGAGATATTTGTAGCGGTTACTCTAAAGAAAACCGATACAAATGTGGCACGAATCTTAGTGGCGCAACATTTGTTGTGGTTTTATGGGAAAACCGCTACAAGTTTGGCGCAAACGTTTGGCGCGTAATGGCGCGAACTTTGTCACTGTAATTCTGTAGCGGTTATACCAAAGAAACCGCTACAGGATAGCGGAACGACAGTGTTTTGTCGCGGTGGTTGTGAAGCGAAGCTACAACCGCGTCAGATAATATAATTTTGTAGTGGTTTGTCCACTAACCGCTACAAGTATTTTTGCTATATATAGATAACCGTCCGTTCTGAGATAATTATAAATTTTCAGAAAATACCAAATGCAGCACGCGAATGAACATTCTCACGAGTAGTCGAAGACATGCAGATATCCGCCGCCCCGATCTCTTATGTCGAGAGATAAGAGCGGCAGATATTTGCCTCTCTTCTTTGTAGCCGAGAAGATTCATTCGAGTGACAATCCATATTTGATTTTTTTTCTCTAACATGAAGACTTCTACTCTTCTGAAGATAGTTGAACGTGCACCGCTACAAATGTAGCGCTATAATGATTTTTTTTTCATTATAGCCACCTTTCTCTCTGTAAAATATCTCTGATCAAAATGAGTCAGTGAGTGTTTCCAGGGAGATTGGTGGCTATACTGAATGCGAATCTTCACGTGTATGTTAGACTATTTTTACGTAAACTAATTATTCCTAATTTATTACTTTCGAGTGTTTTGGGAAACGAAGAAGATAAATAAATTAATTGAAATTACTATTATTTTAAATATTTTCACCAAACTAATTGGTTTGACTCACAAACCAATTAGTTTGGATTTTTTTCCCACAAAAGTAACTTTGTAGTGGTTAAGCTACAACCGCTACAGAATAGCAATGGGCTCGATTTTGTTGCGGTTAATTGACTCCAACCGCTACAGAATTGTAAAAGTCTCTAATTTGTCGGGGTTCTTTGATTGCGACAAATTTTCACAAAGAATGAGGCAAATTTATCACGGTTTTTGTTGCGGTTTATCCCTCACCGCAACAAGTTTTATCATTTTGTCGCGGTTATACGTAAGAACCGCTACAAATGTAGCGGTTTTTTTTAACTATTCCTCTCATTTTGAAAATCCTGCGCTTAAGGTTTTGATATTTCACCTTTTAACTTTTCAACTTCTACCTTTCAACTTGTACCTTTCGACATCATGGTTTCTAAAGATAAGGGAAAAGAGAAAGTTTTTGATCGAGAGAGAAGACCTATAAGGGCGTAGTAGTAGAGGGGCCATACGAGAGGGCGAGGGCTCAGTAAATATCCTCCGCCCCGGGTGGAGGGGAGGGAGTTTGATGAACTCTTTGCGATGAGGAAATCCCAAACATAGAGACCGTAGGGGAGAACGGGGTACAAGTCTCAAGGCCGAGCGACGTGGACGAAAATGCGGAGATCCATATTGAGATTCCCATAGCCGAGGCGTAGCGGTTTCTCGATGAGGAGAATGAGCGGGACCAGGGGAACCCCCGACCATCTTCTTCGCGGTCCACCGGATTTGTGGTGGATGTTGAAGGTAAATATAATCAATTTTTTGTCAAAAAATTAAATTAAATTTTCTTACGTGTAATTTGAATTTATTTAAACACAATACAACAATGTGTTTATAATTGTGCAGATAAACATGGGAACATCAGCAGGAGGGCGTTGGATGTTGCCGCAGTCACTCAGATGGATGGCTATCGCGTCATAGTCCCCTGGAACACAGACATAGACCAGCCGATCGGCAATGGTGGTCATCTGATGAATCGATTCCTGTCAGAATTTGGCGGGAATTAGGCATGGTTTCCGATCTTTTTCCACGATTGGAAAAAAGATTCCACCGGAGAACAAGAACAAACCGTTTTCTGACGTTGTTCAGGTAACTTATGTTGTTTAATTAAATTCAAATATTAATAGTAATAAGTTGTGGTTTATTTATGTATTTATTCATTTCTTACTTAATTACTAACTAAATTATGATACATAAAAAGTTTAACGAGCCATCCATAAGAGGTACGTACTCATGAAAATGTGTGAGGGGTGGAAGAGCTAGGAGGGTCGTCTCTACAACGCGAGAATGGAGATTCGACTATGCCTCGCAGCGGTGATCGAGAACGTCCGAGATGGCGTGGACCCAAATGACTAGGCGGGTTTTGTCCATTATCGGAGGGGTCAAGATGGACAGTACGTTTTTTATTAATCGTAGTTTAAGTTTTTTTTTAAAAAAAAAACATGAGTTAATTTATTGTGACAACTTTGTTTAAATTAATTTTGTTTGAGTGTGGTTTAAAAATATAAATATTGATTAAATTAATAGTTTAACTTAATTTATAGTTTAAATACACTTGAAATATAGGTTACAAGAAATCATTTAAACCTATAAATAGTAAGTCACTTAACATTTTGTTTGCTGCTCCTTGCGTGCTCTCGTCGAAGGAACACCGAGAAGCCGGTCACATCGAGGGTCCATCACACGGGGAACCAAGACGTTTGCTATGACCTACGGTGAGATGGTATGTTGAAAGATCAATTAAATTTAGGTTTAAAAGATGATTGTTTTGTTTTTGAAATAATAAAGTTTATATTCTTTTAACTCTTTCAAGAAGAGAAGGCTCGGGAGGAGAACCATGAGAGACGGACTATGGGCGGTTGTTCATACGGACACATAGACACCGTGATGGGACACCGACTTCTGAGGCAGCAGAGGAGATAATAGTAGGTCAAAAATATTATTATTTATATAGTTAATGTTGTATATTTAAATTGAATCAAATATAGTTTGATTAATGTTTTCTGAAATCTCGTGTGTCGGGCCGGATTGAGCGAGCCAGCCGATCGCGAGCGTCGCGGCCCGGAGTCACAAGGGTCTGTGGATCCTATAGCCCCTTTGAAAGCTGTTGTGGGCCCAAAAGAGCATCCTGGCCGGGTGAAGGGTATGGGATTAGGCGCTAGGCCTAGCATGGTGTACGGCAAGGCCTCTGGCTCTGAGGCCGGCACCTCTGGCTCGAGAAGGCCCCCACCGGCGGAGGTTGATGCGATCATTACCGTGAAGGTTCCGCGCAGTTGCCGAGCGTTCATTGCGCACATCGGCCGCGAATGATGCCAAGAGAAGGCGCCGGCAAGAGAGATACGACCGTTGGGTATTGAGTCAGAGGCATACTTGGGATGCTGTTCACGATGCCTTGACTGAGTTGATGCCTGATGACGGTTTCCAACTCCCGAGCCTCCCCTTTGTTCGGCGACAAGGATTCCCCTTCTCCCCTCCCCTCCCCCTCCGTCCGTCTACGAGGATCAAATTCGGCGTCCTCCCCGCGCGATGACGATGGCGATGCTACCTCCGGGTCATGCACGAGCCCCCTCGAGACGGGACTCCGATCATCGGCTCGGGCTCTTGATAGTTAGTTTTTATTTTGAACCGCTGGATGTTTGTTTTCTTTATTATGTTATTTCGCTTGTTGACTTTTTTATTTGGAGTAATATTTCAATACTTATATTCCATTTATATTAGGTTCTTAATGTTACTTATAATATATAACGTACAATATAAAATTTAGTATAGCTAAATAAAATAGATATTGTAAAAAAATTAATGGAGTTAATATGAAGGCAATAAAAAGTAATTTTCTCAAATAAAATTGATTTTTTGAAAATAAATAAACATTTGTCGCGGTTAACACAAATAACCGCAACTAAATTCAAATGGCTATAATTTTGTAGCGGTTACAAATATATTGCGGGATTTTGAATTCAAAATCGCCAATTTGTATCGGTTGTTGTGGCGGTTTACCAACCGCGACTAAATGTTGGCGGGATTTTGAATTCAAAAATTGTAGCGGTTAGATAACCGCGACTAAGTGAATTTTCATATTTGTCACGGTTTATGTAGCGGTTAATGAACCGCTACAAAGTGTTTCCATGTTGCATTTAAACATCTCAGGTGATGTTATGAAGGTAATTAAACATTCTCTCTACATTTATATTGTATCCTAGCTTTGTTAACTACATATGGATAAGTCATGGATCAAGCTACCGCGCAGTTCTCCTGTATATTTAGCGGGATTGAAAACTTTCTTAGATTTCGCCTTCTCACACGCTAGCATTAATGGCAAGATCGTGTGTCCTTGTTGTAGATGCAAGTTTAAGAAGTGGCAAACGCGAGAAGGCGCTATGGAACATCTTCTTATCAAGTCTTTCCCAGAAGGATATACATTCTGGCAAGTTCATGGTGAGAAGTGTGGTATGAGATACGGGGATCATCTTCCTCAAACCTCACAAGTAGCAAATCAAGGACATCAACATGATCCGGTTAATGAAGCTGTTCACGATGCTTTCGGTGTTCAAGACGACAACTTCACGGTAGAAGTTCAGGGTCCAGAACCAGTTTTCTTCAGGAATGATGCAGCTCGATAATTTTTCGCCCTAATGGATTAGAGCGATCGTCATTTGTATCAAGGTTGTCATAAATACTCAAAATTATCTTTTCTGATCAAATTGTACCATATCAAGTGCTTGTGTGGGATCACTGATAAGGCAATGTCGATGTTGTTGGAATTACTACGAGATGCTTTCCCAACAGATTAGGCCCGAACTACGAAAAATCGATGCCCGTCCCAACGATCGTATGCTTTATTGAGGAGAGGATGCTCGGAGGGAGACTTGTAAGAAGTGTCACACTTCGAGGTTCAGGACAGTTCGGAAGGGAAAGAAGCAGAAGAAGAAACCCGAAAAGATTTTAAAGTACTTTCCTTTAAAACCTCGCCTACAAAGACTGTTTATGTCGTCTAAGATAGCTGAGCATATGAGGTGGCATGAAGCTGACAAGAGTGAAGATGGTAAACTCAGACATCCATGGGATGCTGAAGCTTGGAAAGCGTTCGACTCAGACTTTCCTGATTTTCCGGCGGACCAGAGAAATGTTCGTCTTGCATTGGCGACCGACGGTTTTAATCCGTTTGTGAATCTTAGCACAAGCTATAGTATATGGCCAGTTGTTTTGATACCTTACAACTTGCCGCCTTGGATGTGTATGAAACAGAGCTCTTTCATTATGTCCATGATCATTCTAGGCAAAAAGGCACCGGAAATGACATCGATGTGTACCTCCAACCGCTTATCAAGGAGTTAGTGGAGTTGTGGAATGTTGGCGTCGAGACGTATGACGCGCACGAGAAGACATTGTTCAACTTGCGTGCGGCGTTGATGTAGACTATCGTGACTTCCTTGGACTGGGAACATTATCCGGGTGGAATGTGCATACCGGCCTTGTGTGTCCGGCTTACAATTTTGACTCTGACTCGGTGCGCCTTCCCCACAGTCGCAAGTGGTGCTTCATGGGTCATTGGAGGTTTCTTGATGGTGCGCACAGTTTAGGTTGCAACACAATCGTTTCAATGGGCAACAAGAAAAAGAGGACCTCCTCGGAATTTATCCGGTGCGAAATCATAGAGGAGCTTGTGGATGTTGAATTTGAGTATGGGAAAAAGACGATGCAGCAAAGGCCGGCACAAAGACGCCGGGCCGGTTACGTGCCCGAGCAATGTCGAAAGATAAGCGTCTTCTTCGTCTTCCGTATTGGAAAGATAATTTGCTCCGACACGATCTGGATGTCATGCACATTGTGAAGAATGTGTGCGACAATGTGTTGTACACGATTCTGAACGAACCAGACAAGTCAAAAGATCATCTTCAAGCGAGGAAAGATTTACGGGAGATGGGGGTTCGTGGAGACGCGTGGCCGGATGAGCATGACAGATTTCAACCGGCAAAATTCACGCTGACAAAACCGAATAAGGAAATCTTCCTCGCGACGTTGAAGAAGATAAAGTTCCCGACGGGTATTCAAGCAACATTTCACGATGTGTTGACGTGCGGGGTCGAAAGGTCACTCGGGCTGAAGAGTCATGACTCATGTGCTTATGCAATGGTTACTTCCGCTCGCCATCAAAAATACGCGCCACCGGATGTGTCGATCGTTTTGGAGGAGCTTTGTACTTTCTTTCGGAAGTTGTGTTCCAAGGTTTTGATTGGGGAGGAGCTCGACCCCGCAAATGTAAAATCATTCTTACACCGTGTCATTTGGAGATGATCTTTCCTCCATCATTCTTCACGGTCATGGTTCACTCCGATAGTACACCTTGTTCACGAAACAAAGCTTGTCAGTGGCCCGGTTCACTACCGATGGATGTATCCTATTGAGAGGTACTCATTTAAAATTAATTACTTTAGCATTATATTACTCCCTAGTCCCACGTCTAACTATTGATGTATTGGCATTTTCCCTTCATTACTTTATAGGTTTCTTGGGAAACTAAAGTCTTACGTGAGGAATAAGGCGTCCACGAAGGTTCAATAGCAAAAGGCTATATTGGGGATGAGGTCTTGTATTTTTGTTCCATGTACTTTGATGACATTGAGACGTCATTCAACCGACCGCCTCATGTTGACGATTGTCCTGAGCCAGAGCCATCAGGAACAGAGTTGTTAGTCCCTCGTGTTGGTAAACCAGTTGGCGGAAGTGAGAATTTCAAACTCACGGCACTTGAGAAGATTCAAGCACATAGACATGTCTTGATCAATTGCACTAAAGTTGAACCGTACCTTCGTAAGGATTCCACATATTTATATATATATATATATATATATATATATATATATATATATATATATATATATATAGATGCTATCCTATATATTTCCTTACATTTTATACTCAAATTTTATGCTCGTCATCGCATGTTTAATTGGGCAGGAATTCGAAGCCATGTGAAGCGTCAAGCGAGGATCCGTTCGCGGACATCCTCCGAAATTGATAGAAAGGTCCACAAGAGAATTCCCTGGTTGGTTTAGGAGGAGAATAATGAATGACCACAACCCGCACTCACCAGAATTTAGGGCTCTCGCACTCGGTCCACTTGACCACGCCCAAAGATTTACGGCATACAATGTTAATGGTTTCAAGTTTTGCACCGTTTGACGATATCAGGGATTGCTGACCCAAAACTCAGGTGTATATGGCACGTTTGGGATGAGAAGTTATGCGAGCAGGAGTGATGGGAACATGCAGTTCGGTGACGTCCTGTATTATGGAAAGCTGCTTGATGTGGTCAAGATAACTTACCAAGGCCTTTTCCCCGTGACGCTGTTCAAGTGTTTGTGGGCGAATACGATAACGCCCCGGGGACTCACGACTGACGACTTAGGCATCACATCGGTGAATTTCTCCCGGCCTATTCACACTGGTCTGTCTGAAGATGACGAGCCGTATATTCTTGCCTTAGAGGCCCAACAGGTTTATTATGTCGCCGATGAGAGGCACGTGGATTGGAATATGGTGGTTTACTTAAAGCCTCGAGACCTTTACGATATGGGCGATGGTGATAACGTCGCCTATGATTGTGAGCCGTTCCGACGGCCTAGTTTCAAAAACTTCTTCCCGAGACGGCGATGACAATTTACCTATAGTTCGGTAAGTTTTTTAATATACGTTTTATGAAATAATAACATTTAACCAAAGTTTTATTTGTGTTCAAACATATTCAACTCACATGCAACATTTTATCCAAACTGTCTTTGTAGGGATGGTGACGAAGATTGAGAGAAAAGAATAGCAATGTATTAATCTGTAATCTTCTTATTATTATTTTTTAAAAAAACCACAAGAATATTTGTAGCGGTCATATAACCGCTACAAAAGCAATAAAAAACCGCTACAAAAGGAAACCGCTACTAATGGCGTGTCACCAACCGCTACTAAATGACTCCGCTACAAAAATTAACAACTAAACCGCTACAAAATGATTCGCTGGATATCACAATAGATACCCCCACCCACCCACATTTAATATGCTTTTTGGTTCCCGCTTCTCCATGGTTTCTCTCCGTATCTACTCATAATTGTTCGTTTTCTCAAAGAGGCTAAGTGTTTGAAGTAGGTAAGTGCCGTTTAACCGCATTAAATCTAATGCTTATTTTCTACCCCTGCCGATACTAACTTTTGTTATTTTATAGGTGCATTTCGTATTTTTTTACACTTTCTTTCTACTTTCTCGTATATATTATTCATCCACCTTCACACACATTTTTTTTGTAGAAGTAATTATATCGCTTAATTAACACATTCTTTCTACTTTCTATATATTCTCATTGTTTTCTATTATGTATTAACCTTATGTCAACAAATATCATATTTTAATATAATTTATTTTCACAAAAAATATAATTTATTATTAATACAATGTTTAACTAATTAATTTAATTAATAATTTTTTTAAATTCCATCCATCTATTTGTAGCGGTTAGTAAACCACTACAAAAACGAACAAAAAATATGACCACGCAAAAGAAATGGAATATTTTGTAGTGGTAGATAACCATTACAAAAATTAAATACTAAAAATTGCCGCCAATATTTTACCAAAAAATGGCGGGATGCTTTTTGTAGCGGTTCACAACCGCTACAAATATTGGCGCTAAAATTTCCCAAATATTGCGCGGGAATATTTTGAAGCGGTCATGTAACCGATGCAAAGTTTGAAACCTTTTTGACGGTCATTTTTAATATAATTAGTTGCGGTTATGTAACCGCTACAAAAAAGTGGTCGAGCTCCATTTGTAGCGGTTTTATAAACCGCTACTAATGATCAAATAACGAGTAAATCTTACGTCATATAGTGGCGGTTAATTGTAACCGATTCTGGATCTGATGCGGTCATGATATATGGAGTAGCGGTTTTTAACCGATACAAATAGGTTTGCCATAGGTGATTTTGTTGCGGTTTGAGTAACCGCTACAAATGTCATTAGTATCGGTTAAAACCGCTACAAATAGGCCATTTTAACCACTACAAATGCCCTTTTTTTTGTAGTGTGGGTTCGTAAAACCACTAGAAAGCAGCTTGTAATGGTGTGTTTTATAGCGGTTTGTATAATCGCTACAAATGTAGTCTCGTAACCGTTAAAACCGCTACAAATAGTCTTTTTTTTGTATTGACGTCTTTTTTTGGTAAAACACATTACTCTGTTCTCTGTGGCTGACTAAATGAGTTTTATTTTCTTCTTAAAATGACCAGTTCAACTTGATGTGGCACTAATAATGCCCCTAGTTCAGATAATTCCTTTAGTACAGTTCTGATAATGTTCCCACTGGTATTGATATTGTCACTAGGCAACCTAGAAATGAGACTCCACAGTAGGTGTTAGAATGAGTGCAATATATTGTAAGGAGGGGCCGCTATGCCTTGACTTTTGTGAACTAAGCAAAGATTGTTGGGAGAAAATTCGAGGTTACATGAAACAATGACGATCAATCTCTATATCCGTCACACTTCATCAACTACATACATTAGCTTATAATTAATGACAAGGACCAACGTTCCTATCCGGTAGGTGACTGGCGTCGAGTACATTAAGGTTATGCAAAATTTATTTGGGATAATGTCAGGATAAGGTATATATGCTTGCTAATTACTCGTTATGTACTTGTAAAAAAATTAACTTGAATTTTGTGCTTTGCGATCAAAAAGATATCATGTAGATGGTGATTACATCGGGGAATTTGTCATCAAGAAGGTGGCCAATCATTCCCTTTATTTCTCTAGCTTAGAAGCTTCCTTGCCATTCTTTTCTTTCATCCTCCGTAGCTACATTGAGGCCATAGCCAACCGGAGCTTCTCGATGATCTCTCATTGCTGACAATCTTCTCACTCCTTGCCGCCCACCACCATATGCTTAAACCATGTCCATCACAATGATGACGGCTAGGAGAATAAATGGCCAACCTCATCGTCCTCTTCTCTTGCGACAACAAGGATGAAGAGGCAATGGAGGGTGGTGAAGAGCGTGGCTATGGTACCTTAGACATGTTGTTTGCTTCAATTCTTTTGTGGGTTTTATTTTTTTGTCAATGCATTGAAAAATATAATGTCGCTTCCTTCATTCTATTTTGATTTTGTTGATTGTTGAGTGGTCGAAATTGGTTCTAGTAAAGGAAAAGTGATGATGGATTTGGGACAAGTGAAGGTGGTGTTGTTAATGGCAGAAGAAATAGTGGAAGTCAGGAGTGAGACAGTGGGAGAAGCAAGAGAGGTATAAAAATCATTTAAAGCAACAAAAAAGAGAGAGAGAATGGCATGGCAAAATTAATGAGATGTTGCATTTGAATTGGAGAATATAAGAATCTAATGGTATCAAATGACACGTGAACAATAGTGTGGAACCCTGAAAACCTAAAAGTAACGTTGTTTGTCTCAATTAACGGTGGATGCTTTTCCCCCACACTTAGAAAAGTTCATAGGCATTTTTGCACCCAATGAAAATTTTTGGTGTTGGATGAACATTTGAGAAAAGTTCTTGATCACCCTTTTAACCCTAGATTAAATAGAATTACGATAAAAGATGGCGGATGAAATCGTTAAGGCAACGATGAGAAACATACTTTCGTTAAATATGTTGTTTACAATGTATTGAGTAGGTAGAAATTGAATATACAAAGTGAATGCATTAGCACAACAAGAATATGTATTATTTAAATAGCACATATGAGAGCATACAACAAGTTTGTATAATATGAAAAGGCTAAAAATGAACTCACAAGATCGCCAAATATGGTAATGAACAATGCGGGAATCCGGGCCCAACTTACGTTGTGTCCTTAAGACAATTTTGCTCCTCAATATGGATGCCGAAGGTTTCGAGCAATTGCCTCCCCGGGATGAGCGGATTATTCGTCTCCCGTAAAGATGGTTCTATCAATCGAAGCCCAAGCGAATCCAACAAGTCTACTTTTAACGCATAGAATGTTTTGTATATGCGGTATGCGAAAAAAAAACAGATGCAAATCTATGACTAGGGCACCTATTTATAGACTTAGAAAAAACTTGATCGAGATGGACTCGTTTGTTGTTGCGAATCGTGCGATGTGCAAACGAGACATACAAGAACGGAACAAACGAAGTGACCCGCATTTGCCGGCGAAAGTGCGTCACATGAAAAGATGCATCGGAACGGAACAAACGATCCGAACGGATCGAAATACGCAGACGCCGGGGTTGGAAAATCTCGGAGGGGCAAAACCATAATTATTAAAAATTTGAGGTCAAATTGGAAATTCAAAAAAATTAATTAATTTTTTATTTATTTCACACACGCTACGGCGAACCGGGGGCGAGCGGGCGTGGCGTGTATGTGTGGTGGACCAAGGGTCACTTAAGTCCTCACCCCTCCACAAAAGTGGGTTGGCCTAAGGTCCCATTTAGTTGGAGAAAGTTGAGGCTTATATACCCTCCAACTTCTCTCCAACTAATCAATGTAGGACTTCTATCCACACACACATTCCTTCTTCCTTTTTTTCTTCTTTTCCATCCTTCTTCTTATTCATAACCCATGGGATTTTATCCTAAATTCTAACAAAATCTAGGATAAGAGAAAAGACCAAAAGAAGAGAAAAGTGAGAAAAAAAATGGGGAGCAAGTCTATTCACTTGTGTTTTGGGTACATTACAATGCTTTGTACTTTCTTCTATTTATAGGCCTTTAAGAGTCAAACGAGTCATCATTAAATGGGCTTTTTGTTTTTCAACATGTATTTATGAATGCTGAGAAAGGATATGAGTCAATGGACATCTATAAAGTTAATATTCATAACAAAAATATTATTTTACCAAAAGTTTTTTTTTTTACAAGAAAGGTATTAAATAGTTACATAAAATAAGAAAATTAAATATTAATATTAATCATATGTCAAAATATATGTGTGTGATTATATTTGTGTTTGTAAAGTAAACATTACATATATAATATATTTAATTTTGCATCGAATTTTGGGTTCTCCTATTTTCTTGGTTTGATTTATTTGCACCTGATATTCGCAAATGTCCATACAAACCGAACCAGTTGTAGTGCTTAACCGCAATGATAAGGCTAAGAGCTTATCGTTATTGTTAAATCTACATATTTCAACTAGAAATTTAATAGATAAAATTTTAAAATTGTCAACTAATGATTTTAAAAAATAATTTTTATAAAAACTGATAGTTAATATATTATCCATATTTTAGATTTTGTACACATTTAATATTTTTTTTTTGAAAAAAGTAAAAGTGAAAAAATTGAATGTATATAAAACATCTAAATTAGGATGTTGAGGTCCTGACGCTTATCATTGGGATGAGCATTGATTACCCATACAGACTTGGCCTTAACAAATTTGCAAACAAGGGGGCAATTGTGTTTTTTTTTTTTGGTTGGTAATTCTGATTACGTTTCTAGGGGGAAAGGAGGTTGCTTTCAACAAAAACAAAAAGTGAAAAAAAAAAAAAATCCCCTAGGATGAATTATCCTTGTTGATGTTAGGAGGTTGTACAAGTAACAACGTTACTAAAGTTATGGGCTATACGCATATCATGCATTGAGACTACACGAGTTCCTCTACTTGGGAGAAATTAAAATAAAAGCCATAGTTAGATCAGTGATTATGATCTTGGAACCAATTTGACAGGCGACAGCCTAAGATTATCAGTCACAACTACAGAATCGTGAATATATAACGCTCAATACTTAATTGTTATAGGGAAGAACCATCAGGCATATCAAGGCAGAGTCCATGCAAAAATATTTTACTCCAACACTTAATGATTAAATTTCAATAAATAACATCCAACGGTTAAATAGAAAAACTTTCATGTATTGAGAAGTGGAATATGTGAAAATATATATATAAACGTTATTGTAATTAACCGTAAAGTATGATTTGTAAACACTTGACGATAAAATATGATAACCCTTAAGTATAAAGACGTGAGATTTGGAAAAAAAAATAAAAATTCGACAATATTTAATAGTTCTTCACAAAGAATAATTAAGTAATAATTAATAATATTTAACGGTTAAAAATGATAAATATTAAAAGGCGAGATTATGAGAAATTTTCATCTATGTTAATGTCAAGAGGAGGTTGTACCCAAGTAATGTTAGAGGGTAAAAACATTACTAATTAAGTTATGGGCTACGCTTATCTTACATTGAAACTACACGAATTCCTATACTTGGAATGAAATTAAAATGAAAACCATAGTTAGAATTAGTGATTATGAATTTGGAACCAATTGGATTGCCTAGGATTATCAGTCACTACTACAAAATTGTAAATTTATAACACTCAACACTTAACGGTTACAGTGAGGAACCGTAAGATTGTTCAGACAAAGTCCACGCAAAAATATCTAACGTTAACACAACGTTTTAATTTCTGAAAAAACAAGTATAGTTAATAGAAGAATCGTTATGTATTAAGAGGCAGAATCCGCAAAAACAAATAAATAACAGTTATAATAATTAACGGTAAAGTATGATTCCTAAATACTTGACAATAAACTATTACAACGCTTAAGAAAAATGAGGCTGGATTCTGAAACTTTTTTTTTTTATTCTTGTTAATGTTAGGAGGAGGTTGCTCCCAAATAATATGTCAGAGGGTAACAACATTACTAAAGTTATGGGCTACACATATCTTGCATTGAAATTACACGAGTTCCTATGCTTAGAATGAAATTAAAATAAAACCCAGTTAAAATTCATGATTTTGATCTAGGAACCAATTTGACAGCCTAGGATCATCAATCTTTAAAATAATTAAGAAACTAAGGAGAGTGGCGGAGAGTGAGAGTGCCGATGAGAGAGAAAAGAGAAGGAACGAAAAAGAAGGGAACATTAATAGCAGTTAGATACGTTGAGTTGCAAATATTGATTCAAATAGTTGCAAACTAAAAGTTAAATGGAAAGGAAATGGAGAGAGGCATCAATGCATGAGAATGTGATTATTCAAACATTAACATAGACAATCTGACCCAAAAAAAAAAAAAAAAAACATAAAGAAGAACTGAGCACACGCGCTATGCGTGAGCGTGATTATTCGAACATGTACGCACACATAAACAAGAACAAAGACCACTTCTTCTTCTTCTTCACACATCCCATGCCAAGACAGAATAACTTAGACTTATTGCTTGTAAATGGTAAAGCCATAGTTAGTGATAGTGTATCCACCATCAGCCACAAGATTGTGGCCATTCACAAACTTAGACTCATCAATTGCTAAGAACAGAGCAGCTTCAGCAAAATCTTGAGGTTCAATCTTCGCACCTTTCAGAGGATTATATATATTGTGAACTTCTTCATCCGTAAGCCTGAAGAATCCCTTCGCCATCGGAGTCGCCACCACATATGGCGACAAGCAGTTCACCCGAATCCGTGCCGGCCGAGCTCCACCGCTGTGTTCTTCGTCAGCCCTAAAACACCATGCTTGGAGCTTGTGTACGCATGTGTTGATAACCCTCCGGTGATGCTACAGACACTAGCAGTGTTGATGATGTTGCCATGTCGTGCTGGGATCATCACCCTGGCGGCATGCTTGGTGCCGAGAAACACGCCTGTGAGATTCACGTTAACGACTTTCACGAAATCGGACAATTCGACGTCGACAATGCTGTCTGTGTTGGGGTCTTGGCAACCGGCGTTGTTGAACATGATGTCGAGCTTGCCATACTTTGAAACGGCGGTGTCCACTGCCTTTTGTACGTCGTGCTCATTGGTGACGTCACAGTGAACGTAGGTGGAATCAGGTATCGTTTTGGACACAGCTTCACCTAAGGCGTCGATGACGTCTGCAATTACCACTTTAGCCCCGTGCTCAGCGAAGAGTCTTGCCGTGCACTCGCCGAGTCCTCTTGCCGCACCGGTGATCAGAGCCACCCTTCCTTCAAGCCTGCAAGTGACATTCAAGCTTTAAAGTACTCTAATTTTCTTATGTGAGAATGTTTTGATAAAATCTGATCTCTCTCAAGATTTAAAAAACAAAGCAATGAAAATAAGAAAAATGGTTTTCTGCTAGGCTTTTCCCAGAGAAACATTATTCTCAAAAACCAAAAACAAAAATCAAGCATAAATTGTTTCAATCAAAAGGGAAGGTGAAGGCCATTAATTAAGTTCCATAATACTAAGGATATCTATATATAGGGGATGTTGTAAAGTTTTGGTTACCTTCTAACGGCAGCCATTGTTGAGATAGTGAGATGCTTGATGATATTCCACTGCACACAAGTGATTTTAGTTTATGTCATATACATATATATATATATATATAGCTAGAGGGAGAGTGGGAGAGAATCAATAAATTCATGCATTTGCACTCAATTCATGCATGTACAGTAAATTCATGTGCCATTGTGGAGATGGTAAGCCTTCTTTCTTTGACAGTAAAACATTCCAATGATATCAGACAGAATCTTTCTTTCTCGAGCTCGTTTGAATTAGCGTTGAAAAAGCACACTCGTGTAAGTTGAGATAATACTTTTTTCACATACTTAACTCGTAGATTGTAAATCACGTTGGAAAATCACATTTTAACATTCAAACAGGCCCGATTTTGTGAACCAAAATGAAAGGGGCTTTTTCTCTTGCCCTCGTCCACAAAGACAAGTCAGCAACAACAACGTCTTAGACAAGGGCTTTTAAACAACCACATGTTGTCATACGACTTTTCAAAACAAATTGAAGATATTACTCTTCTCATCCTATTTCAAAATAAACAAGAATAAGATAACACGTAGGTAAATAAATAAATAAAACAAATACAAGCTCATAATCAAATATAAATAAACATGCATGAACAGTAAATTCATGTGCCATTGTGTAGATGGTAAGCCTTCTTTCTTTGACAGTAAAACATTCCAATGATATTAGACACATAATCTTTCTTTCTCGAGCTTATTTGAATTAGGGTTGAAAAAGCAACACTCGTGTAAGTTGAGATAATACTTTTTTCACATACTTAACTCGTAGATTGTAAATCACGTTGGAAAATCACATTTTACCATTCAAACAGGCACGATTTTGTGAACCAAAATGAAAGGGGCTTTTTCTCTTGCCCTCGTCCACAAAGACAAGTCAGCAACAACAACAACGTCTTAGACAAGGGCTTTTTTAAACAACCACATGTTGTCATACGACTTTTCAAAACAAATTGAAGATATTACTCTTCTCATCCTATTTCAAAATAAACAAGAATAAGATAACACGTAGGTAAATAAATAAATAAAACAAATACAAGCTCATAATCAAATATAAATAAAAAGATAAATCCATGATCATATAGATCACATTATAAATTGACAATGATAGGTTATAAACAATATCAAAAAATGTAAAATAAATAACATAAAACACAACACAAATGAATACTAAAATATTATAGATAATAAGTAAATGAAATAACATAATATAACAACATAAATAAATGAAACGTAAATAAAATAACTCTAAATTGAACTGAAATAAATAACAAAAAATAAATAAATAAAAATAATAGAATATAACATAAAATGTAAATAAAATTAAGAAATATAAATGTTAATTACGTAAATAAACAAGTGAAGCATAGAATTAACATAACAACATAAAATATTAATAACAAGAGAATATAAAACAAAGAAATATAAATGTTGCATAAATAAGATATTCCCTGAAAATGATAAAGAAACATGTAAAACAATTTGTAAATGGGATTAAAATAAAATAGAAAGAAACAATAATCCATTTATAGTCATGTAACCCGATCGATGTATAACACAATCGGTAAAAAGGGTTCTTTTAATTTCATATGATGGCCTAGATTATTCTAAATAGATTAAAGGGTAAACAGGAAAAAATGCCTACGAACTTTTCTTAAATGTGCATTTAGCTCTATAAACATTCATTGGGTATGAAAATGCCTATAAGTTTTTCAAATAGGAAAAAATATCACCACCATAATCACCAGAGACGTCCGTTACTTTTTTTCTCTGCGTGTGTCCCCCAAGTTGTCCATGTGCAACTCCTCACCCTCAATCATCTCCACAATCTCTCTCCCTCAAATCTTCCTCCCTCTCTCTTCCCCTCTTCTCTCTCTCAAAAGATATGATCGAGGCACCCTCTCTCCCCCTACACTCCCTCTCTTTTCTAGCTCAACAGCTTCCCTTGCCATTCTTCTTGGAAATGGATCCTCTCACCGCCAATCTCTCATCATCCCTCGTTGTCCTTTAATTATAGCCGTCGGATATTTGATCCAACGGCATAGAAATAGTCATATCATCTACTTTTTACAATTTTATCTTTATCGCGTCGGTATTTTACCGCATGAGGTAATTTGAAATTTTGAAAAGTACATAATGTGCTCTTTCTAAGCCATTGGATCAATATCCGACGGCTATAATTAAAAGACAATGAGGGATGATGAAACTCCGCCGGAGAGAGAATTTGGACACATTCTTCTCTTCGCCCTCTCTAGCTACCTTGCAGGCCCCCTGCCAACCGAGGGAACCAAATTCCCCGCCTATCCTATCCAAAGGATAGGCGGGGAAGCATTTCTCATTTGGGCCAGATTTGTTTTTAAAACTTTTTGTTTGTTTTTTAAAACATTATTTTAATGGGTAAAGAATCTAAAATAAAGATAATCTCTCAACTAATATTTTTTCAAAAAATGATTTTTTTAATTTAAAAATCACCAAATAAAAAATATGAAATCTAGGAGTCGAGGATAGACAAGCCCTCCCCTATCCTTTGGATAGGCGGGAAACTAGTTCCGCCAACCGAGCTCCTCGATAGTCTCCCATCATCACGAATCTTCTCACTCCTAGCCACCCACCACCATATACTCATCCCCTGTCCATCACAATGACAACGACTAGGAGGATAAATAGCCGGCCTCACTATCCCCTTTCTCAAGGATGAAGAGGCAACGATGAAATGGTGAAGAGCATGGCTATAGAAGCTTAGATCTATTGTTTGTTTCAATTATATTGTGGGTTTGATTTCTTTACCCATACATTGAAAAATGTTGCTTCTTTCATTCTATTTTGATTTTGTTGATTGTTGAGTGGTCGAAAGTGGTTCTAGTGAAGGAAAAGTGATGATAGATTTGAGACAAGTTAAAATGTTTTGACAAAATATCTCTCAAGATTAGAAAAACAAAGCAGAAAAAAAAACATAAAAATGATTTTCTGGTAGGCTTTTCCCCAGAGAAACATTATTCTCAAAAACCAAAAAAATAAATAAATTGTTTTTTTATAAGATTAATAAATTGTTTTAACCCAATGGGAAGTTGAAGATCATTAATTAATTAAGTTCCATGATATATATATATATATATATACACAAAGGTGAAGTTGTAAAGTCATGCATGTGCAGTGAATTCATGTGCCAAAACAAGGCTAATATGAAGGAATTGCCAAACTGGTTTGGGAAGATAAAGTTGAAATGGATAAGATTAGCTCAACTCATAAATCTTGACTCATTGTCTAATGGGTTATTATAGATAAGGTGAATAGGAAAAAAACGTGAATAGCAACTAAGTTTTAGATTGATTTTTTTTAAGGATACAAAATAACTTTTCAAACTATGATAATATTGTTAAAAAATAATACTGTACAAAGTACGTTTGTTGCGGGAATGTACAAATAATAATAATAATCAACATTATGAATATAACCGATTATGTATTCATCTAATTTTTTACAAAAAAATTTGTTTTATCTTTTAATTTTTTTAATTTTTTTAGTACTTCAACATTGGCACCGTTAGTTTTAAATGCAGCCTTAGGTTAATACCAATGTTAGTCCTTATTGTTTGATACAATTTTGGTTTTGGTCCCTAGTGTTTTTAGATAGTGATTTTTGGTCCGATAAGTTTTTTCAGCCTAAAACATTGGTTTGTGTATTTTGAAAAGGACTTAGAGTTGGGATTAACGATGTTAAGTTTGATGACCACACTGTTAAATTTACTGATGTGGTATACGAATTATAGGCTAGGTGGCTGACTTGGACAAGTGGTTTGAAGAAGGGTTAAGGCACAAATTTATCCCGGAATATTTTGCTCAAGAACAATGTTGCTCCGAAAAGTATTTTGGGTTCAATGTGTTATGGAAATTTCAAAACGAACAATGTCGCTCCATTTTCGCTAAAAAACTAACATTGGCCTTTAGACAAATACATGTTGACTATTAATATTTTTTAAATGGTAAGGGGCAACATTACTACGTTTTGACACTTCTAAGGCAACATTGACCCTAAAAAAAACTTCGAGGCAATATTTCTCCTGCATTTGAAATCTTTCACGACAAATTTGCATCTTAACCCTTTGAAGAAAGTGTTAAGTTCTTATTGCGTTGTGTTAAGTTCTTATTTTGCCTCGAAGTTATCACATAAGAGCGATATTACCCCCCAAGAGTTTTTCAAATTCAATGTCACTCGAAAGTTTACAAATTATAATAATTTCTTTGGTCATTTGACCATTTTAAACCAAATATACTAACAAGTGGTGTTGAGGGAGAAAAAGCCGGTCCTTTGTGATTTAAGTTTAGTGGAGAAAAATGGATCGTTTGGGATAGCGGTGGTCTCGAGATGGGCTTATTTAAACAAGTGACCTCTATCATAAGTCACTTTTTAGCTTCTGTAGTGACATTTCTTTGGGCTTCGGAGAAAAATGTTAGGAATATATCATCCAAAAAGCAATATACTATTAAATATATATTTGTATGCATTCTAATTTATCCATTAGAATATAATTAATTAATTTTTTATAATTATTTTAATAATAATTTATTTATTTTTATCAAATTTAATTTTATATCTTCAATTATCACAATATATACAATAATACACACACGCGTGAAAGTGGAGCTTAATCACCAAGAGGGGGTGAATTGGGAATTATAAAAATTCTTTTGGAAGTGCTCTGTTTTTCGAACACTAAAACGAGACGGTAACAAAGGATAGAGAATAATAGCAAGACACTGAGAGATTTATACCTGTTTCGGCCCAATATCTCGACCTACGTCTAGTCCCCAGACACACACGGGATTTCACTATCACGATTGATTACACACTCGTACTCAAGAGTAATTCTCTCGCTAGAACTTACTCCCCACAAGTTGTAATCAATGAACCCAATCACCAAGTCCCCAAACTTGTGATTCTTTACAATAAATGATTTACAATCAAGAAACTCTCTCTAAGAGTGGATAATGATAAACACTGAAGCTTAATGTATCAACAGATACTTTACACAAGAAAACTCAAGAGTAGTTGGATACTTGAATGATTTTCGTTTTCTGCAATCTTAGTTGTTGAGAAGAATTGAATGCTACTATATTTATACTAAAGAGCATTAAATGACCGTTGCCAACTCCATTATATCCGTTGGTAGGCTAATCTAGCTTTGTTGGAGCACTTTGGTGTCTTTCTCTAATCTTCGAGTTAATTCCTTTTGCCCAGGATTAGTGTTGACTTTCCTTGTAATATATTCGTTGGAAGAGTTGGGCATCGCTTAGGGAAAGCAGACATTAATCCTTTTACGAGATGTGTAGAGAATGTGGGCTCAAAAGTATGCAAGCTTCTGTACTTGCATTTAATGTTCTGACATGCTTTTTGCTTTTGATCAAATCTCCATTTAATGTTCTCTAAACAATATGAAACTCACTAACAAACTCATTAAACATAGTTTAGTATAGTAGTGAATGTAAAGGAGAAACATTGAGATCAAATAAGAAGATTTCACAAATTCGCCGAGACTTGATTTTTTCAAACTTCGCGACCAATACTCGAGTATGTTCCTCGATACTCGAGTATGTCCTTTGTGCACTAATATGAATACTTGAGTATACATGTCCATACTCGAGTATTCTTCTTCCGTGAGAGGCACTTCATGTTTTGAGCTTTGGAACATTTCTTTGAATAAGAGCAATACTCGAGTATTCAAATCCAATACTCGAGTTTTGAACTTTTTATGATACATGAGTTTAAGTCCAAAACCTCAATACTTGAGTATTCAATTCAATACTTGAGTTTTCAAATCATTTGAAAAAGAGCAAAGCTCTCTGTATGCCCAATACTCGAGTTTTTCCAAACTCAATACTCGAGTATTCAAATTACTTTAAAAGCTTTGTGAAATCTTTTCCAAGTTAAATTGAGTATTCAAGCTATACTTTGAGTATTCAAAACATTTGAGAATGAAAAACTTTCTGTATGGCCAATACTGATTATTCAGATATTTTCAAAACTTTGAGAAGTCTTCGCTAAGTCAATACTTGAGTATTCATAAACATGTAAGTTTGAAAACTTTTTTGTTAATCAATATTTCGAGTATTAGAACTATACTCGAGTATCGACATGTTGGAATACTTTGGTAACTCTGTATGACCAATACTTGAGTATCCAAATGAATACTTGAGTATTGAAAGTTTTTCCTTTTATTGAAAGAGCCTTTGTATGGTCAATACCAGGAGTATTCAAACCAATACTCAAGTTTTGGCTTATAGTGAAAAACTCGGAGTCTTTTTGTGAGTTCGATACTTGAGTATTCGTAGGAATACTTTCGAGTATTGCTTAGCTTAATGAAAAATGAGCTGCAATCAAGTCAATACTCGAGTAGTATTGAAACAAATATCGAGTTTGCCTTTGACAACAAGTTTTTTTCAACTTAGAAAGACAAACTTTAACTTGTGTTTACAATTGTCGATGTCATCAAAAGCATAGAGAACTAACGTTCTCACTTTTTTTGATGATGAATGGCCTTGTAAACCAAGTTTACTAAAGTGAGAGTTTTGTATCTTGAATTATGTTTTGCATTTGACGAGACTTTTCAAATCTCGAAGTGTTTATAGACATAGCATTTGACATTTTTGAAAGACTTAGACATGATAAAAACATGATTGTGCAATATTCAAGAATGACTGAATATGTGAGAGATAGTAGAAGCAAGTAAGAGTCATAAAGTGCATTCATTCATTTGATATTCAAAAATACATAACATGCTATTAAGCAGATCATAACAAACTACAAACACTCGAAACTTCTTTAAGTCTATACTCGTGATCTTCTCCCCGCTTTTGCGTCTTCGAATGGGGATGGATTTGAGATAGGAGAGGAAGAAGGATGAAAGATCTCGGTTGTGGGCGTCGAGAGATATGAAGAATCTACGTAGTAAGTGTAGTTGGAGATGAAGTAGATAACACTTACGTGGTGGGTGAAGAAGTGGGGATTGGAGAGGAAGGGATAATGGGAGGATTTTGAGGAGGAGTGAAGGTGATGATGAGGAGGATGGTCAGGACTGGGGCTTTACGCAGTGAGGAGCCAAGGTGAAAGTGCTCTAGAATTTTGTCCGCACTTGTCACTGAGAGGCATAGTGGTGACCAAGTGAGTAGACAATTTTGTATCAAGGTCGATCGTATGATCAAATAGTTCGCCGTATGTTGGCCGTGCAAGACCCAGCCAATCTTTTCTTGCAGCCCCGTTGTTACGTAGTGACTTGTGTCGAGTTGCTCTTTTCAAGCCGCTTCACGAGCGTCAACCATTTCATGGTTACCTTGACGAACCTCGTATACCAGCTTGCCTATCTCGAATTCGATCGAATAGATAGTGAGGCGATGGCGGCATCCATGTGGCTTTGACCCTTTCAGTAAAACTGAAGCGAGATGAGTATGGAGGTGGAGTGGAGTGGCGAGCTGCTTGTGCTCTTGGCGAGATCTTCTTGCTTGAGATCTGAAGGAGCCGATTGTGCAGGAGCCACCACCTTCAAAGGTTAAGCTTCATTAAATTAATTTGAAACCTTTGCAAAGGTGGGTACTCAACTCGGCGGGGCCAACTTGTGCAAATCTTATGGGAAGAGAATAAAAGATATGAGTGAGGGAAAAGGTATATAGGAAAGCCTTACGGATGAAAATTTGAATTTGATCATCTCTGGAAAATCCAGTGGCCAAGATCTAAAGGTCTTCGCCCCAAAGAAGTGAAGAAGCGATAGTCTTTTTATGAGAAGTGTGTAAAGCTCACTTACTTTTGGATGAAGTTCCTGGAATAGAAGTACCGAGAATGCGGTTGATAGGAGACATAGACTACTGGTTTGAAGGTTAGCAATTCTTTGTTGGTTTTTCGGGGAAATGGCTCATTTGGGCGAAGGGTTGAGAAAATTTCTTGATTTCTATAATGTGGAGAGGAAATGGGAGGAGGGTTGTCGTCTTCGGGATAGTGTTAAGGATTAGGGCGAGATAGGGTGAGATTTGACTCGCTTGACTGCGGAGTAGTCGCTCTTTCCTCGACTAAGCTCCCCATCCTGAATCAGAATGTTGGCGGACTCCATATTGAAATAAAATAATCTAACTAGATTATGAGTATAAGGGCTGAAATAGATATGAAGGTCTCATGGGGTGTAAACCAGGGGATAGGTTGGCATTTACAATCCTGTTGAAAGGCTGACCAAATCTGGCTGCAAGTATAGACAGTCTTTCTTAATGATAACAACTTTGACTTGGCGTTAGTTGTAGAAAAGAAAGGTATTGGCGGTGGTAAAAACTGTGGGAGGATTCAGTTCACGGTAGATATCCTCTACGACGTGGCCCGTCGTGGATGTTAATTCCTGTTTTGTTTGAGTAGGTGTAGAAGAGTTAGTCTTTGAGGAAGATTGGCCCTTTGAAGAATGGTGAGATGAAGTAGTGGCACTCTTGCTCTTGCGGAGCTTGGACTTAGATGTTCGGCCACCTTCTTTGCTTTCCACTTTACGGTGACAGGTTCGGTGCGGAGACCTCTTATGCTAGGGTTAGGAGATGAGGCTTCGGGTATATTCTTGCTTTTAAATCTGTCAATCGATCGACTCAAGTGATGAAAATGATAGGGGATCGATTTAAATCCTATGAGTCTTGGAGGAGGAGGAGGATGAGAAGGAGTTATTTTGTCCGCCCCATAGGCGGAATCGGTGTCGTGAATAGCTTGAGAAGATGATTTGGACATTTACGGGGTTTTATAGATAAGGGTTTGGTCGAAAATCGTGAGAATCGAAGGGAAAGAGAGGGCGTCTAAGGGCAAAACTTGAAGTCTTGGGTCGAGGTGAAGACCATGAATAGTGAACATATATATATGCAATATCGTACCAGAAGTATTGGCTCAATACTTTCAGTATTGAAGAAACCATTACTAACCTTGACTTCAAAAGTGTAAGGCGGACCTTTGAAATTCCTGACCAATACTCGGGTATTCAACTTACATCATCGAGTATTCGCGTTTAACTTGCGTACTCGAGTATTTGCTCGTACAAGAATATTTCTCCTTGAAAACTCAAAGTTGCTCTCGACGGTATACTTTCGAGTATTGTTCCCAATGAGTATTGCTATCTTTAATGACAAATACCAAAGTTTCAAGCATCACATAAAACATAACTAGATCTTGATGCTTAAATTAGTTTCTAATAATCATCAAACCATAACTAACATTTGAGATAGAGAGATACTTCTGACTCGTTGGGATTTACTATTCCCGATTCTCTTCTTATGAAAGTAAATTGTTCTTTGGCTAGAGGTTTGGTGAAGATGTCGGCAAGTTGAAGATGAGTTAGGGATGAATATGATGTTGGTTATGATTAGTTTTGATGATGTCTTATATAGATGCCATTGTTAAAGCAAAAGATTGAGTAATTTATTTATCTCCTCACGTTGACTAACTACTATGTTTAATGTAGATTAGTCGATTGTATCATGGAGAATAATCAAAAGGAGATAAGGGATTGAAGAAAAGAACCTCTTGCAATATAATTGGAATATCGAATGTCAAGAGGAAGCAAGAAGTTATCAATGGATTTTAGAGGATAAGCAAGAAGAAGAGAAGAGACTAGAGATAGATGTTATCAAAGAACTTCACTTTGTAATATAATAGGAATATCAACATTCAAGTTCTTGTGATACTGGAAGTCTCTATGATGCGAGAATTGGAATGAAGCTTTATCGCATATGGATATTGAAGAAGGTAGAAGCGCAAAGAATGTGAGTCGAGTTGAATGATGAAGAATGATCAAGATGAGAGATGGAAAAAGGAAGAACTTGTTGAATGGAATGAAGATATCATTATTCAAGTTCTTGTCTTGATGCTAGAAGCCTTCAAGATCATATGGAAGTTAGAATGACTCAATTCGAAAGCTAAATTCGGCAAAAATCAGCTACGGATGAGAATACTCAAGTTTGGAACTCGATACTCGAGTATAGGAGTCAATACTCGAGTATGTTCATCTATACTTGAGTATAGGAGTGTTTCGAGTCTCTGCGGCGTCTACGGGCGGCTGTACTCGATATCCAAGTATATACTCGAGTATGTAGTGTTTTCGATATCTCTGGTGCCTCGGAGCATCCCCGTGCTCAGTATGCAAGTACATGCTCGAGTATCTGACGGTGATCAGCTGTTTCACGTTCAGCATGGCTGACGTTTGGTAATTTGATGATATCTTCCAAAACAGATCGGATTAAAGTTCAAATCAGTGGCATATGAAACTAGACTCCTAATACGTCATTGTGATATAAAATTCAAACCAAAAGGAGTTCCTATGAGAGAGGTATGATTTGTGGAAGTTGATAGATAAATCACGCCATACAGCAAACCGAGCTTCAATGTTTTGAGTGCTAACTACTTGGCTTCTACAACTCCGTTTGACGGAAATTAGTGGTATATGAAAGTACACTCACGAGCTTTCCATGAAAGAGTTGAACCAACCAAAGCGGAGTTCATACCAAGGAGATATGGCCCTCGAAAGTTGACTATGTGTTGGAGTTACAATGCCGAGTATGTAAGTTCTATACTGAGGTTCCATCGACGGAGAGGAACCGGGAGTTACGAATCAACCTCTATACTCGAGTTTCAACCTATGCTCGAGTATCGTCGCTAGTTCAAAAAAACGAATTTTGTAACGGCTAGTTTCCGCCGGACATGGAGTAACTCGCTTAACCCCCTCGATACTCGATTTCCAAATCGATACTCGGTATTCGCCTGCGCTTCGAAAAATCACCCACGGCCGAAATATTGTTTCACGTCAAAGAACATTCGGATTATTATTCGGATTATTTGTTGCTTTATCAATTATTATTGTCATTCAATTTGGTTTCAACAAGTTCGAAAAGAATTTCAAAGTTCCTAAACACCCAATCAAACACCATTCACCCCTCTTGGGTGATAGCCGGATCTTTGTATGACCTTGACATCTTCCCAGAACATGATCAACTTATGAAATGATGCCTCGCATCAATATGGCAATTAGAGTATGTTGAGCTGGATTCTTGGCCCAAGCTTATTGTGCTTGTGTTGTCACACAATATTTGGGATCTCCTTCGGGTTGATTCCCCGGTCGGATAGTTGTTTGCTTGAGCAATAGGACTTGGGCACGACAACTTGAGGCAGCTACGTATTCAGGCAGGTAGAAGGCCCGCCGCGCTTGTTTGCCTCTTCGCTGAACCGGGAGACAAGTCAGCCACCAAGAAATTCACATTGGCCGACTGTGCTTCTTTCTATATGTCTTATAGTAGGCATGGTGAATCTGAATATGCCGCCAAATGTCCGAGTTGACCTTTGGGGAACCCAAGCCAAGGTTTTGTGTCGGCCAAGATATCTGAAGATCACTCTCGCATTCTCGACTGTGGGCTCGCTGGAAGCGGGGGAAATCTTGCGCACGTCCCGCTGAATTGGATGTCGAGAGCGTGACTTCTTTGTAAAGATAGGCGATGATCAATCGTTATATATCTTGTAATGTTGGAAGTCCTTGCCTCTTCATCAGCATCCAATGAAGTGGTTGAGCTCGTTTAGTGCTCATTTCCATTGCATTGATCATCCCAAACTTCTTGACAGATCATTGAGATATGAAATTGCGAGATATGAAGATTCATCTTTTTGTTTGCTTGATTTGCAGACGAGGAAATAATTGAGTTAACAAACGTCATGGACATCTCAAAATCTCCTTGCGTATTCTTAGCAAAATTTTCACACGAAAGAGTCATTAGAAGCACCAAATATAATGTCGTCCAACATATATTTGAACAATTAAAATTTCCTGACTTATTACTCTTTATGAAGAGAATTGTATACGCTTTCTCTAATAAATCCTTGATGAAGAAGGAATCGCTCCATGCAAGCTCTAGGAGCTTGCTTAGGATAAAGAGCCCTTTTTAAGAAGCGATAAACATGATCTGGATGATAATCACATTGAACCCAGGAAGTTGTTCAACATAAACCTCCTCTTGAATAAAACCATTTTAGAAAAAGCACTTTAAATCCATTTGATAGAGCTTGGATCCTTTGGCTTTGGCAAGGCTAGAGAACTCTTATGGCTTCCAATCCTTACATTTTGGAGCATAAGTTTCTTCGCCCAATCAATTCCGCCTTCTTGATTATAGCCTTTAGCAGCCAATCTTGTATTTACGGACAATGATTGCTTATTCGTCCCGTTTGTTCTTGAATACCCGTTTAATTAAATATTAGGATGGTCTTTTAGAGCTTTAGGTACCAAATCCCAAAGGCATGATTTCTATCAAATTGATGTAATTCCTCTTACATAGCTATCATGATCATTATTACGAAAGGGCTTCGTATCTTAGAGGGTTGATATGAGATATAAATGTAAAAAGTCACTTAGATTCAAAGTACTATTTCTAGTTCTTACTCCTTGATTTACATCGCCTATTACTTGGTCCAAAGGATGATTCCTTATGAACTTCAAGCTCTAGAAATTTGAGATTGATCGGATTTTCAAGATTATTTTTCGGGATCGGCCCTCAAAAAACATTTTCAAGATTTTCAATAGATCCGGAGTAGTTTTAGAAAAGAATTGATTTTTGAAAACATTTTCTTCATCATCATCCAAGGATTTATCGGTTTTTGGATTCATAGAAAACAACATGCATAAATTCTTCAACAATGCGAGTACGAGTATTAAACACTCTATAAGCTTTGCTTATTTGAATAACCCGTAAAATATGGCCTTAAATCCGCCTTGGGATCAAACTTTCCCAAATTGTCCTTACCATTATTATGGATGAAGCACTTACGTCCAAAAACATGTAGATGAGCCAAGTTTGGCTTTCTTCCCCTTGTACTCCATAGGGAGTTTTGCTCAACTTCTTAGGATATATGCCCGATTCGAGATGTAACCGTACTCATTGCATCAACCCAAAATACTTGAGAAGTATTGTTCTCATTCGGCATAGCTCTTGCCGTCTCGGTGAGGACTCGATTTTTTCTTTCTACAACACCATTTTGTTGGGGAGTCCTTGGAGGCGAGAAGTTGTGATCTATACCATGGTTGTCACGAGAACTCGGCAAATGCATGGTTTTTGAATTCCCCTCCATTATCAGTTTGAATTCACGAAATTGAGAAACCTTTCGTTTTTGGACCTTCTTGGCAAAACAAACAAACAGATCAAATGTTTCATCTTTAGAGGATAAGAAAATAGTCCAAGCAAATCTCGAAAAAGCATCAACTATGACCAAAGTATAAAGATTGCCCCAAGGCTTTTTATTTATTTGGTCAACTAGATCCGTATGGAGTAGTTGGAGAGGTTTATTAGTTGAAATTTCATTTTAGGTTTGAAAGAAGATTTGTTTTGTTTTCCTTTTGACAAGCATCACAAATCATGTCATTTTTAAATCGAAGTTTTGGAACACCAATGACCAAATCCTTTTTAAGTAATTTGTCAAGTTGAATCATATTGACATGAGCTAATCGCATTGCCATAGCCAACTATCATCAAATTACTAACAAAACATTTTTTTCCGAGAACCATTTCTAGAGATTAAGGCTTTGTTTGGGAGTTTCATTTTGGAGGGAAAGGAAAGGGAAGAGATGGTTTTGGTAGTCCCTTCCTTTGATAAATGCAAGGAAGAGACTACCAAACCCTCTCTTCCCTTTCACTTCCTCCAAACTCGAACTCGCAAACAAAGCCTAAGTGTTTAACAATTTTCATCTCTAGGGACTACGAATAAGGCTTTTGATTTAATATTTTCCAAAGGGAGAATATCCTTACTAACAATCAAGCATTCCTCGGAATCAAAGATAACTATGTTACCTTTATCGGTGCTTTGGCTTACAGCGAGGAGATTGTGACAAAGTCCTCTACTAGGTAGACATCTTTGATTTGTGGTCCTTCATTGTTTCCAATTTTACCAATGCCAATCTTTCCGGATTGATTTCCACCAAAAGGTTACCTTGCCACCATCCTTGGGCTTGATTGAAGCAAATTTGGAATGATCCCCGTCATATGTCTAGAGCATCCACTATCAATATACCACTTGTTGGGATTTGATACTCTTAGATAGACCTGCAAATCACAACAGATCAGGTCTTAGGTACCCATCTTTTCTTGGGTCCTTTCGGGTTAGTTTGTGTCTTAGGAATCTTGTAAGATCCCCTTGGCACCCATTGATAATTTCCTAAAGGTTTACTTTCTTTCTTTCCTTCTTATGAAAATATGAAGAAGTAGTATGTTGATTACAATAATTGCAATGAGCAAAAGGATTTGAAGAATGAAGAGATTTTCTAAAGTAGTTCATATAAGTCTTTTCTCCAAATTTCTTTTGCCTTTTCTTTTATCAAAATTTGGTTTGTAACCGATTTCGATCGTCATTTGTAAATCTTTGTTCTTACAAGATAACATTGAGCGTTGTACCTCTAGTGATTTTCTCAAGTGCCTTTGTAAGATGCAAATTCTTTTCCTTTAGATCAAGACAATCCCTACAAACAGCATTTTCAAGACAAGAGAACTTTTTTAACTTGCGGTTCAAGAGTTACATTTTTATTTTTCAAAGCAAGATATTTTTCAGCAAAGTTTTTCAAATTCTAATTGCACAAGGTTATATTCAGCAAATAACTCATCATAAGTTGGTTGTGAATCATATACCTCATTCTACTTTCGAGTGCTCTTCTTCTTGAACTACGAAGGCATATAATAGCTTTGTCTTCCTCATCGGCTTCATCTTCATCGAGATGAGCTATCTCCTCAAATATTTGAGACATAGGCTTTCTTTTTGAATCGGTTGAACTTTTCTTTTCTTTGTCACTTGTTGTTCGGTGGAGTGCTCGAGACTTGATATATGACGGGCTTTTCACACTCGTAGCGGATTATCGGCTTCTTTTGCCTCGGTCTTTGGAAGCTTCCTTTGTGAAATTTCTTGTATCATAATCCTTTCGATAGAACCTTTTAAATCTTCAAACGATCATGCCAAGCTCTTTTTCTTCGTCTTCTGGCAAAGTAAGTCTGTCTCTTTAGCTTCCTTGATAGCCTTAAGAGCTATGCCTTTGTTCTTGCTATGATTTCATCAAGCTTTGAGATAAGCTACCAAACAAGAGAACATAGTGCATTGATCGCCATGGGCTTCTTCGATGGCAAAGTAACCTTGGCTTCCCATTTCCCTTCGAGAATGTTGAATTTTCCTGACTTGAACTTGGTTGATCACAGACTTTTCCCAATGTAGCAAGTTGGTTGATCGATGAGTGAACTCAGCCGAACTCACCAATTGATTCCCCCGACCTCATACGAAGAAAGGTCGTACTCAATCATGAAAGTGTTGACTTATTCTCCTCGACTCAGTGGTTCCTTCGTGAGCTAACTCCAAGAGCATCACGTAACTTTAAAGATACAAAGTGCATACTCAAAAATATTCACTTTGACTTAGGCACTCGGGAGCATAAGAACAACCTTGTTGTTGAGAGTAACTAGTTTCTTATCATTCTCATCATATTCTTCTTCAAGCTTTGGAGTTCTTACTCTATCTTGAGTAGTTAATGAGAACATAATATCCTCTTTTCGAACACTCTAGAGACCATATTGAGTTAGTGCAAGACTTTGAATTTGATTTTAAAGAATAGTGCTCTAGTGAATCGGTGGTCGGTTGATCGGGAAACTCCATCAAGCAGAATACCTTCCATAGTGATCCTTTCTCGAGATGTTAATCTCTCTCGAGAAACTGTGCCTCGATACAAAATAAAAGTGGAGCTTAATCACAAAGAGGGGGTGAGATTGGGGATTATAAAATTCTTTCGGAAAGTGCTTTTGTTTTTCGAACACTAAAATAGGAGAACAAAAGATAAAGAATAATAGCAAGACAAGAGATTTATACTAGTTTGGGTCAATATCTTGACCTACGTCCAGCGTCCCAATACTGCGGATTTCACTATCACGATTGATTACCTTTCTGTACTCAAGCAGTACCTCTACTCAGAACTTACTCCCCCTTATAAGTTGTAATCAATGAACCCAATCACCGAGTCCCCGAGACTTGTGATTCTTTACAATAAATGATTTACAATCAAGAAACTCTCTCTAAGAGTGGATAATGATAAACACGAAGCTTAATGTATCAGCAGATACTTTACAAGAAAAACTTCGAGAGTAGCTGGATACTTGAATGATTTTCGTTTTCTCAGCCTTAGTTGTTGAGAAGAATTGAATGCTACTCTATTTATACTAAGAGTAGCATTAAATGGCCCATTTGCCAACTCCGTTATATCCTTTGGTAGGCCGATCTAGTCAGTTGGAGGCACTTTGGTGCCAACTCCATTAGTGTTGACTTTCCTTGTAATAGATCTAGTTGGAAAGAGCAAGTACTACATAGTGTGAATATTTCATACACTTCTTTTTATCTCTTGATTAATAATTTAGGACTCTTTAGTTAATAAATAATGGCTTTTATACTTATTTGGGCTTTGGGCCCTTTTATTATATTTTAGCCATTTTTAATAATAAAATTCCAGTTTTACATTGCTTCACTATTCCTACCATAACTCTTGAACGAGACATCGGATTTGGCTCATTTTTGTTTCATATTTCAGATTATTTAGAGAGCTACAATTCTTATGAAGACATGAAGGGCAAATTCGGACAAAGAGGCGGGATTTTGGAGCCAGTAGATTTTTTTATTTGGGCTCGAATTTGTAATTAAAGCCCGTTTTTATTATTTTTTTCGTTTTGGGCTCAATTGTGGATGGAGCCCCGTTTTCGTTTTTCCATTTTAGGTTAAGTGGGCGCAGCCACAAACATATTCTCATTCACGTTTTAGATTGTGGTGGATCAAAATAGGAGTTTTTAAATTCCTTTCCCAACGTTTAACTTTGTTCGCGCTTCTTCATCTTTTCTTCGTTTTTTTAGCCATGCTTGGCTAAGCCGGTTAACCCATGGATTGAGGGTTCCACGAATCCAGGAGGACATGCGCTTCACTTCTGTGAACGTAATTCGTTTACTGCCGATATTTTAATCGGATCCGTTATAATTGCGGATTAGGTATTAGATTTAATACCTATATTGATATCCTAAGGACATAGGTCGGACTTCCGGGTTCTCGAGAGAGCGTTATGCGTTGATTGCACAGCAAGCTCGCCACGTGTTCGATTAAATGCTAGACGATCGTCTAGTCGGAATATGCAGACGACGAGAGATCTCGGTTCGTCTTAATCAATCACCGGTTGGTTATTATCTTTTTTGTCGATGAAGGTTATGGAATCCCGATTCTGGGTTAATCGTTTTTAATGCGATTAATCGTTGTTATCTTGTTTACTGCGTATTCTCGTTCCGTTCCTTCATATTTTCGTTTTTAATCTCTTTTGAATCAAAAACCCCAATTTGTTATTGCTTTTGTTTCAAATAAGGCCGATTTAAACCCAGCCGTAAATTCCTTGAGAGCTTGACCCAGTTACATTATATTGCAAATCCTTTTCTAACTGTTATTTTGGGAGATCACGGCAAATCACAAAAATATGGCACCGCCGGGAATTTGCATCGATTTCGTTAGTAACAATAGTTTTCGTTGGTTCGTGATTTGGACATAAAATTTTTCTGACCCATATCACTCAAACCAGGTCTTATTCACAAGGAATTGGGCATTCTAAACAAGAATCACTCTTTAAAAGAGTGAGGTCCGCCTATTTTCCCCAAATTTCAAGGTTTAGACCACTTTTTCACCGTTTTAAGTTTATCTTTTGTGATTTCTACTTGGGTCGATTTTTTGGAGTATATCCGAATGACCTGAAATTTTTCAGGGCGATAGAAAATGGCCTATTTCATCGGGGCACGTAAAAATCTTTGACCACATAGAAAATGGCCTATCTCCCACGTGGGTATCCTTAGTTTTGCCAAAGTCCGTCGTTTTAGACCACTTTTTCGATTTTGAAGTTTTTTTATTCCATTTTTTCGGGTTTCCCCAATGGTCTAAGAGTTTTCCCGTCCAAGTCCCATAAATTTTAAAAATCATTTGATACTGTTTTGGACTTGTTTTGGTCAGAAATTCAACATAGGTTTTAACTTTTTTGTGTTTTGTTTGTGTGTCTTCTTAGTGTTTCCCTACTTTTCACCATTTCTTAGTGGCATTTTTAAATAATTCCTGATTTTACGAGTGGCATTTTTAGAAATTCTGATTTTTAAATTACGCCTTATCTTTATGCTACGTGAGTACTAAGAGTACTATTAATTCGAGAAGACTTTTTGCCGCTTGATCTGAAATAGAAAGAACAATTCTTACTTGTTAGAAGAATTGTTAGGCTAAATAGTGGGATTAAATGTTGAATTTGACATTGAACTTGAGTACGATTGTGTCCGTTACATTTGATCTTGACTCACGATAGTACTCCCGATGGTCTTGTTGTTTTCACCGATTCTAGCGGCAATTTCGCTAACTCGAAATTATGGCGGAAGAGCAAGCGGCTCGTCCGCTTTGAAAGAATTAGCTACCCCGATGTGGGCAATCAAAATCGTGTATTCGATATCTGAACTTGCTGCTAACTTTGAATTAAAATCTGGTTTTATCCATTTGTTGCCCAAGTTTCATGGTCTTGCGAGTGAATGTCTCACAAGCATCTAAAGGAGTTCCATGTGGTATGCGGCACAATGAAACCTCAAGCAATTGATGAGGACATTGCCGAGAGCTTTCCCATTTTCCCTAGATGGCGTGGCTAAGGATTGGCTATACAATTTGCAACCAACATCGTGGGAGTTGGGATGATATGCAAGTTATTCCTAGTGAGGTTCTTTGTTGGGATCCGTACCGCAATGGATTAAAATTTCTACGAATCCGTCCGGGATCATTCGATAGCGTTTAAATTAAGGCTAAGGAATCCGAATATTACCTACGGCTAAAACGGTCCGCGTCTCATTCTCTTTAAGCTGGTGGGCTACCTTCTCGATCGCGAAGTCGACTCTCGAATCGGCTTCCTCCCTAACTGGTATCCACACGAATAATCCCGACCGATTGCGCGACGTCTTATGCGCTTTTGAGTTTGCGTCTCTCTCGATTTCACTCTAGGGTTTCTCGCGGCTTTACATACGCTCGACAAAAGTCCGTAGGTTTTCTCAAACCCAATCAGCGTATTATATTCAAAATTAATCCTCATTAATTTTGAATTTCAAATTTCAAATATGGATTAAAAATATATTAATTAAATCTATCTAATATATCTAATGTAATCTATTTATTTAATCCGAATTAAAAGCGGATTCGAAATTCGAATTTTGAATCTTTGATTAAAATATATATATTAATTAAATCTATCTAATAGATCTAATCTAATATATTTATTTAATCCGAATCAATACGATTTAATTTATCTTTATAAATTAAATCAGAATGATATCCATCTATTTAATTAAATCGAGATACTATATCTCAATTTAAATTAAATAGATATATGATATCTTTATTCAAAAATTAAATGAGATACAATATCTCCATTTGTTTTAGATATTTAATTTATCAAATAAATTAAATACTAAACAAATATTATATAATAATAATATTTAATTTCGAATTAATATAATATATATTATATTATATTATATTAATATATATATAATATTAATATATATAATATTTACACCTAGATAAAAAAGTATTCATTAAATCTTAGACATATCTAAGATTGATAGAATCTGAACACTTTCTAGATTCATGAATCTGGACACTTTCCTAGATTCATGAATGCGGCTCTTACTCGTGTTGGGCTTTATTCTTGTGTGTGACCTGCGAACGCGTGAGATTGGCGGTGGGCAATCTTGTACTAGCCCGCACAAGTCGCAAGCGGCCTCTAGCAAGACATTGCGACTACCCAATTCATAGTGGATCGATGATACGATACTACCTATCGTATCAACCATGTCACGTCCTTTTGTCACGCGATAATTTGGTCAAGGATGAGGCATGGATAATGTCAACTTCCTTTTCTTGACCATTACTTTCTCAATTCTCGAGTAGTCTAATAAGTGAAATGGAAACTCCTCCATCACGAGACGGCCGTACATTCTTAGACTTCACTCGTGAGGCCGTGATTCTCTACAAATGTGAGGGACAAATTCCATCTTGACCATTCACATTCTCATGAGAACCACGATCCCGATCCAAGCCTTTATTATCACCCGGTCAAAGGTGACTTTTGACTAGGTCAAAGAACAGTGACTCATCATGTAGGAATCCATGATGATCTTAGGTCATAGGGCGTTGTGGCGTGGTTATACGTGAAAGAACATGACTTAGTCCATACAACTTTCATAGTGGGTCAGTCCATTACATGGAAGGTACTCTTACAAGTGCCCATAACTTTGACTCGTATCTCCATTCATCAAAGTCATATCTTGGTCTTATTTCATCTTCGCTCCGCGTATATGGCCAGACCGGGGATATTTAGGATAATCTATAAGATATATCCAGGGATCAACTATCACTATAAACGTAAATGAAGTGATAACTAAATGGAGAATAACTTGCCCCAGGGCATAATTTCCAACACTTTCCTTCTCAAAAGCCATTGCTTATTCGAAGGAGATCACTAGTGTTAAACAAATCAATGGGGAGACCGTATGAGTATTGGGAGAGGTTCACGATTGTGTGCAAAGTCATCGCCCGGATTTGAGATCGACTCTAATTACATATTTCTATTACGGTTCGTTACGATGGATAAAAGTTTCGTGGATGCATCAGTGGTGGGGCCTTAGATGGCAAGACACCTAGCGGCGAGAGTTGATATCTACTATGGTACGCTAATTCTCGAATTTGGCACCGGGACGATAAAATGCTCTGTTTACCGTATTCAAACACCTAGGTCAAATATGATTCTCGTAGATTAGAGAATAGACTTGATGATCGAACTTCTTGTGAGGCGGTTGGCGGTGACACAAACGGTCACGGTCTCCCTCCTCGATTGGGTACTCATGTGGGTTTTGTTTTGACCCTTGTCATTCCATCGATTCTTGCCACTACTGCATGATCTTTATCAAGGCCGATCGGTAGCTTAGTGGGTGTTTTTCTAGGAAAGCTACAATACCGTGAGAATAATGCCTTCTCAATACCTACAATCTGGTTGGAGAAATCACCCCAATTAGTTGGAACTAGAATCAAATCGAGTAACCAATATCGGCAAAATTATGGGACTTACAGCGAAGCGGTACGAGACCACATAATTTCCATGACGTCTACACCTCGCTTTGTCGGCGCACTCCTCGACTAGCCATATGTGCGCTCCACAGCGGCACAACAACGAGCTAGTAGTAGTAGTGGTGGTTCCTCCTGGAGGATATGATGAAGCAATTTGTCGCCTGATATGCGTTCAACAGCTGAAAGACCGACACTTCCATTCGAGTTTGCAAACACGTTGGGTAGTTGGCAACATCATGAATCGGCTTATCCTCGGGGGTCAACACTCTTCCTTCACAAACAATTCCTAATCCAAGGGAATGTGGTGCTATCTCCCTTCGATCGGCAAGCAATTGGACGAACCTCGCCCGATTCTGAGATGTGGCTTCGCATCGGAGAGAAATCGAGATAATGTGAAGATTGACTCTAAAAACAAAAAGGAAATGCAACAAGGTGAAGAGGAAGACATTCCCATTCCACCTTTCCTCGAGAGAGCCTCGATCCGAAGTTGGCGAGAAAAAGCACTGAGAATGATATACTTGAGACATTCAGGAAGAGTAGAGATCAGCATTCCTCTCTTAGATGCGGTCAAACAAATTCCTAAATATGCCAAGTTTCGAAGGAGTTATGCACTTGAAAAGGTGAATGAAGGGGAATGAACGAGTGAGTTTGAACCGAATGTATCCCTCTAATCCTACCATGCCTCGTAAGTGCAAGGATCCGGGCGTTTTCTATCCCTTGCCTTATTGGTAATTATAAATTTGATGATTGCATGCTAGATTTAGGTGCTTCTTTAAATGTCATGCCTTCGTATCTATAGATCTCTTGGTCTTGGTCCTGCGTCAAAAGTGTTATTCGATTAGCTAATAGGAGTAATGCCCGTATACCTGGTTTAGTTGAAGATGTATTAGTCAAAGTTAATGAATTGATATTCCCCTGTTGATTTTTACATCTTAGATATGGAGGATAATGTCTTATCGATTGATCACCAATCATTTTAGGAGGCCTTTCATGAAAACAACTAGGACTAAGATAGATGTGTGATACGTACTCTCCATGGAGTTTGGTGATATTTACGTGAATTTTATTATCTTTGATGCCATAAACATCCTAGAGGAAGAACGTTACATTTTTAATGATGTGATTGATGATGTTGTGGATGATGTTCTGGCGATTGGTGTCTTGATTATCGATTTTTCATCAAGAGAGTGATTAACGCGTTTATTAAATGTCTAATAATTAATGGTGCTGTTTGCACTCATTTGGTTAATGCTGCATTATTTGGTGATTCGACTTGTTGGGTGATTAAATTACTTGTGGATTACGATATTGATTGAGTTTGAGCTTAAATTCGATGATGCATCGATTCTGATTTTGATGAACCTCTTTCGATTTTGATTAGCTGAATTCTAATGTTAACATTGAGCTGTATAGACAGCGTTCTTACCTTCTTTGAATGTGGTTTCAAGCTTTTTTGGTGTGATGACATCAGGAGTTGTTGCAACAACCACCCAAGCTTCTTCTTCAGCGAGCAACCACCCAAACTTGAGTTAAAATCACTTCTGTATCACCTAAAATATGCATTTCGGACGGAGGCGATTAGCAGTTGCAGGTCATTGTGGCAAATAATCTTCTTCCCGAAGAAGGCTGTAGCTTATTGAGTGAACAAAAAGCCATTGGTGGGCATTAGCGATATCGTTGGCATTAGCCGCTTCCATATTTATGCGTAATTACGTTGGAAGAGGACTCTAAGTCGATGAGGCTAACACTAAGAGCCTTAATCCCCTTATCCTTGATGCGTGAAGAATGAGGTCATTAAGCTTACAAAGCTAGTATCATCTATCCCATTTCCGATAGCCAGGTGGGTTAGCCAGTCAGTGGTTCTAAGAAATTTGAGTCCACGTGGTAGCCAATCGAAGAATGAGCTCATTCACTCGAGTTGAGAATAGTTGGAGAGTTTCGTTGTATGAGACTCAACCAAGCCACTCGAGGATCATTACCCTTTACCTTTCATTGATCGGATGTTAGAGCGATGGGGCAAGTCTCATGTTTGCTTCTTGGATGGCTACTCCTGGATACTTCCGGATCATATGCTCACGAGGATGCAAGAAGAAGACATTCCCTTGCCTTCATCTACGTCCGTGTGAGGCTATCGAGCTGAGGTTGAAACTACAAAAGGTTTAATATGTAGACCGAAATGTAGGTACCCTTAAGGTATCAAAAAATTCTATTAACTTCTGGTAATGAGTGTCCTTGGTTGAGATAAGAACGCTCAGTTTTGTTGACGAAAAGAAATATCCGGGTGATTGGTAGTGAGAATGCTGCAACGAACCTATGGCTTGTCTATACTCGGTGGGATTATCTAGAAGTATACCATCCAATGCGACAACATTCTTCCAGTTACATGGGAGTTGGCACTAGTGCACATCCTCTCATTCCAAACCTATTGAGTAAGTCAATGACATATTTGGCTTGATTTAAGAAAATTCCACTGAGAGTTCCTATAGACTTCGAACGAAAATGGTAGAGGGTCCCAAGTCGCTTTAAAGAAAAAGTCAAGTTCAATGCGATTAACAAATTTCTCAACATAGAGGCGGGGTTATTACCACGACTAAGACATCATCAACATAGAGAAGAATAAAGATAGTCGAATCATGAGTTTGCAGCAAATAGCGATATATCACTCGTGGAGATTTTAAATCCCTAGGTAAAGCGGTATGTAAATCGCGGCTGTCAAACCAAGCTCGTGGAGCTTGTCTTAAACCATAAATAGCTTTTACCGGTTGTAGACATGATTTGGCGTTGAGGATCAATGAAACCTTGGTTGGCCGCATGAAGACTTCTTAACTTGTAGAATGCCGTTCAAGAAAGCTTTGTTGACATCAAGTCGTTGAATCTCCCACTTGAATGTCAGCACCATGATTGACAAAATTACTCGAATGGTTGTTGATTTTACAACCAGCCAGGTGAGCGTCTCGCTAAAATCCAATCAAGGGAATCTGTTGACATCCACCTTTGCCATGATCCTCACCTTATGCTTCAATAAGGTTATTCATTTTTGAGTTTAGTTTGTAGATCCGCTTGTTGTCAATTAGCTTTTGATTTTACGTATGGAACCAAGATCAGGTTGATTCCATAACAGGTGTTTCTGGAATTCTTCCTTAAATGGCAGATTCTCCGTGGTGAAGGCGAAAAGGCTTCATGGACTAGCTAGGTTACAGTCGTGTCGGGAGATATTTTGCTTGGATGTAAGCTTTTAGATACGACATAAGGGGTTTTTGGGCGGGTTATCGTCCATGGACACAGTGATCATTGTATGTCGATTTGTAGGCCCATCGCATTGAATTATCAACGTTGGAATTGGGCTCGGGGACGCGGGAATTGGATACAAAAAGGCTTAGGTTCACACAATTCACATTCTTACGCCTCAGCCATTGCGAAGACGCCTATTGACTTGTTAATAAAACTTGACTGTAAATTACTTCATTGGCATTTTTCCCCGATAGCTACGAGGTCACCGAGTTTTGGCCGGCTTGAATTATGAATGGAAGTGAGGTGATTTGTTCTTGACTAGTATTGAGCTTCTCATGAAACTGTTCGAAATGGAAACAAAGTATGGTCAAACACAACGTGATGAGATACAAAAATTTAACGGATACTTAAACATTGTAGTCCTTTTCTTTGACGCCAATCCAATGAAGACACGCTTCTCACTATGAAAATGAAATTTATGTGTGTTATATGGCTTAAGACATGGGTAACAAGCACATCCAAACAAAGCGTAGTGCTTTGTAATCGGAGTGCATTTTTCTCGGTCGGAGCAGAGTGTCAGCATTTCCTTTTTAGAATTTGCATTGGCAACAAATTAATTAGATAAACAGCTTGTTGAAATGCATCGACCCAATATCTTAACGGCATTCTAGCATGAGCCGGCAAAGTCAATCCCCGTCCTCCTTGATGTCGATGTTTTGGTTCGCTCTTGCATGCAGGGCATTTGAGGTATATGGGCAAGTGGGCAAGTATGTTAATCTTTGCTTCTTGTGCGATAGGCAAACGACTTAAATTCACTCCCATTGTCACATTGTATAGCTTTAATTTGAGTCAAATTGGTTCTCGACTAATGCTTTAAAATGTTTGAATCGTGAAGCTTCTTCCCCTTTTTGTTTTAGAGGGGATACGGCCCGGTGTAGCAGTGAAGTCATCCGCAACGTGGATCGGAATGGATGGCCATGATGAGATTGTATAGGTGAAGGCCCCCATAAGTACGTATGAATCAATTCCCGGAAGGAGACAAAGCTTGAGAAACGGAGAATAAGGAAAAGGTAAATATTTTGATTTTCCTAAGCGAGGGCAGAGATTGGTTTGTCAATAACAATACTACTAAGTTTTGTGATTACAATTATTCAAGACTTGATTCAAAAAAATTTCAACTGGGATGTCAGAAGATGATGCCATTTCATAAATTCAGGCCAAAGTATCATGCTCCGCCATCATCACTTGGTGGTCTTCATGCCGCTGTTTCCCCGTCGAGAGGGTACATTCCTGCTTGGAGCTCCTCCATTTGTAGATCTCCTGTCATTTGTCCTTGGCATGGCAACCACGATTAGTAAAACCCACAACGATAGGATTATCACAAATCAACTTATTAACACTCATTAAATTTTTAGTGGTAGAAGGAACATATAGGACGTACTTAAGTAGCAACTTCGATGGGCGATTATGAGTTTGTGCATAAAATGGTTCTTGAACCAATGCCTAAAATTTTGCTCTTATACGAGTGCAAGTAGTAATATGATGTGACTTACCAAGCTGGAGCTAAATCATCGAGTTGTTACGGATTTGCGGTAACATGATAGTTAGCCCTACTATCCATGTACCAAAGTGGAACCCGAATAGGGATTGACGTGCGGGCTTGCGGGAATGGAGTGAAGTATTGGTAATTGGCTTGTAGGAAAGGTGTAAATCTTGTTGTTCGTGAAGCCGGTATCATCATGATAGTAAGGTGGCTAAGGTGTGACCTGGCCTTTAGCGATGAATACGATGAGCTGCCACCACATCGACCACCTCCTTGGGCGACCTCCGCTATCTCATAAAGCCTGCTTGAACCATTTCTTCCTCTACCCACAGTTATTGTTGGTCTCGCGATTGGTGTTATCATTGTGATTAACGTCATGACTTGATCGAAGGTTGAATCTTTGAGAGTTTGAGAAGTGGTTGGTTGATTCAATCATGTCTCAAACAACGATATGTGCTGAGCTTCAACCCACGTCGAATCTGGTTGATCCTATGAGCTTAACGATTGCATTACGCTGTATTTAGCCCATTAAGGGCATGAAAATTAGGTTGTGTTGCAATCGGAGATCTAGCGAGAGCTAACTCATCCGATATATTTTTCATTTTATTAAGATATTCGTCCATCTTCAACGCGTTCTTTTGAGTGTTATGCACAACTCACTCTTGGCTACCACTTGGTGGATGCACGAGGTAAGGTCATGAGCTGCAGTCACAGAGATCTTTAGCATTCTGACAGTCACGGGAGTTGCACGGGTACTTCTTGAGTCATTGTGTTTCTCGGCCAAGCGGCCAACATTCGTCGAATGAGGAACCATTGGGAATGATGCAGGTTTGGGCGAGTTCCTTGAGGAATGCCAAGGAGCTTCGCAGGGCTTGATCCATCGAACCATCGATGTGTCCTTCCGGATGATTACCTTTGATTAACGAGAGGATAATGGATTCCCAAACCGGAAAGTTTTTGTGATCCGACATCGCGGTGGTTTGGCTGGCGAGCTAAATAAGGAATATGATCTTGCGCTAGTATGAGAAACGAGTCGGCGGTGGAGGAGGAGTGAGAATGCACCATTTTAGCTCGATACCAATTAGAGAAATAGGGGCAAAATAGCCGATAATATTGTTGTGGCAACCTTCGAATCTTGATGCCACCGTATTCCTCATATATATAGCACAATGAAATAGTACGGAAAAGAATATTTACGATTCTGGATGTATAACTCAACCTATTACATAGAGACACATATACGGGAGGACATATTGTATAGATATGCAATACATAACAAAGATCTTGGGACACAACGTATTCCATAGTATATCTTGAATAATCACTAATTGTGATTATTCTCTAATAAAAACTTGTATTGATTTTAAATAAATTAAAATTACACTAAAAAATAAAATAAATCAATAAGCTATATTTGGGTATCATAAACCCCTAATTAAAAGAAGTTCTTACTCTTGAAACTCACTAAAGATCAATTTGGCACGCATTCCCAAGAACTGATCGGTTTCTTTAAGCTCTTGATATTTTGATTATATTATTTGTAGTTTTCAATTTTAACCTTTAAATTTGGTGATTAAAATATACTAGAATGGCAATCCTGTGCATTTGAGTAGCCCAATTATATTGAAAATACCATTTAACTGGTGAATGAGATCGAAAAAAGATACTAATATGTCAATTGCATAAGTTGATGTTGTATTAGGTAGTGATCGAGTATTATTTTGTGACAAAATAACCTTCTTCGGCGTATATATGTTATTGCTTGAAAAGAGTTATTTCCTGGACTTTCGTAATTGAAGCAAGCGTCAATTTGAATCTTCATAGAACTATTAACGATCACTAGTGGAAAAGGGCTTTAAGACCGCCTCATTTAGAGTCTTTGGAGCCTGCAGGTCTTAAAGGTATGGCCGTGCGATTTTGTAAATATAAAGAACTTCTTATGTATGACCGATTAGCAGTTTTATAAATATAAAGAACTTCTTATACCAGATCATTTTCATAGGTCTTAAATATATTATTCAGACCCGTTAAAAAACAAGCCGGTCTTAAAAATGTTATTAAAAAATATTCAAATATCAATTACTTTATGGAGAAATCTCACACAACGTTGGGACTAATATTTTTTGCGATCCAAAATAATAAAGAAAAAATTTAAATATAAAGGTAATAAAGTTTTAAGACCGAACATATTTAAAGCCGGTCTTAAAAGTTATTCTTTTAAAACGGACATAAAATGCGGCCGGTATAAAATATAGAAAAGAGTGTGGATAAAAAATTAATTACTTTTAAGATCGGACCATAATATGACGGTCTTGAATATTAATTATTAAACCGTTCTTTATATCCTAGGCCTTAAAAATGAACCGCCAAATAAACATTTCTTCGCGCGAAAGCTTTTGTTACTCTCAAGAAGAACCTCCGTTCACGTTGCGAAACCCTTCCGTTGCATTAATTCTCTTCCTTTGTCTCGAAAATGAACGGGAAAAACGATTCTATTCGTGGTCCGGGAACACCGATTGCAGAGGAGAACGAACCCTCTTCATCTCACAATGAGCCTCGTAACCGCATCGCACGCCGTGGTAGAAGAGGCACACAAATGATGGATGTAACCCAAGTCGGACTTAAGGGTCAAGGTTGGAGATTGATTTGATGAAAAGTTGGAACCTTTCGGTCCCAAGAAATCCAAATATACTAGTTTTTAGGCTATCTAGCACGCGGCAAGGTTAGCATCTTGACGGATGGTAGAAAAATGTGGACGTTCGCACGCAGTAAAGGATCCTGCTTGGGATACTATCCCCAGCTTACATACACTATCCCTGACTGTCAGAAGTTGAAAGACAAGACATTGTCTTATTGTGCTGATCGGTGGAGGAAGTTTAAGACCTTTCTAGCTAACAAGTATATTTTTGTCGAGGTTCAGCCTGAAGAAAATGCTTAGGACAAGTACACATTTATTGATGAACAAACTTGGCAACAATTTGTTCAAACTCAAGGACCACTCCCGAAGCTGCAGTTCATATTTAGTTTTGTTTTGCCCTTTAGTGTGCTTATTAACCCGCGGATATGTGAATAGGAGTATACATTTCCCCGCCTTTGTCTATGCAAGTCCGGAGCATGTAAAAACCCCGAAAAGGTAAAATACTAAGAAGGTAGTGAGGAAATAATAATTGCATAAGAGTCAAGCCATTATTATAGTCTTAGTTCTATTATAGTAGGTAGTGGTTAGACATTGTTTGTTAGTTAGTTAGTATGTTAACTGTGTAATGGTTTCGGTGCAAAAGTAAGCCGTTGGGCCTTAAGAGTCAAGCCTCTAACTATATGTAAGAGGTTAGTCTAATATGTGTAGGAACCAGTTATGATGAATGAATGAATTGACCGGAGTTGGCGGCATTTCGCAACTCCCTTTCCCCGTTTCTCTCAATTTCTTCTACAATTCTAAATCTTTCTTAAATAAAAAATGTTGAAACTTGATGAAGTGAATTTGACTCATGTTTGGACCTTTCCATAGACGAAGTTCTCTAATTTCGTTAGTGACATGGTCAGTAATTCATAATTAATAGTTTTTTCAATTCCATTCACGTAAAAGAGGGAACAAGCACAAGAGATAGGAAGAAAGAATGATTCCATAGCGCTTCTCGCGGATATAAAATGGTCGAAAAAGAATTGATGGCGACGGAAGAGGTGGAAGATGAAGCTGAATCCAATCAGGATAGTTGATCAGCCATCTCCAATACGTGAGGAGTTGTGGTTGCAAATTCGACAAAAAATAGCCGTAACGAGTGAACAAACTCATGAAGTTGCCGAAAGAATTGAAATATCGTTATTGTTATTTTTAGTTACTAAACATGTTTCATTACTAAGCTTCTCGTTATCCTCTATCTTACAGGAAGATCTTAAAAAAGACAGTAGAGGATCTTTTGTCGGACGGGAGGAACGATGTTACGGCAGATTTAATGACCAGAAGAAAAACTGAGATCACGGGGGAAGAAGTGGGTGGAGGATAGGTAGGCTTAAAGGAATACTATGGTAAATCCAAATGCCACAAACAAAGTATGGTTACCCTAGAGGAGACGGAAGGGCGTTGGCCAAAATAAGTGATGAAGCGGCTAAATAAGCAATGTTTCAATCTAGATGGAGCAGCGCTAGCCAAATTGGGCTTTGAGGAAGCGGCTGACTTAAGCAATGTTTCAAGCCCGGATATGAGCCGATGTATGAGAAATGAATCCGATGAGGTCGCTTTTGAGCTCTAAAATCCCGGAGAGCGGTGTTCCCGTTATACGTTCACCTGCACCTATGCGGCCCGAGCACTAAAGGAATAAGCATTGTTGGACGGGTCCAAAGCAACCTTGTTGTTCAGATGTGAAAAAACCTCATAGACAATTAGTTGCAAAGGGACTGGCCCATAACTCGGGATCAACTGTACACCACCAACAAATGGTGATTTAAGTCGAGTGTCGGTTGAAAAGGTGATCGTTGATGCGCCTCTCCTTCTCCCAACCATTTAGCCGGAAGCTTGTGAGTGATGTAAAGGAGCCTTCATCTCTTGGCCGGTGAAGCATGCATGTCTCTACCCTCCCCGAAGTTTCATCCCTCCTCCTCAAGTTCCATCCCCTCGCAATTTGATCGCCAAAGGAAAAATATCCGATTTGGTAAAAAAAAGGATTTTAAAAGATAACCGTCACATCAATGAAGTAGTAGGCGTCACTCATCCCCGAAGGGTTTCCTCGACAAAGATGTAACGTCTCACTTCGACAAGGAGCTTGCGATGCAATTGTTCAAATGTTTATGAAGTAAGTATCTTCTTCTATGAGTACATAATTTAAATGCCTCGTTTAGGACTGGTTTCAATACATATATACTAATTCCACGATCGATGTCATTATCAATGCATGCATGCATCAGAACTGGTTCAGCAGTAGTAATCAATGATTTTAATTCTTGTGCCCGATGCAATGCAAGTACAACATCCTTGGAGTTGAGACAAGGAATACATGTCAAAGAGGGTGTGTGAAGTGATAAGAAAGGTGTGCGTGTTTCCCTTACTACCACAGTGTACATATCACAATTCTTGTATGTTAATTCACTTAATATAGATTCTCGCTACATATATCACCGAGTACCTTTACCGCTGTGAATTTTCAGCCGCCGTGGCGATTGGTCCTCAGCGTGCATGAAGGATCATAAAGTTATCTTCTTATGCTCCACTCACGGTGGGCGAGCCTATATTGACGAGAGCGTCAACAAATAAGCATGTCATTTTGATTCTCTTTTGAAATCTCTCTTGTGAATTTTCGAGTGAACATTGATAAATTGGTGATTTTAGACGATGGTGCACAGGACCTTCCAAGTTGTGGTAAAAAAAAAAGGCATGGATCTCGGGCACTTATCCTAAATGGTTAAAACCGAGAGGTTAGTACATATTTGGACACCGGCACACCGCCCTGAACTTGAACTTGGTAACCTATATATCTAGCTCTTATATATATATTTCTTGTTCGTTTTAGACCCATCAAGCTGACCAACGGGGTCCAACTTTATGGCATGTGCGTCATGAAACACATGTATGATGTTATCACTTGAGGAACGACAAATTAACTCGCAAAGGTAAATGTATTTGATGTTACATATTATGGTGAATTCGGTTCTGGCTTAATGTTACATATTAAATATGCCCACTAAAGTTAATTCGGTTTTTGTCTTTGATGTTACGAGGTTTGCGGACTGCTCCCTTTCACGATGATGGAAGTGGAGCACATACGCAATGTGTTTTGTGAATATCCGTATGACCTAATTAAGTCTAAATTCATTTGTAAAATATACGCACAATGTGTAATTCAATAATAAATTTGTTTTATTTTTTTTTTGAAGAAATTGGTTCATTCATTCTAGCTATTTAGTGCTTGGAAATTTGAGGTACAGGTGTTGTAAATGAGCAATATATAAGATACTGCGAAAAGTATTAGCGACTTCTATGACCTAAATTAATTAAGGGGAAAGAATAATTCAATGAATTATGCCTAAAATTATAGATGAGGAGAATTAAATCATTGAAGAATAGCCAAATGATTTAAACTTAATTGAAAATTAGGAATTATTTTCCTTGTAATCTATAAAAAAAGAAAATATAATAATAATGATCAAGTACTCGGTGACTTAAAAGAATTCGTTTATTTTACAAATATGGGAGACCTTTAGGGCCTGACATATTTATTAAACATCCGGCCCTAAAAGTCTTCGTTTATTTGTAAAGACTTTTAGGACCGCATATTATCTCGAACGTCCGATCCTAAATGTCTACATTTAATTAAAAAGTCGGGCAAGTCTTTTAGTACCGCATATTATATAATATGGAAAGACTTTCTAAATCGCATATTATATAATATCCGGTCCTAAAAGTCTATATAAAAATATGTCTATACTTTTAGGGCCGCACATTTGTTAAATATTCGCTCCTCCGCCTCCTAAAAGTTCATTGATTTTATTAAAATATGGCTTAACCTTTAGGGACCGTATATTTGTCTAACGTCCGGTCTTAATAGTTTTCCTTTAAACAAAAATGTTGACTCGTTTTCTGAGACAAATTATTAGTGAGTTCATAAATCGAGGTTCCCGCGTTATTCTCGTTGCTAAGGACCTTCCATCATCAATGCTACCCGGTTTTCCCTTTCGTTATTTCTTTTCTTTTTGTCGAAAAAAGGCAGGAAGATAGTGAAAGGGACACGAAAAATATTCAAATCGGGGGTAGGTAAAATCGACGACAACAACGGTCATACCTTGAGAAAAATAGTCACTTTGTTTGTTTTTATTCGAATAAGGTAAAATGATTTTTTTCTTAACGTATTCTCGTGAATTTTTAATGTTGATTTACTCGAGGACAATGTTTTGTTTGTTTCCTTTTTGTCGAAAAGAAAGAAGATAATGAAAAGAAAATGGCGATCGAATATAGAAACTAAATTTTTTTATTATATTTTTTTACCGCTCTGCTAGGTGAGCAAAGATCGCAGTGAATCTGTAAAACAAAATACGGAAAAAAGACATAAAAACATCTACTCCCCCATCGTTGTCGGAGTGAGGGAGTCGTCGGAGAGGTCGGGAGACGTCGTCATCTTTCGTGGATGGTACTCAACGTCCTAGGCGTCGAGTACCGCTGCCTGTCGTTGACTCGGCGTGATAGACTTGAAGCAGTGTCAGCATGGCGTCAATCTATATGATTTAAGGCGGGCAGCATGTGCTCGAATCATGCTCGGGTAGATTGTCGGTTCCGGAGGCAACGGAGGAGGAGGGACTCCGGTGGTGGTGGAGCCCATTGGTGACGTTTTAGAAGTGATGGAGAAGAATGTGAAGCGAAGTAAAGTAACATCGGGTTTAAATAGAGAACCCTCGCTTGACCAATGCGAAACTCCATAAACAAGAACGAGGAGACGCATACTCTCGGAATACGAGGAGACGCCTAGTTGGGAAGTTTATCTCGGAAGTCGAAGAGACTCCGAATCATTCATTCAACGAGTGTAAGGATACGACTCAGAATCATTCAATTGAAAAAAATGAATTATAGAGATAGGATACAAGATAAAAGAATTCGGTCTTAAAAGTAATTGAATTGATTGAAAGAATAATAATAGACTTTTTGTACGGGATATATTTTAAAAGGTCGGTCTTAAAATCAATTGAATTGAAAAAAATAATAATAGACTTTTGGACTGGATATATTATTAAGGTCGGTCTTAAAATCAATTGAATTGAAAAAAATAAATGAATTCTAGGACCGGATATAAGGTAAAAGGTCGGTCTTAAAAGGACCGAATTGATTAAAAAAAGACTTTTAGGACCGGATATATTATAAAGCGGTCTTAAAATCAATTGAATTGAAAAAAAATTAAATAATATAATTGTAGACCGCATATTTATTAACTCCTCATACCTCTCTCGTCCTTATTAAACTCACCATTACCCTCGTAACTCCACACTTCGTCGCTCTTAAAAATATAAACTCCTCATACGTCTCTATCCTTATTAACTCCTCACAACCTCGTAACTCCACACTACGTGGTTCTTTACCCTAACCGGCCAAAACCATGGTTAGATACAAGAGAACCGCTCGTAGGTGGTACTCTACCTCCCGATGCTGTGCCTTCCGTAGATCGTTATACGGTGCGCCTCCTCCAAAGGAGAGTGTGTTCTATTGTGAGGAGAAGAGTCTCGGTCGTTGGACCCATTGTTATTTCGGATGATGAAGAGGTTGCCGCACCCCTCCCCTCCTTCCTTCGGACTACGAGAGGTTCCGCTCCCGCCTCCAAACCCAGTTAGCCCCGGGCCGCGCCTCACCGTGACCCTCTCCTTCTCTAATGATGCATTGCACCGATGCGAATAAGACAAGAACTTGCCGATCTCCGGTGGGAAGACCCATATTAATGGGTCTTAAAATATATTTAGACCGCCTTAAAACCAACTTAGGTCTTAAAAATGTAATTAAAATTTCAATTATTTTATAGAGAAATCTCATACTGGCCTAGAACTTATATTTTCAACGGACCAAAATAATCGGGGAAAAAATTAAATATAAAGTCTAAAACTTTTAAGACCGGACATATATAAAAACGGTCTTAAAGGTTATACTTTAAGACCGGAGTTAAAGTATGGGCGATTTTTAAAATATTGAAAAAAATTATTCAAAAAATTTTATTACCTTTAAGACCGCTTTTATTATGGACGATCTTAAATTTTAACCTTTAAGACCGGGCCTTTTAGGTCGTCCGGTATGGAAACTAAAGCACCAAATATTCATACAAGCACATTGCCTTAAGAGTTAAGACTCGAACGTTACTCTCTCGAACTCAAACCCCCGTTCTTGTTGTGAAACCCTCTTCCCGTTGCATTACTTCTCTTCCTCGTCCACCACTACCATCCCTCGTTACTCTCTCACTTTCCTCGGGCGTTCCTCTTTTGCACCACCACTCTCAGCATCTCTTCCTTTCTCGAAAATAAACGGAGAAAACGATTCTTTTTCCGTTTATTCCTTTACCGCTCGCCATCACTGGTGATCGTGCAGTGAGAACGACCTCTTCATCTCACAATGAGCCTCAGAACCGCCCTCGCACGCCCGTGGTAGAAGTGGCACACAAATGAAAACGTATTCGTAAGTAGGGACCTCTGGATCAAAGCTCGAGATTCGCTTTTGATGAAAAAGTTGGATCCTTTCGGTCCTAATAAACAAAAATATAATAGTTTTCGGTCCTAGCATCTTGACAGATGAAGTGGAAAAAATGTCGACCGTCGCACGCAGGATCCTATTTGGGACACTATCCAAATTTCACATACATCGTCTCGACTCTAGAAGTTGAAAGACAAGACATTGTCTTATTGTGCCTGATCGGTAGAGGAAGTTTAAGATCTTTCTAGCTAACATATATTTTTTGCAGTGTTAGGCTTGACCATCATCCTTAGGGACAAGACACATTTATTGATGAACAAACTTGGCAACAATTTGTTGGTGCGGTTTCAAGGACCACTCCGAAGCTTTGGTGAGTTTATATTTAGTTCTATTTGCCCTCTTTTGTTTGCTTATTAACTTGTGCGGATATGTGAATGTTATGCGTGTTCATCTAATCTGTTAGTTAGATGGTTTGGTTTGTGAATAAGTATATATTTCCATCCTTTGTATTCGCATAAGAGGAGCATGTCTTAGTTGTATGCAAGTCGATATGTAAACCGTGCAAAGGTAAAATACTAAGTAGGTAATTAGGGAAATAATAATGGCATAAGAGTCAAACCATTATTATAGTCTTAGCTAGTTCTTTTGTAGTAGGTAGTGGTTAGACATTGCTATTAGATTAGTTAGTATGTTAACCGTGTAAAGGTTTCGGTGCGATTCGCAAACTCCAACTACTCCTCGGTTCTCCCAATTTCTTCTACAATTCTACATCTTCCTTAAATAAAAATGTTGAAACTTGATGAAGTGAATTTGACTAGTGTTTGAGGTTCATATCGCGAAGTTCTCTAATTTTTGTTAGTGAGATGGCTAGAATTCATAATTAATAATTGTTTTCAATTCCGATTCCAGCGTAAAAGAATGGAACAAGCACAGGAGATAGGGAGAAAGAATGATTGCCCGCATGGGGCTTCTCGTGAGTGGATACGAAAAGGACGAAAAAGAAATGACGGGCGGCCCAGCGGAAGAGATTGGAAGATGAACCGTATGCATCCAATCCTTCTCGCGATCGATCCGCTATCTCCAATACGTCGTGATGAGTTATGGTTGTATATTCGGCAAAAATCCAAGCGGCGATTACACGAGTGAACAGACTCGTCTAGTTGCTGAAATAATTGTAAGTATCGTTATTGTTAACTTTTAGTTACTAAACATGTTTCATTACTAAGCTTCTTGTCATCCGTCTTACATGAAGATCTAAAAGAAGAAAGAAGCGGAGGGAACTTTGTGTCGGTCGGGAGGAATGATGTTCTTACCGTTGCGGCTAGGAAACCGGATCACGGGGCGTGTAAGGGGTTGGAGTGAAGGGTAGAGCCGAAGGAATACTTTGGTGGCGCCAAACGCCGTAACAAAGTATGGTCACCCGAGAAGAGATGGAGCAAAAGGTGGCACGTAAGGGTGGCCAAATTGAATGAGCAAGTAGCGGCTAAAAAGCTACATTGACTCGCCTATTTTCAATCTAGCTTAGGGAGATGAAGGAGGAAATGAATCAAATGAAGGTGCTTGTGAGCTCTCATGCGAAGACCGAGTGTTCTCTTGGCACTCTCACCTCGGCTACGCAGACGAGCACTAGAGGAGCTGCGTTGTCGACGATCAAAGCAACCTTGTAACCTTTATGTGAAGGATCCTCAACATCATGATAGACGATTGGTTGCAAAGGACTCCATCCACAACTTGGGATCAAGCATGCACCACCAACAAATGGGCGATGATGAAGTCGTAGTGTCGCTTGAAGAGGTGATCGTTGGATGACCTCTCCCTCTCCCAACCGACGTGGTGAAGCTTTGTAGTGATGTCATTGGAACCTTGATCTCGTGGCACGATGAAGCTTGTGCATGTTTACCTCTCTTGATGCTCCGGCCCTTCATCGAATTGGTTGGCACGGCTAAGTTGAGTGCCAAGGACAAGCTTGTCCCTTTATGGTATCCAATAAACAAGTTGCACTTAATAAAGGCTCCGTCATCACGTAAGTAGTCTTAAAAACAAGCACCCGGTTTTGGTTGACCAAGATGATATAATTTCCCCGCTGTTTATAAACGGGAGCTTACCGATTTAATGATTCTCATGTTTATAAAGTAAGTATCTTCTTCTATGAGTACATAACTTGCATAAATGTGAGACACTCACACATATATACTAATTCCCGACGTCATTATCAGGTTAATGCATTGTGAATTGGAATAATGCGTAGAAGCCAAGATATCGATTCTTGTGCCCACAAAGACATAAGTCAACCACCCTTAGCGGAGAGACATTTATACATAACATCAGGTTGTCCAACAATAGGAAAAAGTCGTACTTGGCACCATACTACAATAGTACATATCATAATTCTTTTCGCAATTCCCTTAATTATGCTACATATTCTTGAGTATTTATGCATTTGTGAATTTTCACGCTATTGTGCCAGGTCTTGATTTGCCCGAACGAGAATAAAGTGGTCTTTTATGCTCCCACTTCACTACGATCCACCGCCCACATCGTGAGACAAGAACAAGTAAGCATATGTCATTTTGATTGTCTAGTCTCAAATCTCTGTTGTAAATTTTTTGACACACCATTATTGAGTAAATTCGGATTTTGACAGCTAGGCCCGTAAAATCATTCCAAGAAAAGGTCAAAACGGGTTTGGGGTCAAGTCAAGAGCTACATTGTAGAAACCAAGGTTAGTACATATTCGGGAACCTTTGGCACTGGCTTGTGAACTCGGGTCGCAGCAATATATGCTCTTATATATATATTTCTTGTTTGTTTTTAGACCGTCGGCAACCAAGCGAGTCCAACTTATGTGGACATTATGCCTTGACACACATGTATAATATTGTCATGCAACACATTGACTAACATCCAAAGCAAGGTAAATGTATTACACTTTGCCTGCGCGACCCACTTGATATGCAAGGAAGGACCACTAATATATTTAAACTCTTTGATGCTACGACGTTTAAGCTGCCGACCTTTCACGATGGTGATATTGAGCGCACACGCAATGTCTTTGAATACGTATATCCGCAGTCTCGAAAAATCGGAAAAATAGTTTATTTGTGAATTCATTGTAAACATCTTCGTTTGTATAATGAACAATTGTCCAATTTGTGATAAGTATACAATAATAATTTTTAAATTCTTTTCAAACAATTTCCTTGTGTCCATTAGTGGTTGCTGAATGTATTGTTGGATGGTGGATAAAACTATTTATTTCTTAATTTACAAATGCGACAAGTTTAGGACCGTAGATTTACTAAATAGCGGTCCTAAAAGACTTCGTTTATTATTGGAAAAATATGCAGTCTTTTAGGACGTAGGTTTTATAAATAGCCGGTCCTAAAAGTCTTCGTTTATTATTGGAAACTATGTCGTCTTTTAGGACCATAGGTTTTATAAATAATAGGTCCTAAAGTCTGGCATATTATTGAAAAAAATATGCTAGTCTTTTAGGACCGTAGGTTTTACTAAATAGCCTGGTCCTAAAAGTCTTCGTTTATTATTGGAAAATATGCCGTCTTTTAGGACTGTGGGTTTTATAAATAAGCAAGTCCTAAAGTGTCGGCATATTATTAAAAAAATATGCTAGTCTTTTAGGGACCGTAGGTTTACTAAATAAGCCGATCTAAAAGTCTTCGTTTATTATTGGAAAAATATGTTAGTGTTTTAGGACCGTAGGTTTACTAAATAGCCGGTCCTTAAAGTCTTCGTTTATTATCGAAAAATATGTTAGTGTTTTAGGACCGTATGTTTACTAAATAGCCGGTCCTAAAAGTCTTCGTTTATTATTGGAAAATATGCCATTCTTTGGAGATAGTAGATTTAAAAAATAGCCGGTCCTAAAAAGTCTTTCATCGGAAAATATATTTATTAATATATTTTTAATCACATCAAAACATTAAATTAAATATTTGTACATATTATAACCTCCATATTTCATAATTACCTTTCCGTCTTTTTTTTATTTTTTTTATTTTGGTGTTTTGAGTCTGCCATTTTCCATATTTTATAATTGACTTTCTTATTGCTTTCCAGGTTCAGATAATGCATATAAACTAATTAATTAAAACTCCCACTTTGAGAACAAAATATGGAAATATTTTATATATTAATTTTTATTTCAGCTCTATTACAAAAAAAAACAAAAAAAACTATAAAACAACTAATCCTCCCGATGTCGAAGAGGTAGGAGGCGTCGGAGGAGGTAGGATCGTACTCGCGTCATTGGCGTCGAGTACCATGTTGACTTCCGTCGAGGTATAAACAAGCTGAAACAATTTGCCCAGCGTCGGTCGATGTGATCGACATGGGCCTCAATTTCTGCTGATCGGATTTGGAGGCAATGGCGGGCGAGGTTGAAGAGGAGGAGGAGGAAAACGAGGACCTGGTGGAGCAAACCATTACGGTGGAGGCTAGGCGGTGGAGGAGGCCGTGTAGAAGTGATGGAGAAGAATGTGAAGAAACTAAAGTAACAACGGGTTTAAATAGAGAACCTATCCTGAAGAATATGAAAACTCGGGAACTTTTTACGAGGAGATGCATAGTTCCTCGAATACGAGGAGACGCATAGTTGGCAGTTTACCTGGAAGCCGGAGAGACTCTGGATCATGTGAACGGTGTGTAAGGATATGACTCTGCTATCGAGTAATTTTGAAGTATTTGAACATTTAATACCGGATTTTGTAAAAGATCCGTTCTTAAAAGTAATATTTTTAAGGAAAAATTCTTACTTTACAAAAATAAATAATCGATAAAAAAATAATTGACTTTTAGGACTCGGATATAAGATAAAATTCGGTATTAAAAGTAATTGAATTGTATGGAAAAATAAATAGTGGATATTTAGGACCGGATTATCCTAAAAATACGGTCTTAAAAGTAATTTAATTGAAAAAATAAATAATATACTTTTCGGTTAACACATAATAAAAAGAGTGTATCAATTGCGTATCCCTCTCCGTCCTCATTTACTCCTCGCACTAGCTAGTTACCTCCCTTGTCCTTATTAACTCCTCACTATACCTCTCGGTTCCTAACTCCCTCACAGGAGATAGATATCCGCCCGAACCGCTCAAAGCCTTAAACCATGGTTAGATACAAGAGAACTCCTCATAGGGGTTCTCTTACTAAGCTCTTGCCATCCTAGATCATTATACGGTGCGCTCCTCCGCCGAGAGTGCGTTCTATCATGCAAAGAAGAATCTCGGGTCGGTGGACCCATTGTTATTTCGGATGATGAAGAAGATTCTTTACTCACTCCCATTCAAAGATCATATCTCATGCGTAGGTTCCTCGCTCCCCTCTCCAATCGGTTGGCCCCTGGGTTGCGCCTACCGTGACCCCTCTCTCTTTCCTCTAATGATGCGTTATGGGCCGATGCGAATAAGGCAGGAACTTGCGATCTCCGCGGGAAGTTAATGCTTTTCACGCCGATATCGCCAAGGCATTGGATGATAATAAGCTTTAGGATGTTTACTTAGATTCTTGTCGTTGATAATGTTCGGTTATTGTTTTTCTTTCTTTTTTTTCTTGTTACGTGCATATTCTCTAGTTATGTATGGAAAGCATTTGATAAGAACTAAGCTTGTGCCTTTTTATATTCATATTCTCCTAGTTTTCCTTTATTTATTTTATTAATTTAGTTACATTGCGCTCGCCTCATTTTTTTAGTTTGGTTCATTAATAAACGAAGAGGTTTACTCTATAAGTATTTGACAATTAGGTTGAATGTTTATAAAACACCGGTCTTAAAATTAAATCAATAGTAAATATTAGGACCGGAGTATTCTTAATTTACTGTCTTAAAAATGTATTATTAATAAAATTATATCTTTAGGATAGGACACTTTATAACTAACCAGTCTTAATAATAAAATTATATATTTAGGACAAGACACTTTATAATTAACTAGGTCTTAATAAAATCGAAAATACTAAAACGTGTCTCTTTCACGGGAAAATTAAATCTCCCTCTTAGAACTTCTCTTGTCGCGCCGAGAGTGATTACTCGGGTTCGTCTCCACATTTTTGTTGCGTGTCACGTTTCGCGTTGCTCTCTCGACAATCGCTTTTTTGGTTCCTTAACTAAATGTCTATAGACCAAGATGTACTAGGTGTTTCGGTTATATAACTTTATTATTTTCCTCGTTATGGTTACGGGTTTTTCATGGGTTGAACAAAATCGATGAAATGTTCTTGTGGGTTTCTCTGTTGTTAATGAATATTGTATATTGAAGATTATATTTACACTTTGGACCTACCGAACTAGCAGACTAGTGTTTTTAAGGTTACTCTTGCGTTCCGCAACATCAACGTTCGTGGCCGATAAGAAAGACACGGCAAACCCATTTGAATTTATATGCTTCGTGAGTCCACAAGACCTTAAATGCGATGCATTTAGTTTCCTCGTCATGCATTTATTTTGCTTCTTGGATTTCTTTGGATACATTTATGACCAAAAGTGATTCTTCGTTATGCATTTAATGGGCAAGTTTATCCGTAAAGGAAAAAAAAAGACATAACCGACATTTGAGCATATATATGCATTTGGATTATGTATGTCTTATTTTATATGCAAGTTTCAAATTTTTCAGATTATGTATGTTCAATCTTTCCATCTATATATAGGAATTCTTCTATGCATCCCGGTTGGATAAATGTTTTACGGACAAGTGTTGAATATCGGAACGGGCGTGAGGGAATTTATAAATTTTCTAAACAAAATGCCTATGATGATAGTGGGAAGTTTTATTGCCCTTGTGTAGAATGTTTGAATGAGAAGCGACTAAGTCTGAACTTATACACACACATTTAATTTGTGAAGGATTTTGTAAGACTTATACGATATGGTCATGGCATGGTGAAAAAGTGCCAAGTGGGTCTCAACATGGGGAAGTGGCATTTGATGATAATGACACGGATATGGATGATCAGACAGAGGACATTATTCATGATGTAGGAGAAGAGGCTTTTGAGCAATCACATGCATATGGTAATATGTGCGGTGATCTGGTCTGTTATACCCTCGGGTGTAAAAAATACCAATTGTTGAACGCTGTATTGAGGTGAAATTGGTAAGCTTGAAGGCACGTCATGGATGGAGGCGACAAGAGTTTCTCCGAAATGCTTCGAGGCTTTTAAGGACATACTTCCGGATGATAATGTGTTTCCGCATCGATACTATGATGCTAAGAAAATACTTTTTCCACTAGGGATGGAGTACAAAAAGATTCATGCATGCCCGAATGATTGCATATTATATAGAAAGAGTTTGAAGAGAAAATTGTGCGATATGTGAAACCCCAAGGTATAAGTCAAATAAGGGGCCTGCAAAAGTGTTGTGGTATCTTCCAATCATACCAAGGTTCAAGCGGTTGTTTGCTAATGAAAATGATGCAAAAATTTGAGGTGACGCGATGAGAGGATTTCGATGGAAAGCTTCGACATCCAGTGATTCTTATAATGGAAGAAAATAGATCAATTATTTTCGAGCTTCAAATAAGAACCTAGAACCTTAGGCTTGCCTTTAGCACAGATGGCATGAGTCCCTATGGAAGACTTAGCAGCACACATAGTTCATGGCCCGTACTCCTGATTATTTACAGCTTATCTCTTATGTTATGCATGAAACGAAAGTACATCATGCTACCTATGTTGATTTTCGGGACCAAAGCAACCCGGAAATGACATTGATGTTTACCTTGACCCTTGATCGAAGACTCGAGGGCGTTGTGGGAAGAAGGTGTCGATGTTTTTGACTCTTTCAAAAAGGAGGTGTTTAAAATGCGAGCCATGATATTCTGTACTATAAACAACTTTTGACATATGGGAACTTGTCGAGTATAGTGTAAGGCCATAAAGCATGTCAGGTTTGTGAAGAAGGCACACCCTACCATCAACTTCAAAATGGAAGAAAGACGGTTTATCTTGGACATAGGAGATTTCTTAGGCGAGGCCGCCCCATTTCGTCGATTAAAGAAAGCGCTTTTTGGTGGCATGGAGTATGAAGATGCTTGTAGGCATTGGTCGGGGAGCAAGTTTATGAAAAGGTGAAAAATATCGGTGTCATCTTCGGTAAGGCGCAAAGAGTAGAAAAGAAATAAATTTATGGAAAAATAGATCTGTATTCCCGTCTTCCATATTGGCGCAATCTTGATGTGAGACAACGTATTGATGTCATGCACGTGGAAAACGTATGTGATAGTATTATTGGCACGCTTCTCAACATACAAAAGGTAGTTCCAAGGATGGTGTGAAGAGCAAGGTGGATTTGCAAGCAATGGGAATACGTGAAGACTTACATCGAGGCCATACGGAAGAGAACTTATTGTCCCCGGCTATCTGTACTGTGCAGGATGAGAAACGAAGTTAATGAGTGTTTACAAGGAAAAGTTCCCTCGAGGGGGTATTCTTCAAATTTTAAGAGGCTTGTTTCGATGAAAGGACTTGAAATTAGTAGGCCAAAAGTCACATGATTGTCATGTCTTGATGCAAGCGCTCTCTAGTAGCTATTCGAGGCATCGCCAAATATGATCTTCGAATTCGTCTTGGTAGACTTTGTTTCTTCTTCAATGCGGTTTGTAGCAAAGTTTTTGAGATTGAAAAGTTGGATGAATTGGAGAATGAATGATATCTTATCTTGTGCAGCGAGGAAAGCTTTTTGTTCCTACATTTTTTGTCATGGTTCGTAATTGTTCGTCCCAGTAGAGGGAGATAAAGTTGTGCGCCCTATCCATTTACGGTGGATGTACCCCGATTGAAAGATCTATGAAATTCCTAAAAGTCACGTGAAGAGCAGCATCCAGAGTCCGGAAGCATCAATTGTTCATAAATACATGTTTGAAAATATGAAATTTTGTCAAAATTATTTGGCCAAAGTAAGACATATTGGCCTTCCCTAAACATGACGTGTTGAAGGGGTAGGCGAGGGGCTTCAATAAAGAGTGTGGATCTGATGAATTGTCATAAGTCCACTTTATACATCTTGAATAATGTTGATGAAGTTCAAGCAGCCAGCTGCACATAAAGAAAGTTTGTAAGGAAAGAAAATCATGAATTTGAACAAGGTTGATTAGGGAGCATAACAAAAAACTTTTTACAAATAAGTTTGAAACAAAAGGTCGAGGGAGAGGAATATTGTTTATACAATCAAATGGTTAGCACGTGGTCCGAGGTTGATGTCATAAGTTGGAATTCGTATGTGATCAATGGTTATACATTTTACACAGAAGTCTTTAGATGATAGGGCGAATCAAGGAACGGTGGTGTTATGTTAGAGAATTTTGAATACATGCCTTTCTCCGGTTCGAAAGGCAGGAGGCCTTTATTGGTAGTGTTACCTTATTATAAAGGTTATTGAAGAGATTTAGGTGGACTATGTTAAAATTAGATTCCCGTTTCAAATGCAAGTGGGTTAATGTCGATAATGGTGTTGAATAAGATCGGCTAGAATTTACATTAGTCGATGTCAATGGTAGAAGGTTTGGAGATGAACCTTTTATTATGTGAGACAGTAGAAACAAAGTGTTCTATATCACCCGATCAGAGAGAAAATAAAATGTGATCTCTATTATCCGAGGAAAAAGGTTCATTGATATTGATGATGAAATTCATTCAAATTACGGTCTTCCTAAGAGTACTCCTTTTCAAAAGTGCTGGGACATGACGAAGAAGATGAAGCGGATAATGAACGGAATAAGAAATGATCATCAAGAAAGGGGAGAGACAATCGCTATAAAAGACTCGATTCATATGGTAATATTCATATGCGAGAATTCTTTGAAAACTTTAAGGTTTTAACTATATTCCTTCCATGTTCTTAAACAATAATGTCATCACTTAATGAAGCTTTTTTGTTCTTGTTTTATTTTGTGGTAGGATTCGTATATATGTTATAAAGGGGATATCATGTTACGTTGTTGGGGTGGGATCAGATGAAGGCATGGTGCGGTATTTGTAACTCGTCATTATATTTGTAAGTTATCTTATTACATGTATATATTCATTACGGTGTTGTACTAAATTAAGAGGCCACGTAACTCAATGAGGTGATATTTGTATGCTACGATTCAATTTATTCTAATGAAGCTTGCTGTAGCTTGTAGCTTAAAGTATCGACTTTTTTGTCTTGGATTGGGTGGTGGATGTGTGTAAATATATATATATATATGATCGGGAAGAGCGAGCAGGGGAAAATTACCGGAAAATTTGTATTCTTTCCCCGATTCAATTTATTCGCTAATGACTTGTTCATAGCTTGTAGCAAAGTATCGACTTTTTTGTCTTTGGATTGGGTGGTGGATGTGTGTAAATATATATATATGATCGGAAAAGCGAGCAGGGGAAAAATTATGGAAAATTTGGGCCGAAATAATGTGTGGTCTTAAAAGTTCAAATTTTAAGATCGGATGAATTTATATGTCGGTCTTAAAAATTGGTCCTTTAAGAATAGCTGTTTAAAGACGTTAAAAAGTTCAACTTTTAAGGCAAGCTTTATTAAGACGGTCTTAAATTTAATTAATTTTAGAACAGTTAGTTAGTCATCAGTCTTAGAAGTCGGTATTTTTAGACGAGGAGTTTCTTTATCCGGTCTTTAAAATGTCGATATTTTTAGGCAAGTCTAGTTCGTCTGGTCTTAAAAGTTGATTTTAGGCCAAGAAAAAAATACATATGTCAGTCTAAATAGTGCGACTTTTAAGTCCAACTTTTAAAATGTCCGGTCTAAAAAAGTTTTTTTAGGCCAGGTTCAATCGATCTTAAATATGCAGAACTTATATCTAATTTGAAACATAGATGTCACGTCCCAGTCTTACGAGCTCTTTGATCGGTCTTAAAATCCTTTTTAGTGAATACAATAATGCAAGGAAAGATATTGTCAAGGCTAAAGCGACAATTTGTGGCGTTGATAAGAACAAATAAAGCTGAGTAATTCCCGTCCACTGCATCATCCAAACCACATTGGCAATATCTTTAACTAAGCACTTTAGTGTTTTTTTTTGTTTTTTAATAATAATTTAGCATTTTTATCAAATTTAATTTAAATTTTTATCTTCAATTATCAATATATACACTAAGTGATAAGTATATATTTTATAATTAAATAAATATAGATTAAGATATATTGGATTAAATTTATTAATATTTTATACTTATTTAATTATCATTTATATATTTTTCTATCCTTTAATTAATTATAGAATAATAGGATATTTTGACATAAAATCTATTCATATATTATTTTATTGTGCTAGAGATATTATATGAAGAAGAGATAAAAATGAATCAAATAATATATATATATATATATATATATATAGTAAGAGAAAATGTAAAGGCGTGGACCTTTTTAGGAAATTCACGGTGGAGTCAAGCTGATACATATTTAACGAGGAAAGAGATTTTGAACAAACACGTAGGGTCCATACAAGGAAAAGGATAAAGTACTAGGGAAATTACGTGGTCACGAAGAACGAAAAAAATTACAAACAAGTCCCTTGAAATCACAAAATTAGACGGGAAGTCCCGAGGGACTTTTTTTGATATTATTTGTATTAGCAATCTGAAATGCTATATTCAACAACATTTAAACACGCGACCGTTTTTACAACGAGAGAAAAAAGTCATATTTACAACAACATTTAAATGCGGATTTTGAACAGTAAGTGCGTTCTGATAGGAAAAGAAAGGCTATATTCTGATAGTAAGTGTTGTATTTACAACAAAATTTGGACATTTGGACATTTGCAACAAAAAAAGACATATTTACAGCAGAAAAATGCTTATATTTACAACAACATTTTAAAACATACGGATTTTGAACATAGAGGTCATTTACAATGATAAGGCCTATATTTACAATATTAAGTGTTGTATTCCTGACAAAATTTGGGCATTTGGACATTTGCAACAAAAAAGAGACATATTTAAAACAGAAAATGCTTATATTTACAACAACATTTAAACATACGGATTTTGAACATAGAGGTCATTTACAACGAGGAAAAAGGCTAGATTTACAATAGAAAGTCTTGTATTTACAACAAATTTAAAATCGGTCATTTACAACAGAAAAAACCATATTTATAACGGAAATACATGTATTTACAACAACGTTTTAAAAGAGCTCGAGGGTTAGTGGAGGAGAAGGAGGAATGTTGGGAAGGCGGAGATTGGGGAACCTTGGTAATCGGCTACGTGATGGGCGCGTGTTCTGTGGATTTTTAGAAGAGCTCGAGGGCCGCTTTTCTTTTTCTTAGCCGGGTTCATAGGAACAATCTTCTTTAGTGCTTGAGAGGAATGTTGTGCGATCCTCTTTGGCAGCCTTAGGTTGCGAAGCCAAGGTTGGCCGGGGCAAGAGCGAAGAGCGGGCAATGTTTCCGTAAGGCGAGATCTAAAAAATTAAAGATGGTTGTGACATTCAAAAAAGCAATGTACAAAACAACGTAATGAAAGCATACTTCCGTACTTGCGAATCGTTTTTGCTCAGGGTTTGGAGAGACGATTGGCGGATTCAAGGGCCATACTTTAGAACGTGGTGTTCTATTATGGAAAGCTGTTTTTATCTCGGCCTTAGAGAATGTATCGGCATGGAATTCATAGTCGGATGGGGAAGCTTGTAGTGGTCATAAGTCAATACGGAGGGAACTTGTTTCACCTCCATCGGCCTTGCCTTTTCGGGTGGCGGGTTAGAGGGATTCCTTTTATAAATTACCTTTCCTTTAATTATTAGTCCGTTTAGTCGTATATCGATCGTGCAGCGAGAGGCACGGATCGGTTTGGACAAACTAACGTACTAGTAAAAGTAAAGTCAACAAAAGGTAATGTCCACAGGAGGGACAGGTTCTGATCCGTAGGCCATAAATACCAAAATAATAGATACGGTCATCCCAAAACACAAAATACATAACATGATAGGGCATCCCCCATCCTTGGCCAGTACACCAGCGTCTACCTCTTGCAAAAAGGCCTTCAAACACGCTCTCATATACCACCAAGAGCTTGAGGTCCAAAAATGGCCTCCAAAGTAACCATCAATACTCATTGCACTAAATGTGTAATGCGTATACTGAAACCATATAAATATGTAACACGGATAGATTTTCCAAATACATGATATGCAAACAGGCACGCACAATAACACGTCTTCGCACCGTGGAACCGCCTTACCAAGATAGGCCCAGAAGTTGGAATCACAAACTTATCACCGTAGAATTAGCCACGTAGGCAGACACGCGCGAACACCCTCGCGCTAGGGACACAATCACAAACATATTGCAGTATGCATATTTGACAAAACAATACAAAAACACGCATATGGCAAGCAACCATACAACAAAACACATAAAAGTGTTTGAGTAAAGTGTTACTATTGGTAGGGTGAATCTTGCTTTTTTAATATTTTTAGGCCGGTGATTTTCCAAAAATACGCTTTGACCAAAATATCATTTTCAGTAATTACAAAAATGCTTCCTTACATTTTTCTTGCTAAAAGAAGCTGAATACAAAATTTCCAAAAATTCGGTGATTCGGCCCAGCTTCAGGATTTGTAAAAATTCCAAAAAAACGTCATTTTTGTATGAAATCAGTGCCATTCGAACCGTTGAAAAGTATATTTTTCGGGAGAATATATCCAGACCCTGAAAGTACACATATCTTGGTGTGTAGCTACTTTTCTCCTGGTCAGATTCGCACCCAGGATTCTAGACTCTTTTTCAACCATTTATTTCACCCCGTAAATATTATCCAAAGTTATCATATTATATATTTAGATTCATTCCCCGTATGTCTAGTTTCTTCATGTAAACTTTCAGCTTAAAAAAAGGTTTGTTACTAAGCGTTAGAAGCATTACTGAATCCCCTCAAGCGCGTAGCCCTAACTTAGTGTTTGGTGTTTTTGACTTTGGAACCTTAACCATGACTATATCCTACACAAAAACACGTTCCCGAGCCCATTAGGTGGTTTAAAAATGTAAAAATCCAAACCCAACACCAAGCAACCTTTGCGAAAATGTAATCAAGAAGCTGAAAGGATAAGGTTTTGATTATACCTAAAATGGATACCGTTGAGTGTTCTTGGGACCTTGAGTGTTGAGCTTGGCTATGGAGTTTCAGGTTCTCTTCTTTGCCCCTAGAAAATTTCGTGCTCTGGGGTGAAAGAAGAGTGAAATTACCTTTTTAATAAGGTAAGATTGATCAGTGAAAATAGAATTAATTGGCGTAAATATCTGTCTAGAATTCATTTGGCTTTGGCTTATTTTCCAAGTAAATCCAGAATTTTCCAGAGGGTCCTAGGGTTCTGCCAAGTGGCGCAGCTTATCCAAGAATATCTAGATATTTTTTCTTTTGGGAAAATTACTTTGTTTTTGGAAACTTTGAAAATTACAATTATTGCCCAGAACTTTTTAATACTTACAAATTTTTCCACATGTTTTGTCTGTCAAGGGCACATGTGGTGCCATTTGGGCCCACAGTCACCCGCCCAAATTAATTTTACCCATTTTGCCCTTTTCTTTGCATGTAGGACTGCGGTTTGACTTTTACCATGACTTTTCTTTCTTTTCCTCCAAGTAAATATTTTTAATGATTAAAGGGAGTATGTGATGCCTAATGTGCCCACAAATATGATCCCTCATAATTTATTCCTTTTTCCCCCTCAAACAGTCCAGTTCACGATCAGCCGGTCCAGCTGGTCTGAAAGTCTTCTTTTTACTTTTCTTCAACTTTTAGGTATTTTCCCCTGAATGGACAATCACGTGTGGCGCCATCCAAACTCACTTAGGTGGCCCCACACTGCTTAATATCATTCAGTCTAAAAAACCCACGGTGTCTCAGTCATTCTATCGGTCAATTGCACATAGGACTCGCATTTCATGTTTGTCCTTTTTGAATATAACTTAAATCCACCTAATTTTCTCTTTTTCTTCATAATTGGGCGAAATTTCCATATTATAGGGCTAGAAATTGACTATTTTGTCACTTTCTTCCCTCTTTTAAATTATTTACGATAATTAAATAATAATAATAATCGAAAATAAAATTCTCAATAATTCAACATTAGTTACAAGTTCCAGTCACATCGGTAAAGAGTGTTCTCTTCGACTTCCCGGGTTTTGCTTTCTCAAGAAACCAAGGTAATCTCCAAACCCCGTGAGATCCTTGAAAAAGTAGTCGGAGGATTAAAGGGGAAGATTAAAGGTTTAAAGAGGGCGATCGAGGGGGACACTTTCTGGATGAAGGTCCGACCTTTCCTAGAAGGAGCATCACCATCTTTTGCCAACATCTTCGTCGACATTCTGGATTTGTAAGAAATAAAGGAATATTGGGATGGTGCAAGCCAATTTTCCGTAGAAAAGAAAGGTTTCAAAGGCAACCGGAAAACCTTGACCCTTAGGATGAAGCTAAGAAGGAGTCGGGTGTAGATGGTTGAGGAGGTTGATGCGAAATTCGGTGAAAGCTAACGCCAATTGGGAAATGCAATGCGGTAGAAGAAAGAGAAAGAAATGGAGTTCCTTCCCGCTTCAGTGAGGCTGGATATGGATTCCTCTCGGGCATGGGAAGGAGGATCGTAATCCTCTGGCCATAAAGGAAGTTTCTTGAGGATTCTTCGATGTTCATAGTATTCCTTGTGTTTAATACCTCCTCGGTAAGCCATGGATCGGGAATTTTATGTCGAAGGAGAGACACGAGTTTTTATCCTTAGTCACTTGGATTTTTACGTGGCTTGGAGGATGTGCGCATTTATACCTATATAAAGAAAGTAAGGGTAGAGGCTTGAAGAATATGCACGAGTTTAAAGAATTATGAGCAATGTCGAAAAAGGGCTAGCGGGTATCTTTGCGGGATTGCATGTGCAATATATTTATGTCGCATGTATTCAAAACCATAAAGCTTCTTCCTCGTAACCTCCGTACATTGGGGGTAATGTTTTTGGCGGCACTCATCACAAGGATAAAGGTCTCCGGTTCAAATCGGCCATACTGGCGATATCGGGTGCAAAGAAGAGGAGGCGGGTAAGAATTGATGGGAATGGTATTAATTCGGCTACGGCTTGAAGATGGCCGGCGGTGAGGCCGGAATATGATAGTGTTTAAGTTGGAAGATACGGGCGATTGGGTTTGAAGTCTAGACGTGGTACCTGACCGGGATTGGCGTAGTAGCAGCGTCTCTTTCTTCTTCTCGGGATGGGCATTGCCCCGAGCCCACATGAAGTGCGACCATTGGGGAGGATTCGAAGAATATCTTTATCCTCTCGGAAAAGGGTTAAAATCACACGTGTTTAAAGGAGAAGATTAGGAGAACTTGGAGGAGAAAGATCATGAAAGCCGACAAATCACAATGTGTGTGTGTTCTAAACCTAGAAAACCTATAAATTCGCTCAAAACACATAGGAAAGCACACAAAGGCAAGCCGGGAGAAAGTGTAAAAGCAATGTCTCTAAATGCAAAAGTTTCAAAGGAGAGAAAGAGGAATTCAAATGTATTCTGATGACTCGAATAGTATAAGTGGTCTTCAACGTCTTCCTCGACATTTTGGTTCGGTGAGGAATTGCGGTTGGTCATCACGGTCATACGAACAAAAAGAATCAAAATTTGTACCCAAAAAAGATTAGAAAGCCCGGGATAAAGAAGAAATAGAAGAGCGAGAAGGGGGCGATAGCAATACGGACGAAGAAATGGCAAAGGAAGTTAGGAGTTGTGCGTAAAGAAATGAGCGAAGAAGGAAGCCTTTCTCTAAAAATGCAAAGCGGGCCAGGGAAAGCAAAAAGTGAAAAGGAAAAGGAAGCAAGAATATATATAAACGTTGCGATTGGAAGAGTCGGGGCACAATGAAAATTACGAGGCCAATTAGGGTTAAAATCCCATAATGGATAATCATGGCGGATGCGAAATGACGCGATCATTAAATACGCACGGAGCCGAAGGTGGGCAGCGTGGACGCATGGCATTTTTAGAGGGCAAATGGCGGTTTTTTACGCTACGGCCCGGAGTAAGCGAACAACCATCGCTATTGATAAGGGGTGGAGTCTGATTCATATAATAGCACGTTCGTATAAGACGAGTTTGCTCGGAATCCATTGTTTTGAATATCTTAAGTTTTTGGATGTCTTAAAGGCGGTTTTGGGCTTATGAAAAAGTATCCCGTCCTTTATCTCGAAGGACAAGGCGACATGTAAGTGGGTTTGCGGAAAATAAGTTAGTCATCGGAAGAATATTTTGCACGAGATTCGATTCGTATCATTACGAAGAGTTGGCAAGGGTTCGTGATATACATATCATACAAAAAGAAGATAGCTCAAGATAGCGTGTTTACATTGATAGTGGAATGATTTACATGACATTTCTCGAAAAACAAAATAGAATGGAAGACTCGAGAAAAAAACTGACCAAAATACAAGCACATAATTAGGAATTTGTAAGGCGGCAATGAGAACTTTCCAACATCACGAGACAATGGGCACCCAAAGTCACCAATGGTAGTCGCTTGATTCGCATGTTTGGACAAGCTTCGAGATGACCATCGTAGTGGTGAAGATCCCGAAAGTCTTCGGAGACCCAGTTAAAATTGAGCCAGTAGATCCAAGATTGGCAAATATGTCCCGGGCTCCCGGTCTTGTTGGGGCGTGCGATTGAAGGCGGCAAATACATCGAAGAGGAGGCTACCAAGAAGGAGCCTTAGCATCGCAATGAACCTTTTCTCCTTCATCTTTACTTTGTGTCCCCACGCTCCTGGAATGCTTGAAGCTTGGGATAGATAAAGAGGGCTTGACTCCTTCGACATGTCTGATTCAACGCATGAGAAGCAGCAACCCATCTTTGAGTTTGAAGAGGAATGCTATTTTGTGAGGAGAAAGAAAAAGAAGAGGGAACACGAATTTGATGTTTTGATTTGGCGCCGGGGATAATTTAATGCTCCCTTAAATCAGAGACATACGGACATTATATGCGCATTTGTGAATAGCGGCGTTTCGAGAAATGCGGAGGCGCGAGAGCGATGAGACACGGGCAATAAATGTACACAAGAACTAGGGAAGCGCCGGATTTATTGCATGGAAAGGACGATTACACACCTGAATGGAGACGGTCGAACAACTATCGTTATCAATAAAGAGTTAGGCTTGTTCATATTCCAACACCTTGTTTGCATGATACCTTTGGATTGGGGCAACATACGCGGTATGGATATAAGCAAGCTAGGAAACCCGAATTCAAAGTAACGAGATGGAATCCGGCTATCATAAAACAGGCGTGTTACGAGCACAAGGAAATAGTTCGGTTAGCGATCAATCTCGACAATTCGCCGGTATCTAGCAAAACTTACGGCTAAAGGAGCAAAACGGATAAGCGATTAAGTCGGACAATCAATCTCGGCTATTCCAGAACCCGAACTCCGAGCTTGGGGGCAAGCTTGTTATGGATCCGTATTTTAGGCCCCCGGATGAGATATGGCCCAATAAAGGCATCTTGTAATTAAAGCCGCCCACAAGCGGGGAAAATGCTAATCTCCCTATAATCTCGGCACTAACCCCGTCGTACGGATAGTGGAGCAGGCATCCGGAGAAAGTGGGGTGCATGTTGTTGAAGCAATGAACGTAGAACTAAGAGAGTGAAACCCTAGGTAATCTCTATAAATAGGAGATTACCCACCCAGTACACACTGTGTCTTTCATATCCTTTTACTATACTGTTACACTGTGCACACACCCCCTCCTTTTGGCTCGCCCGCCATTCTCGTGTAGCACGGTGATCAAAGCGATACTCTTTGGTGTGTTCCTCATAGAACGCGTCGCAGTACTCGCACTTATCTTTAGTCTTGCTTATTCCTTACCGCGGAGATCCTACAGATCCTATATTAACCGGATACTAACCCAGGAGGTTAGCCATTTGTGTTAATGGGCAAGACAAACATATTAATATAATTGTTGTAGGAGACTTTTGATATGCAGAGGAAAAAAAGACAACAACATGCCATTGGCCTTATTTTAGGAAGCGGTGATGCCTCGAATTTGCCTCGAGGTGTAGTATGCGTCGAGCATAACCGTTACCAATCAAATTTCCAGGAAAAATTCTCGAACATGTGGAGGTATCATTTGAATTTCCTTGATCTCTTTTGTAGAATCATACAGAATTATCTCAACATTTAATGTGTTTTTACCATTTTTGCCTCTAATCAATTCTATTATCACTCATTATCGTTTTCTCTTACTGTATTCTCTTTCATATTTTTTCTCATTAGGGCTATATTCCTCTCTCTTACTTGCCTCTTTATAAATAATGGCTTATTAGTAAATTAAATTTCGTTTATGTCATATCTATTATTTTTAATTAATTTTAATTAAATTATTAAATCGTGTAATTTAGTTACCGGACTCTTGTAAAAAGCAAATTTGTTTTCTTTTGGGTAGTGTCATTTTTAATTGTATGGTCCCCTTATTTCATAATTTGAAAATGGTAAATTATATTTGGGTGGTTTTTGATTGAACAATGCAGATGCAGATAAACCCTTTAAGTAGTTTTGTGCAAAGGAAACTAATTGGGGTTACCCTTGTTTTATGCCCCTGCATGAACTTCAATGGCCATATATTGGGAACGATACATGTATGATTGAAGTTGAGTTATTCTCGGTGACAATTGAGGGGCTTTGAGCCTACAAGTCACCCAAAGGACAATTATGTTTTAGTTGATTTTAAGGATTTGGGAAAATAAAGAAATCATTTGTTCCACTGCTTGAGGAAGTTTGTTTGTGGCATCCTTCCTGCTGGATTGTATAAAGAACAAAAAGTCGCATGTGATGTGCTATTTATAGATCTCAACTTAACCCCAAGAATTAAAAAGAAAAATGTTCTAAAATCCTAAAATTAGAAAGCAAATGATAATATATCATAAAGAAAGTAATCAAATAAAAAATATAACATATCATTGCCAAATCGTGTCATTCATCATCACAAATCCTTGATGATCTTCAAATCTTATATAATCTTCAATTATTCCTTTATTCTTCATTTTCCTTTTCCATTTCCATCTTCAGGTTTAACAAATGGGCATTAACTGTGTTGGGTCAGTTTTACAATTTCTGAAGAACAAGAAGTGGAAAGATATGAACGAGGAAGCATGTCTGCAACTTCAACATTTGTGGGAGGAGCTTAAGATGATTAGATTAGACTTGAGTTGGTTGGAGCCTCTTGTAAAGTCTGCTATAAATATGAAAGGATATGATGAGAAAATAGAGAAAGTGAAAAAGTTGAAGCAAGACTTGGTGGTTGCAGAGACAAAAATGAATATGATAAAGGAAAAACTAATGACTCATACAGAACAAAACGCTTAGATGATAAGAAAAGAATTGGTGAATATAGAAGAAGACTTTGAAGAGAAGGATTTGGATGCCAAAAATTGGATATGTGCAAAAATTTAATGTGGATAATGTAGCCAATTAAGTGCATTATGTGTATGTGTGTGTAAGAAAGAGAGATCGAGGAGTGCCTCGTTGTTATTTGATATTTAATGTGAAATCCCCAAAACAAATCTCAATGATTAGTTTGACATTTAAAACTTGTTTTGATTTTAAATAAATTAAGAATCACACTAAAATAAAATTAATCAAGCCATATTTAGGCATCGTCAAGCCTAATTAGAAGTGGTTCTTACTCTTAAAACTCACTCAAAGATCTATTGGGCACGCGTTCCCTAGTATCCATCAGTTTCTTCTATAGGCTCCTTTATATTTTGATTATATTCTTTGTCGTTTTCCATTTTCACCTTTAAATTTGGTGTATTGAAATATACTAGACTGGCAATCCTGTGCATTCGAGTAGCCCAATTATATTGGAAATACCCTTTAACAGTTTAACTGGTGAATGAGATCGAAAAAAGATAGTACTAAGATGTCAATTGCTTAAGTTGATGTTGTGTTAGGTAGTGACTGAGTATTATTGTTGAGCATAATGCCTTGCTGGCGTATATATGTTATGCTTGAAAAGAGTCATTTCTGGATCCTCGTAATTGAAGCAAACGTCAAACTGAATCTTCATAGAACTATTAACGATGTTCTTCATTTTTTAGTTCTGAGAACGAGGCAATGCATCATGCAAAGTTGGATAGCTTCAGTGTTGCCTGACGATAAAAAAGGAGCAAAATTCTAATTGGGAAATTAAGCACAAGAGGCATAGCAGATATTTAATAAATCCCTATTAATCTAAACACTTAGGCTTTGATTCCATGATACATTGTGATAATTATTCTATTTATGTAGTACACTTAAATTTAAGGGAAAATTAAATTTTGTAGTAATTCAACTTTCATTTAATTCACCTATAATTCAATATTTAAACTTTGACTCGCACAATTTAGTCCCTAAACTTTTGACCCGCATGTGACTTAATTCCAAACTTATCATTTTTTTTTTAAATATTATCATCATTGTCATGTGGTGAGTCATCGGGTGTCAACAATACCCTTCCAAACCGCTCCCCAGCCGTTTTTATAAAATTTAGGGAAAATCGTAGAGGCCCATTTAAGCAAAAAAAGACAAACGGGGCCCTATCATTAATTCAATTGTTGTGTGAAATGACCAAAAAGCCTAGAAGGAAAAAAGAATTGAAATCGGTTCTCTCCCTCTCGAATTGGCACTCGAATCTCCTCACGGTTTCTATCACTCTCACACTCACGCTCTCCTCACTCTCGTCCCTCGCTCGTCTTCGTCGGGACCGTCGATCCGTCCCCGTCGGCCACCGTCGACCCTCTAAAGCGGATAACGTCGCCGACACCGGTTGAAATCGTCCGTAATCGAACTCCTCGCTCGCTCGACTCTTGGCTGTGCAAGTCGACCTTTCCGCTCACTCCACGGTCTGCTTATGCTCCGTCGACCTTGAAACTCCTGTGTGTTGCCGTCGCCGTCGTGGTTCGGGTGTAGGTAAAATTTGGGGATTAGGGTTTTTCATTTTTTTAAGAAATGTATAATATGCCGGTTTATTTTTTATGAACTTTGTATAATTTTTGTGTGCATTCATACGTCTCCCGCTATCTTTCGGTCTATCAAAGCCAAGCATCGATCCTGCGAGTACAAGTTCTTTGGGTGTTACGAAGATTCGGTTGAAGAACAAGTTCGTTTGTTCCGGGTCCTGCGAGTACAAGTTCGTTTTCTTCTTTTAGAGGTAAATTATCATGTTTTCAAGCTTTTAGAGATTTGTGTAGATGTCTAGCGGAGTAAAGCTATGTGAATTTGTGTGATTTGTTTTGTTTTGCTGCAATAGGTCTTGGTGGAACATGCTATTTTAGGATGCTTTTCACTATTACCGAGTCTCTCGCTTACTCAACTCGTGGCATCTTTGGACATCTTGTTCTTGAAATTCTTGTTTAATTGTGCATTCTTTCTTGCGTGCATTATCACAAAGGGGTCCAATCATTAATACCTAAAAAAGGTAGGCTTAGTGACATCGAGAGTGTTAAGTTCCGAAATGAATTGATTTGAAAACCTTGGAAGTTGAGTAATTCTTCTTTGGAATTAAAGAGCCAATTATGTTGTGCATCTCTGCATTACCCTTTGATGCTCAGTTGCGAAGATTTGATAACTCATATTTGTTAATAGCCCCGCAAATCATATGAATCATTTAGAGTTTTTCTTCTGGTGTGATCTTTGTTTTGGTCAGTTTGAGTAATAATTTGTTTTTGACATTGTGCGTAATTTCAGCCAAATTCTGCTTAAATGTGATATTGAAAAATTGAATTAATTTTAGGAGAGTTACTATCTTGTGTTGTATTGAACTTTGAATGATATGGTTCATGTCATATGCTATCATTGAAGTGTTTGACAATGTGGCTTTGGAGGTTGGAATTCGTCATTGTTGTAACCATCGTTATTACAAAAGTTTAGAAACTAAAGTTGAGAAGTTGTTGGTCACTTGCTGCTGAATTTTAAAACTCTACTTTGTTCTTGTCAATGCTCCTTAATTGTGCATTACTTGAAAACATTAAATTGGCGAATTTTTGCATTATACTCGAAAATTTTTGCTGCTGCATTTTGGAACTTCATCTCGGATTTCATAAGCCGCTATGTTCAGCTGGTCTTCTTTGGTTGCCAAGTGCATTTTGGTCTAAACTCATTTACGCATGAATTTCTACATATTTGAAAGAGTTTTTTGTCACATGCCCTTACAAACTTTAGGGAGGAATTATTGAGAGATTTTGCACTTTTCTTAAAATTGCCCTACGCATCACAACACTTGCCTCTCATAAACAGGTGGGTAACCCTCCTCATCGAAATACATGGCTTCCAAGTGTTCCAAAATTGCCTAATACATTTGAACAAGCGACCCGCTCTGAGTCATAATAATTTATTCCAACTTATGTCATACCGTAATTACACATAGCTCCATTCTAATCAAGGATCATCTTCGCATACACTACTCATTTGGTTTAATCAAAAGCACAATCGCTAGCTAGTTAATCTAACATGAATGCGGTTTTCCTGCGATCCAAAACTTGTACCAGTGGTGCCGGAAATTAAAGCCACCAACAAGTAGTATTTTGGAAAGTTTAACTCTTCAAGAAAGTTTAAAAAACATTGTTCCAGCAATAGTAGTATTTAGGATTGCTTAACTTCATTATGTTGTATGAAAAACCAAAATTTATATTGTTCAACATTTTTTTTGCTCTAATTTTTTTTGTTTCTATTAGTGTTGATTTTTATGATGAATTGAGCTATGAGAATTATGATCAAGGGTAATTTTAAATGAACTTCATTTACAATTGTTGTAGGTACACTAGCATTTGTCTATAATACAAGAAGAAACATCATGTCTAAATCCTCACAAAGGGATCCAAGGTTTTCCGGATACAACCTATTCACGGAGAGGAATTCTACAAGAAATATGAGGAACGCATACAAGGGTAAGGGCAAGGGCAAGGGCAAGGGCAAGTTAAGAGGCGGATTGAGTATAGAAATGACGACAGCCTGGAAAAGGCTAACTTCTAATGAAAAAGCTGAATACACAAAGAGGGCTAAACGGTACCGAGAGCCCGGTGAAATTGAAGGAAGTATGTGGTGCCCTTCCAAACTAGATGTGCGCCAAAGACATTCATCCAAGTTTGCAAAAACTTGAAGGGAAGACCGGCGATGAGAAGGCTAAAGGAGATCGGGTTTGATAGGTTGGTTAATATAAGTTGCCGACAGATCAACCGTTCTTTATGTGCTCAATATATGACCTATTTTGATCCCCTTACAAAGGAAGTGTGCATTAGGGGGAAACCCAGTGATAGGGGCAAAACACGTCAATCAATTGATGGGTCTTCTGTTGGGAGGAAGGCCATAAAAGTTAATATCAACGACCAAGACACCACTCTCAACGACTATAGGAAAGTATACAAGGACGTTCCTTACAAAAAAATTGGAGATATGTTGGGAGAAGAATTAGATGAAAATTTTGAGTTTTTATTCGTCTTATTCGCCTTGGGTACCCACTATTGGCGCCCAAAGTGCATCAATTCTTGTCGGTGACCGTCTTTTGAAGGTGATGACGGTGACTAAGGATGCACTTGTTGATTCCGATTGGTCATCCTTCGTCCTTCAAGAACTCTGTGAAGAGATACATGAGTTCAAGAAGGATTCCCAAAAGTCCACAAGAAAAAAGAGCAAAACTGTAGGCGGATGCCTATACTTCCTCATGGTAAGTTGTCTTTACTTATGTTTGCATGTGATCTTGACTCATTAATGGTCAACTTGTTGTTAATAATTGTTTGATTTTGTTTTATGAGCAGCTGTTTTGTTTCCAAAATTTCCGTCGGTGACAAGTATAGGTACATCGACATGAGTCGGCCATGGCTTTTTGGACCGAAGCGAAAAAGGTGAAGCCCGAGTGTGATTGAGAAACGAAGCAAAAAGGCCTCTTTGCATCGCGTCAAGCCTCATCGCCTACGTCCTCGACCACATCCATCGGTCGGTTCGTCAACTTGTCGTTTGATCGATCGATGCTTACACACCGGTAATGTGTGACAAATTAATCCGTGGCCGTTTCGTACAAATTGATGATGTGATAAATGTTGTAGTAACTGATATATTTTTTCCAGGTAGTGCGACGACATATTCGGGTTGCTATTGAACTTGCAACAAGAAATGTTGGCGCTTCAAAAATACGTTGGTTGAAGAAGGCGGATGAAGGTGATGCACCAAACAAACAACCATCTACATCCGGGGACTCTGACGATGACAATGGACATGACACAGAGGAAGGAGATGACGTAGACGAGGAAGATGAACCTGAAAATATTATTGATGTCGATGATATCCCTGGACATGGAGAGGAGACACCCAATGTGGACGCCGGGTCGTGCGGTGAAATATTTGAACACGTTCTTTTGTTCCAAAACATGTGAAGGAACATGTACAAGAAGAGGTAATGGGACAAGGGGTTGAATTGAGGAGATCTCAACGGGTCGTAAACCCTAGTAGCGTGTTAAAATCCCGTGGATCGATCCAAAGCGGAAGTCCCAAGGGGAAGAGGACATCTGACGAGAAGGACACTCTTTATGACTTGTGCACAAAAGACCGTCGGTGAAGATGAGTAGGTGAGGAGTAAGTTTCATTTACCGTTTCCCATTGAATCACTTGTTTGTACACAAAATGCACATTCGATTAAGATCTTCATATGCTGTAATTTAGGGAATTTGTGGACATGCACGCTATTTTCTCACAAGGAGAGACCTTCAATGTCTTGATGCACGATCTTGGTTAGGTGATCGGGTACGTACGTTTAGTAATCAACCTATATCATTGTTATTTACATTGCGATGGATGCAATGTGACTTTCCTTTCCATCCATATTTGCATCAACTGACCATATGTTTGCATGCACATGACAATATTTGTTTGTTGGCTTATTTATCCCAAATGTAGCTGATGACTATGGTGGCAAGGACTTTGGTTGCCGATCAATTAGAGAATGATGGGTGTAGTCCAAAGATACATTTTCTCGAGGTTGAATTAATGGATAAAATGATTAGTCCTAGCACGAAATGGACGAGTCCAATCCATTCTTCCGCAAATTGCTCCTCACATTTAGGTTACAACATTGGTATTTGTCGTTTCATTTTTGGCCCATGTCTTTATGTAAATCTGGTTTTGTTATGTTCTCGATACGTCTACAATGACTTTCTATGCCCTTAACTCCTTGGTTGACATAAATACATATTATCGGATAAAATATGAAGAAAAGACATTCAAACATAAACCAACAGAAAAAGCCAACAAGAAACAAGTCCAAAAAGAGCAGGAAATGATGGCAAATAAAGTGGTAAAGTGCAATGAAATTCAATGTTTGTTTAGTTTGTAAACTTGTAAACAACATTTCTAAATGTGTGAACTTTGTTTTGCAGCGCCATCGTTTGTTGGAAATACTCCGAACAATCAAGCCGAGTTGTTAGAAGATGAGGCCAAAATCCCCCAAAGGATATTCTAAATGAAATTTCAAAATCCGTGTCAATTCTGTATGTTTCTTGATAGTTTATTTTTGTGGTGTCTTGTTAAGTTTGATATCTGATTTACTAGAACTTCATTTATCTTATTTTATTTCGGGCACTGTGTGGGCTTCATATCATATCTTGGCTACAACAATGGGATGGCTCGGCGAATGGGGGGATGGGTATACAATACCGCCCGAGGAAGAACCCGTGAATTGAAGGTGGGTTTATTATGGTGGCTCGTCACCCGTCCACCATAACAACCATCGGGGAAAAAGTGTTGGGGCTAATGGAGGACTACGAGAAATTGAAGAGACATTAGGGAGCATAGTTGTTAGGACACATATGTATTTATGACTGTTTGTATTCATTTGGATGACATTACACCTTGTTATTTTGTAAATTGTCTCTGATGCTAACTTGATAACCTTTATTCAATGACAACGAAATGTTTTGTTTTGATGTAGTCATGGATGAGAAGAATGTTTGAATGTTGTTTAGAATGATAACAAGAATGTTTGGTCTGTTTGATGTGGTCATGGATGAGAAGAAGAATGTTTTGATTGTTTTGATGTGGTCATGGATGAGAAGAAGAAGATTGTTTTGATGGTCATGGATGAGAAGATGTTTTGTCATGGAATTTGTCATGGAATGATAAGATATTTTGATTCTGTTTGATGTGGTCATGGAATGAGAATTACGGAAATAATGGACAAGATTAACAAGCTGCTTGAGGGGGTGTTTAATGATAACGGGGGGTCGTTACAACAATAACGGGGTGGGTTTACCTTGATAACGGTCGTTACAGCAAATAACGTGGGTCGTTTACAACAAGAGCAGAGATTAAATTTACAACAACGGGGTCGATTACCACAATATCGGGGTAAACCTGACAATATCCGAGAATTGATTTACGACAATAACGGGAGTCATTTAAAGCAAATATCGAGGAGTCGTTACAACAATAACGGTCGTTACAACGATATCGAGAGTCATTTACAACAATAGCAGGGGTAATTTACAGCAATAACAGGGGCGATTACCCACGATATCAGTCACTTACAACAATATCGTGGGTCACTTACAACAATATCGGGGGTCATTTACAACAATAACATGGGTCATTTACAACAATAACGGGCCGAGGAGGCGGATTACCACAATATCCAGGGTCAAGCACGATATGGTCAATATGGGGTTACAACAACTTCAAGTCGTTACAGGGTCATTTACAACAATATCGTGGGTCATTTACAACAATATCAGTGTCATTTACAACGATATGGTCATTTACAACAATATCGTAATTGGTTACATGACAATGGGATATTTACAATAATAACATGACAACAATATCAAGCACATAATGACAACAATATCGTACGACATAATGACAACAATATCGTACATAATTACAACAATATCGACATAATGACAACAATATCGACATAATTACAACAATAATCGGCCATAATGACAACAATATCAAGCACATAATTACAACAATATCGATAATGACAACAATATCCCAACTAATAACAACAATATCAACACATAATGACAACAATAACAACAACTAATAACAACAATAACAACAACTAATAACAACAATATCGGCCTAATTACAACAACAACACTTTAATTACAACAAAATAAATTGCATATATTTTTCAGCGTCATTTACATTTGGAACAAAATATGAATATGTGTACATAAATGACACTTGGATACAATTGTGACAACAATATCCAACCTTCATTTACAACACCAAATAAATCTACAAATTTATAATGTCAACATCACACACCATTTCCAAAAATAATATGGTGTGGATTTCTATCTAAAGCCATAAAGCCATATATAACAAAAAGAGTGTGAGGACGCAATGCCCAAAAAGAAACACCCAAGGGACCATCGATGATCAACTTGGATTTGGATTCTTGCAAGTCTTGACGGAGTGTCCTGGCTCGTGGCATCTACCACAATGATAAATTTGCTTGTTTTGGAACCGAGATTTCGTCTTTTTTTGTGTCTACACGGCGCCCTTGTAGTAAGTGCACCGGGCTCCAAGAAAGTCTGTTTAGCATTTGTGTCACCGTGGGCGCATCAACAAGTGGACAATCATGTGTTGCAAGCGGCCGCATGCTTTGTGCATATATTTTCTCTTGTCTTGAAAGTGTAAAGCAATCATCCACAAATGTGTACACATTACCATTAAGTAACTTAATTGATGCACATGCATGCGGGCAAGGTAGTCCACTCATTTGCCATGCTAAACAAGAGCATTTCTTTTGCAACCATATCAACAACAACATAACTTAAGGCATCACCGCGTCTAGTTTCCAACTATACACCGGTTCTCCCACAATATGTGGCATGCATATTTTCCGCATAGTTCACATGTTGCAACAATTTTTTTTTCAATGTTAGGTCCTACACCATTTTTCCAATTCACCAAAGCCATCTTTGCTTGCAAGCAACTTGGCAGCCAACTTCTCCCTATGCTCATGTATTAACATTGACACCGTGTCTTCCTCTCTTTCACCATCCATGCGTTGAATGATTCAGCAATGTTAGTGGTTATGTTATCCCACCTTTTGAAAGGAAACTTACTATAGCCCATTGATCAACGTCCCCGTGAGTCTCAACCCATCATTGCCAATGGTGGATTGAACAATTTTAATTTTCCCATCGCAATAGTGAATTCCCCCCAACCATCCTTGCGTACGCAATTCCATCGAGGAGGTGCAATGCAATATCCTTGCTATTCCAGCACGTGGCATCCCTTTCATGATTTTGAGGAACTCTGCACTATAATTTTCCTTCACATGCCCGTAACAAAATGCATGTCTCTCGTGCCAAATATATCTCTTTGACCCCAATAATGGAATTGTTTCGATCGACACAATTGTTATCATCATTGATCACATGTACTTGTTTTACATTGTTTAGAAACCAAACCCAATCATAGGTCTCACCGCCAACAATGCCATATGCTACGGAAACATTTGGTTGTCTCGCATCATACGCACAATGACAACATTGTACCCCTATAAGGGCCACTCGTGATGACATCCATCTATATAAAGGATTGGTCGAGCAAGCATCTACAAACCTTTAATGGAGCAACCATATGCAATAAATAGCCTGGACAAATCTATTAGCAAAAATGACCCTTCCCCATTTTGCCACCGTATTTGGGATCACTCTCTATGAGTCTTTGACACATCCAAGGAATGACCTTGTAAGAGTCCTCTGCTCGTCCATGTAGTGCGTCACCGCTCTTTCTTTCGCCCTATAAGGATCGTTTGTAGTTGAGGCGTACCCCAAACTCACTTGCTTGTACATGTCAGTTCGGATTTCATTCGTCGTCTTCTCAATATTATTTTCTCAAACCATCAATTACAAGGGATGATGTCAACCTACACTTGGGTGGATGAGATACAATAAGGCAATCTTTTGTGCATGGTGTTTGTGTGCTCTCTCGTATGTTTTGATGGTTAGGAACTCAGATCTTGATCGTTCTCCACGCTGAATATGCACCCATGTACCGAGGGACAACCGTCAACCTTGCACTTAACTATTATCTTCTTTGCCTTATTTCTTCACAAATTTGTATGAAAACTTTTGTGCAATGCTGAATTTGTACAACGTTTCACCTGAGGGTCACAAAGATTCGCAAAAATTTGTCCCTTCTCCCATTATCAAATCCTTCCATTTTGAATGATTCATTTTCGGCATGCTTAATGGTACACTTTGCGAAGAACACGGCAATGATTGCAAGGCTTGCATTTCATTCAACACTTGAGGGGGGAGAAATTGACAACCCACTCCGCGCCTTGGATAGACTTCATCATACGACAAACAACAATTATTAGTGTAAGTAATGAGAACCAAGTAATGAAAATTTATATAGGAACAAATTACATTCTTAACACAACAACACTTACACTTCTTGTTCTTCCATTTGAGCATTCTTATTCGTTGTGGACTATTGTCATTATTCCCATTTTCTTCAACGTACCATGACAATATGTTTCATTATACCTTATTAAATGTTCAACCCCTTCATCATCTACAAGATCAACGAATGTAGATGTATCCATGCTAAGTTTGAACTTAACACAAATTTTAGTATTTTCTTCCCCAATTAAAGATGCTATGATTCTTTTTGCATCTCCTCGTATGTAGTTCCTTCCTTGATATCTCTTGTTCTTATCATTCCACCAAGATAATCACTTTGTTGTCCTCCCCCATGTTCAAAGAAACCCCAGCATGGAAGAAACATAATATGTTCTTCCCCGAAGTACTATCCATCTTTAATTATCTGCAACATAAAGTTAGTATTTACAGCATCAATGGGTCAAATTAACAACTTCCACGGTCGCATTAACAACAATCTCATTTAACAACTTCAACGGTCAAATTAACAACTTCAGCGGTCGCATTAACAACAATCATTTCATCATTTTCACATTCAAGTCATTCCCCCCTAACAAACAAACCTCTCCCGTTTCCATGCCCAAAAACAGAGCAACTTCCTGATGTTTTAACATTCGCTCGTATTAACAACTATAATAGTCATATTTACAACTAAAGCAGTCCAATTAACAACTAAAACGGTATGTATTAACAACTACCCATTTCAACGTTTTTGAACCAAATGTGGCTTCATCCCGTTCAGTACCCATTCCCACTTAAAAACACACCTCTTCCTCTGTTTTCATGCCAAAAAAACATCTTCCCACCCAACCTCCAATGATTAAAGACCAACTTGAATAGTGATAATGATATCTTGAGCAAAATCTAGTATCTCTTTACCTATTTCCTATACATAATAACATAAAATTGGCCAAGCTCCAACCATTTCGGCCACCCAACCTTTCTAAATGAAAAAAACGTTCAGAGCAAAGCAAAGTGTGAATATTTCGAGTTTAGCCTATATGCGTGATGATTGGGAATATAAACATTCTCTCCCTGTTTGTCTTTGAGCAAATATAAAGCTTGAGAAAAAAACGGTGTTCTCTTGCGTTGTTAACGTCTCTTGTTCTTCTGAAGGCGCCAAAACAGAAGTTACGTTTGCAATGTCATCTCGTTTACTTTATAATATCCAGTTCTTTTTGCTTTTTCAAAGGTATTCTTGTATTTCCTTTTACAGAATTTTCAATCCCGTCGGGGCACTAGGGCCTGTTTGGGTGCGTAATGCTTGGGCCCTTTTTGTCTTTTTTTTTTTTGCTTAAATGGGCTCGTGTGTCTGATTTTCCTAAAATTTAAACAAAAAAAAAAAAGGAATGCCACCCTTGGGACCGTAGCTTATGCTAGTGGCTTCAACACTAGGGGAGCTTCATGCGGTGTAAATGTCCCGATCGTCCCATCCGTCCCGGTTATATTGGGAGCGGATGGGATGGGCGCCCTAATCCCGTCCCATCCCGGTATATTATTTTTTATAAAAATAAAAATAATTTATATTTAAACATTTAATCCCAAAAATCAACCCTAAAAACTACTAAAATGCATTGCTACTCACTCGCCTTTCGGACTACGTCACTCTCGTCCAGCTCTTGAACCCAGTCGAGATGATGAGAGTGGAAGCATTATCTTAAAATCTTACGCCAAAAGCCCAAAACTTGATGAAAGAGGAGAAACATGAATCGCATATTGAAGGCTAAAGTGTGTTTGGGATAGTATGGGAAAAGTGGCATTTTTGTAAATAATTATGCAAACTTAAGATGTAAAAGTTAGATTTGTAATATAATTTATGTTTAGGTGACACTTTGTAATAGTTATAAAAAATCAAAATAATTATTTGTTTATGGAGTGTACGGCTTGATTTGAAATAGGGAAGAGAGTCTTTTGGAGATAAAGAGCAAAGAGTAGAGAGAGAGAGAGGCATGATATTAGTAGGAAGGCGTATATGTGGACTTGGGGGGCCACGGGGGGAGCCATGTGACATGCCAAAATCAAATAGTGATAAGCTATAGTTTGTGACTTATGGAAATAAGTCATTTAATATCTATATAAGTTCAATGATCAAAACGTTCTCTCAAACAAAGCAGAAAAAATCAAAGCCTCCTAATCTTGCTTTCAGCTCTTGAATCATGTGATTGGGAGGCCCAAAAGTCATACCAAACATAAGCAGACTTTTTGTTCGCATGTGCACCACCACTAAGCGAGATTGGTCAGTAAGCAATCTATGGACCAATTATTAGTGTGCAAATTTTATTTGCAAGTGTCCGTCCATGGGAACCCCCATGTTTTCTCAGCCTCATGTGGAGAAACTACCCTTGATTTTACTTTTGTGCATTTCATGATGCTGCCCTTTCGAATTTTTGCCATTTCATGCTGGAATTTGCTCCCAAAAATGCAAGAGACATCCCAGACCCATCCTGTCTCATTCAAGACCGAGACACCCTCTGGATTGGACTAGACACGGACGAAAAAGGAATGTCGTTCCTGTTTCCCGTGATGTCCTTGTTCCAATCCCGTCTTGTGAGCACCCCTATGGCCCTATTCACCACCATTGAATTACTAATATTTATGGTGCAAAGGCGTAATTTTAGTATGATTTTGATTTTATTATATAAAATAAAATTAATCTGCAGCTTCATATAGTTTCACCCAATTTTTAGTCAGGTCCTTGCAATTTTCCCCCCTTTTATCAGGTAATTACAGTTTCACTTGATTCTGAATCACATCTCTGTAGTTTCAGGCGATTAATAAAAGGGCAAAAAAAAAACCTACAGGAACGTTATTAAAAATTAGATGAAACTATAAAGACTTAATAAAAAGCTACAATTATCTAGTTAAAGATCAGGTGAAACTATAAGAAACTGGTAAAAAAACCTACAAGGATCTAATTTAAAAAATCAAATGAAACTATAAGTACTAGCAAATTAATTTTCCCTAGATAAAATAAATGCCTTGGGCCAATCTGGACTTTCCAAGATTGAACCGTTAGTGTGAAAACCGGGCCAGATCGGTCTCATGAAATATTTAGTTGGTTCAGTCTGTTGGGCCAACGTTGAGTCCCATTCCCAGCCTGTGGCAAAGTCTTCGTTACCTTTTTAACTTTTCAAATTCTTTTCGACAATAACTTTTCAAGTTCCATTCTTCCAAACAAAATATTGAATTACGTTTGATCTTCCATTCACATTTACCGCACCAAAGATTTCTATTCTCATTGTTCATCACCTAAACCACTCAAAGATCTAGTGGTGAATTTAAAAATATGATTTTTTTTTAAAGAAATTGATAGAAAAATAAGCTTTGAAATTCGCAAAATGCTCAAATCGGTTTATTATTAAATTGATAATTGAAACGTGCTTAATTTATAACTTATATTATGAAAAATACTTGATATGAGATTTTACAATTTCAAAATTCATCTTCTCGTTATTCTCCCTTTTTTCATGTTCTATTGGTTTTTGTTTTTTGTCCGTGTCCATTCGTGCATGATTTTTTTCCCCCATTCCAAGCATGCCTGATAAGAAATTAATTAATATTAAGAGCAATAAACCCTTCTTGAATTAATGCATTTTATTTGATATTTCAAACTGGTACAACTGATTAATTCACACTAGATGTTTGTTAGGCTATCATTTTTAACATGATTTTTATTTTCATTAATAGGAATTCTAAGACTTTGATTGAGATATAAAATCTCATTTCAAATCGACTCATCAACTAATAGATCAGACTTTTGTTCCATGTACCCATTCACTGATCTTCCCTTTTTAACGTCCATGTGAATAAAAGGAAAAAAATGAATTTTTAATGTCACCCTTCATATTTGAGTAGTTTTTTCTGAGGTCATCCATTTTAACGAATTCTTCTTTTTCATTGAATCATATGCATATTATCAAAGACTTTTAATCCCTTTTCTTCTTAATAATTGCAATCTTAGTTTGGGTAAGCTATTAACTACTTTAGATATTTTATGCTCCTCGAAGTTTTATTCATAAGACAGAGAGATTTTTTTAAAAAAAAATCATATTAATAAGTCACATTATTAAATTTTCACATGAATATAAATTTTACTCTTTATTTATTATTTAATAGACTCTATACTCTTGAGTTAGAGCTCTTATTTAAATAAAGTAAAGTTAGGAAGTTGTTAAATTATACTACAAAGTAAATAAGATTTAAGGCTTTTTTATTCTAATGAGACATGTTTGAAAGTGACTTATAAATAAAAGAAAAATTAAGATAAAGGACCTCGTAAAAAATAATATTTATTTTAAAGGACCTTAAAAATTGTAATTATTTAGAATGACCAAAAATTAAAATACGAAATTGGCCCCGTAATGGTAAACTAAGATATTAAAATCAAGTAGGATCCTATTGAACCCATGGCTTTTGCATTACGCGCGTAAAGGCACATGGACGTTGGAGAGGTAGCTTGGGGATGACAAGTGATCGGAGACCACGATTTAGGAATTATAGAGAAGGGATAGTTTGGCGTCTTTGAAGGACACCTTATAATTAGCATTTTGAGAATGCACTAAGGTTTGGCTTGGGTTTGTTCCACTTTCTTAATATTAATCTAGCGCACCTATCTTTCCACGGCTTTCTAGTTGTTTTAGGTGTAGAAAATATGAAGCCATGGCGAGAAACAGTGCGGTTTTTGGGAGGGAAGAGCAAAAGAAGGAAACGAGAAAGGAATCGAAAGTCGATAAATTGCTAAAGGACGAGGGGGTTGGAAGTGAGAAAGGATTGAAAGGTTAAGGGTAAAGTAGTACTTCTACATCTATATTTTCATTGGTTGGTCCTTCAAAATAATTACTATTTTAAGGTCCTTTATAATAAATATTATTTTGTATAGGTTGTTCTAATTTCCCCTAAATAAAATAGAGTATATATTATTATCATTGGCTGTTGAAGTTGAGTTGCCTTAATCATCTTCTAATTGCTAATTAAACACAAGTTGAGTACACACTTTATCTTCATAATTTTGTTGAAAAAAATTAATTCAGTCTCATAATTTCTTCAAAGTTAAATGGCATCCTTCTACCGTGGATATTTGATAAGTGTATGCCCATTTTTGATAATCATTAAAGGAACTCCTCAGTACCAAGGGATAAAAACAAAGGGTCAAATTATATCTAGTATCCTAATATATTTTTCGCAGCATTTAATATACTAAACTTATTTTTAATGCATTCAATACTCTAAAGTATTTTTTCAATATCACCCAGTATTCTAAAATAATTTGTGGTATGCATGAGGGATGCCAGCGAAGGAAAGCGGCCTAACCGGGAGCCTCGACAACCTCCATCACTTGCCCCATGTGACCCCGTGCTTCTTCCCTTTTCAAGAACCAAACCGGACGGCCTGTCGGTTGGATTGTCCACCGAACTCACTAACTAGGGGTGAGCAAAACATCCGCAACCCGCGGATCCGCCCATGCCCTATAGCACCCGGCCTATTTAAGCCCGCCATGTGGTTTGTGCTTCCGATCCCCGTAGGCCGCAACAAAAGGTGGTACATTATTTTATGCCCGACCATTTTAAGCTTTTATATTTTTAAAAATTTTAAATCCCATTTTTTAAAAAAAAAAAAAAAACCCTACTTACTCTAATTCCCTCCCTCACTTTATTTTACCGCCTCCCGCACTCCCTTCGCTTTTCTCTCCTTTCTCAATCTTCACTTCCCGTGCCCTTCTCTTTTCTCCTCCTCTCTCAATCTTCACCTTCAATCTCCAATCTCAAGTTGTAGCTCTCAACCTCTCCAACCGTCCACCAACTTCATTTTTTCCTCCTCACTCGGTGGTTCCATTTGCAGCAACAACGTGTCGATCTTTCCACTGTTGTTCTTCTTGGTTGTTGCCATCGATACCGCAAATGATCGACATATTGCCGCCGGAGCATCACGTATATACCCACCATATTTTCTTTCATCTCATAATCTCATCTTTGATCTCGTTTGGTTCTCTTTGTTCGAGTTTGTTTGGTGGGATCTCGGTGTTTTTTTCAACTTGAAGTGATAAACGGGAACCCGAAACCCGTCGAACCTCGCCTGTGCAGGTTTATCACGGGTTAAACGAAGTTAAACCCACAAAGTGCGGGCTACCCCATACCTCAATACCAAAGTAAACGGGCGGACCGAGGGCGCCTCACCTCGCCCGTTGCCTTCCCCCCTATCGCTAATTGCTCTATTTGGATCATAAAATTAAACTATTTTTGTAGTTGAGTTGCATTGGATTGAAGTTAAACTATCATTGAGCCGAAACAAGAGTTAGACCGTGAACCAAAATGGTTTTAGAAAACCAGACAGTTTTTTGACTGATGGAAAAAAATGTTAAAAAACACTGATAAAAAAATAAAATTTGACTCTCTAATTATATTTTCACATTATTTGTGGCCATATGGTTTTATATAATTGAAAACTTAATATATTATGTTAACAATTAGACTTATTAAGAATTTATTATTTTTATATATATTACTACCTCCAATTCTTAATATAAGATCTATTTTACAGTTTAATTTTTCCATTAAAATGGATTTTATATTGATAACCAGAGGTAGTATTATATTACTATAAAAAATCAAATCACCGATGGAGTTTCAGTTTCCGCTGGAATCTGTTTAGGCGTTCTGATGCATTTTCCAGTTGAGTTGTTTTGACCTTATATTATTTATTCACATAATTTCAGTTGGTGATCCGTCGCTAATTGCTGATGATTTTTTTGTTGTTGGAAAATGAATTTTTTGACGAAATTTTCCCTTTGGTAATTTTAGCAACAGACTTTCCATCAGTAATTACCGATGGAATGTTAATTTGATGTTTATTTTTGTAGTAAGTATATGCATATGATCTACCAACATAGAATTGGTATAGTGGTATAAGGCTCCATTAGATCTCTCTGATGCTGAATTTGAGTCTCAAGGAAGACACCTCTAGTGAAAGGGTCAGTCACGAACCTCAAACTGAATAGTGAATGATAATTAAAAAATATATATGTATATAATTTTTATCAAAAAATTTTTACTAAATTACTACATCACCAGTTCGATCATAAGAGTTGTGAAGGGCTAACATTTCCAGCTCAAGACAGTTTGACTTTTAAAACATTGATGGTGTCTAAACAAAAAAGCTTGTAGCTTAATGACATGAAACCCTTTCTTCTATATGGGAGTTTGATTTTGTTTGTAACCTTAGACCGTTAATGTATGTCGCTCTAATTTTTTTTAAAGAACATTGTGTCCTTATATATGCTTTCTTAAAAAATATATATATATATCATTCGTTGATTTGTGATTTCACTCTCTTTTTTCTAACACAATCAATTTAAAACACACACACACACACAAATATAGTGATGTCAATTTTGAGTCTGTGACCTCTTCCAAACATGATAGGCGGTGTTGCTGTTAAGCCAGCTTGTAGATAACTAACATGTGATATCACAATGTCTCAAGGAAAGAGATTGCATCTGTAGCATGTGCTTTGCTTGTTCACTCCTCTCAATCCTCTGTAGGCACCTCCACCTCTCATTTTCTAAACGTATACTTCAATATGCCTCTTTCAATTTCATGTGCCTCCAAAACTATCTTTCTCCAAAATCAAAGTATCATTATGGATTCAAATATTAGTAGATATGATGCGGCTCAACAAGAGCGCATTATAGCGAAACTCTTCTTAAAGCGGGGAAAACGCTAATCACTCTATAAGTAAGGCACTAATCCGGTAGTATCGGTAGTGGAGCGGGGATACGTTAGATAGTGGAGCGGCATTTTAACGTGGAGTTGCATGTTTGGAGGAGTGGGCACAACATCGGATTGAAACCCTAGAGGTAATCCCTATAAATAGGAGATTACCCACCAGGTGCACACATTCCATTCTTATCCTTTTACTATACTGTTACACTGTGCACACATCTCACCCCCTTTAGCTAATCGTCATTCTCGCGTGTAGCATAGTTGTAACATCCCATTTTCAAAAGCAGTATATTTTTTTTTTATCAGAGTAGAGCATTGGAGCGATTGAGTGACTGATACATATATTAAAAATGCCATAAGTCTGGCTCATTACAAAAGCGGTACAGTGACCGAGAGTTTTCAAAGTAAATGACAACAAAGGAAAATCTTCAACGGAGTCTCTAAGCGTGTCTTTCCTCTCTCCTTCCTTCGACCTCGAAGCTATTTTAGAGGCCGAGGTCCAAATACACATCGGACTCGGTAACGGTTAACCTCATATTTATATAAACAGCATATGGAAGACATCATAGCATTAATCAAAACATAAGTATATAGCGAGATGGAAGATTAATATAACAACAAGACACTTCACGCGTAAAGTTATTTATGCTAACAAGACACATCGCATGTAAAGTTATCTATGTTAAGACACATCACATGTAAAGTTATCTATACAATTCACTCGTATAGTCGTCTTTCACATATAAGTATACGAAATATCGAGTTTGTGTTACGGACGCGAACGTACCTTCGTTGATGGTAAACGATACTTTTACGTAAAACGGTACTTTTGTGGTGAAACAAGCGGTATACTACAAATGTCCGATTATCTTAGATATCCTATAAGGATAACATTTATCAACTTCTAGCAAGTATAACGGGCATTTTAGGTACAAATTACCATTTTGCCCCGAACCCCTAATCGGCGAATTTCGAGCTTACTGTTTCGCTCTATCTCTCCGATTTTGATGATCTTTCCCTCATCATATTTTGAAATATATATCATATTTACCCCTAAATATGATATGTAGACTATCTTGAAAAATTAAAGATAAATCTAGCATTTCTACTACATCTACCAAAGAACTAAACTAAAGATTAGTGACCGAAGAACTTACCCGCTCCTGGCTATACTTTCTACGGGCTCTTCCTTCTCTCTAACCTCTCTCTAAGGCACGAAATTTTGGTGTAGAAATGAGAGGAGAAGGCCTTATTTATAGAAGAAGGGAATGGCAATTCGGTAAATAAGTCAAACTTTATCGATCGATTCCGAGCCTTCGGATCGCACTTCGCCACATGGCTTCATCTTGTCCATACACCTCTTGTGCTGACATCATCCTTCCGTAAAGAAGATGATGTCATGCATGCCGACTTACGATAGCGTTTCCCGACGGTAGAATCGCGTAATCTTGCCGAATCTCAAAAATCGGGAACTAGGTTTTGTAGTTCCATTCTTTCTCTTTAAAACTACCGGGTTTCATTATATTTTGATCCCGGTAAGAGTATTCAAATGTCTAGAGATTTTGGACAGACATATGATTCTGAAATCACTAGATAGAACCGGCTTCTTGCGAAAAATCACCGGTTTGCATATGATCCGATCTAAGTAACCATATCCCTGGTTTGAAAAACACGGTCGTTTTCTATAAGTCACTTTTAGCACTATCTGCCTTATCTTAATTATCCGGTACTCTAATTACGTTGTTGGTTTCGAAACGACTTGAGACCGCTCAATCCGAGATAGAATTTCACTTGGTTCATAAAAGGTCCGGTGGTAAAAGACTAAATTTCTATATCTTGAGGTAGAATTTCATTTCTATCTCGTTCTCATATCTCCTGTTGGCTCTTTACCGATTATATTATTATTTTATTCAAAATATCTAGATATTTATTTATTTTTTATTTTTCTAAGCATAAAATATTTTATTAATATTTTATTATTTATTTAATTATTAATTTCGAATTTCTCCTTTAAATTAATTATTTACTAATTAATTTACTTATATCTTAATCTAAACAATTAGCCACTAATTACTTAATTAGCCATTTACTAATTGTTGATAATTTTCATAATTAGGATAAATTATTATCTCACAACTATTTGACTTACATTGGTATTTTATATCCCATGTAAAATATTAAAAATACTTAGGGCCATAAAGTGCTTTTAATATTATTATATTTATGCTCTATATATTTTCGGGAAAATAATCTCAAAAATTCCTAAAATTAAAGATAACATACTTCCTAAGTTTTTGTCAATATTTGCGGTCATATGGGATTTATCATAATATTTTCGGCCATTTTCGCCTTATAAAATACATTTTTCAAGGATTTTAGCTATTTATCTCTCCTAATTCCCATAGTAACTACCTTAGAAAATAAGATAATTATTACTTATTATTTGAAACCACATATTCACCTATTTTCAATAGGTATTATTTATAAATATAATATTCCGGGATAAATAATTATCAGGGTATTACAATAGTGATCATCGATATTCTTCGGTGTCTTCTTCATAGATATCCTTTGAACATTCACCATCTCAGGTATTAACTCATATAAATCCAGGAGAACCATACAGATCTTATATCAATCATATCTAACCCATATGGTTAAGCATCTGTGTTCTTACAACTGAACATTGGCGCCGACCATGGGCAACCATAAACTTTGATTCCCAAACCACAAAAGACC